>JAODUP010000016.1:852500-1430000 GCA_025642065.1 Paralvinella palmiformis
GAATAACTGAATAAATCCTACCTATACCTAGTTCAGCTAATGCCTAATCTGTGTCCTAATTCCATGTTTTCGTAGATTTCGCGTACTACTTAAAGTCAAATTCGCATCAATATTGCACAAGTAAAAATAACACCTAAATTTAATTTTATGAGTGAGTACCCTTCTACCATCCTGGATGTCATGCTTGCAGCGTTAGGGACATTATCTCAATATCATTCCACAGCAGAATGATGCTTCCCCCTCCCCCCTCAAAGCGCCATCAGTATTGCGCCAAAGTGGAATACGTCAGTCAAATTTCGCATCAATTTTTCAAATATCTCACCATAAAGTAGTGTGTTTGTTGCGGGTACCTGTTTACTAAGAGGAGATTCAGTATATCAGTGATAAAATTTACTTGTGACAATGCCTCTATACTAATAAAAAAAAAATCTGTGTGATTTATTTAGCCTCCGTGCTCGTCTCATATCTGACCCATGGTTCCGGGGCTAGTCCATAGATAAATGAGATGGTAAAGCGGAAGGTTTTTTATTGATTAATGAAAAACCCCGCAGACATGCATAGACAACATCAATGTCTCACCAGGGACTGGTGAGACATTACACATGTTCTCAGCAAGAAAAGTCGCCACTCTGGATTCAGTACCCTGAAGAAACGTCCAGAGTTTGAATTCACGGATCGAGATTCTCTGTGCCTGTGCCTTATTATACACAGCTAAAACACACACACATATATATATATATATAACACTGCGACCGTTTGTAGTTGTTAGCTATCACATTAATGTCAGTATTCAGGAGAAATCAAATGTTTAATAATTAGCGTTGTATAATAATAACATTATTATGTGTGATGTACTTAAACCATTTATGAAATCCATATGTAACACTCGATATTACGTATTAGTATTATTAGTATTATTTAAAAAAATATTATTATTAACATTAGCATTAGCATCAGTAAAAGGGTTACTATCATTACAATCATCATTGTCGCCATCGTTGAAGTGTATGTTCATCATCATCATCATCATCATCATCATCACAATGATAATCATCATCATCTCATCATCATCATCATCATCACCACTTTTAAAACAAGTATGTATCGCAGAAAACAACAAACAAACTGACACCTAAATAAGATATTTATAGTATTATTCTCAGTCTCAGTGTCTCCATAAAATTCTAGAAAGATGTTTATTTTATCACCCATCCCGATAACACTCTGTTATCTAGTTTTGTTGATTCGGAAATGGTATTTTAATACTCCCTAGAGGGCACCACGTGAGCTACCATATTATTGATAAGCCTGCTTTAAAGAATCTCACCCTCTCTCCCTCTCTTTGTCTATCTATCTATCTATCTTTTTTTTTATCTATCTATCTATCTATCTATCTATTCTATCTATATATATATATATATATATATATATATATATATATATATATAATATATAGAGCACACGCACACACACTACACACACACACACACACACACACACACACACACACACAAACACACACATACACACACACACATATATATATATATATATATATAAAATATATATATATATATATATACATACACACCACACACATTTGTATTGATTCGTTATGCCAGGTCCTTTTCACACAAGTCTATAAAACCAATTATCCTTTTCCCAGATTGAGGATCATCCAGTTCTTGTTATACTGTGTCACACAACTTATTACTATATACCACATTAACTTATTACTATATACCACGCTAACTTATTACTATATACCACACTAACTTATTACTAAATACCATACTAACTGTGGTATTTACTACTGAGTTTTCGGGTAATAATTCTTATTTATCTTATCAGTTTCTATTGATGCGGAGCTGCTACTGCCATGTACTGTTTGGATCTTTAGAGTGATGTAATCTCTATGTTTGGAAATGAATCATCCTCAACAAATTGAGACGCACGACTTTTCAGTCAAAATGGCACGTTCTACTCAGTAACAGAATTGATGCCTTTACATCTGGTAGAGTGGAATGGAATGAAGCTCATTCGCTCGGTACATGCAGTATACGGTATGGATCTATGTAAGATACCGAGATACCGAGATGAACTGATGGAATAGGATTGTCTTCTTCCTAACTGAGATATAATCTGATTTATATAACTGTTTTCGAAACTGACATTAAATGACATCGACAAATTAATAACAATTAGGCCATCGTATTTATTTGTACTGGATTATGTAGTCATATGTAGTTTATCAGGTAGCTTATCGTGTCACCTGTAGGTGATATATCACGTGATGTACTAGAGTCGAGTAGAGTAAATTATCTTTTTTTATGTAAAGATGTACACTTCCACCTCCGTGTGTTGTAAAAAAAACGCTGATACTAAGTTATATATTTCACGAGATAAGATCAAATAATTTTGTTCCAGTTCGGTAATGGATACATACGTGCGCGCGCGCGCACACACACACACACACACTCACACACACACATACTCTCTCTCTCAAGTAACGTTAGCTATACGCTATTACCCGGATACAAATAGGATCACGGCATTAATGGGAAGTAAAATAATGGAACGACTGATACAATTTATAAAAGATGAACATGATACGGGATGAATGTAGCAGACGATAGTAATAACTTATAAAAAAATCTCCATTGAACTTCAGTGAATAATTAAAACAAGAGAAGACAAGACCATCATTGAAGGGGGAAATGACGATGATACAGAAAACCGAACAGCAATAAAAAATAAACAATGCTGGATACAAGTGGCCATCACGCCATAAACCGGACTGATGCACATTTGTTGCTTGCACACTTTTGGATACAACACTCACTCACTCACTCACTCACTCACTCACTCACTCACTCACTCACTCACTCACTCACTCACTCACTCACTCACTCACTCACTCACTCACTCACTCACTCACTCACTCACCACTCACTCACTCACTCACTCACTCACTCTTATAATAGAACAGTCGCTTAATTTACAATCACTACAGAAGTTCAAAGTTTCAAATGTTACGAAGCTAAAACGTGTTGGACAATAATAAGGAAATATGATATTAAATCATGTCAACAAAACTACATTTTTATAGCCGGGTGCCAATTTCAAAGATGGCAACTATTAATCAGCTTCAACCAACGAGAAACAACAGCTATAAATCATGTTTCATTCATTTATTGTTTTATCGAGTGTTATTAGAACTTCTTTTTTAATTATCTCACAGTATGACATTAGTTCTGAACATAAACTAAATTGATGAGTTGCTATTTTTTTTGCTATCAATAACAACTTGCCTGGAAAATTAATTTCTTCGTGCTATTTCTCGCTGATGACGCTCTTGGTACTAATTAAGAGAACCGCAGTTGACTGATAATCCGCGCGTGTACTGGTACAATTTACGATCTACGACGTACTAACAACGAAATATGATATAAGGATGACAGAAATGGCAGAGGGTTTGTATTAATTTGTAATGTTTAGGAAACGCTTCACCCCCCCCCCACAATTCAATGAATATAGCAGCAACGGGAACTGTTTGCGAATATATTATAATCGAGCTACGTGCATTTCTCCTTGTTTTTGATTTGGTTATATATGTACATAACAAGTGATGCAATGAGACAACTATTTCATCTACCGAGTTTCGTATAACAATAGTACAGCTCCTCTTGATGACTTCTATTAACAGCTTATGTTAAATGACGTCTTGTTTCAGGAGCATACGGTCTGTGTCTGGCTTCCAAATGGCGGCACTCACAGACCAATTATAGTCAATTAACCAGCACTTTGAACTGGATTAGTTAACTGTGGTTGATCGTGTTTATATTTTGACAGAATTTAACATTTGTTTGAGCATATTTGTATTAGTCCTGAAAATTTGAATTTTGTTTCTTTATGTGTGTGTATATATATATATATATATATATATATATATGTGTGTGTGTGTGTGTGTGTGTGTGTGTGTGTGTGTGTGTGTGTGTGTGTGTGTGTGGTGAAAGATTTCAAGAAATCACGCTTCTCCGAGATTACTTGAAGCTTATCATTAATCACTAAGACACCGTAATTACTTTTTATATGAAACGAGGTTGTTCAGAAAGCTGTATCTTTTATACGTTTCCATCACTGATCATAACCAAGTTGAAAAGATTACATTATGCTTTCTGTAATGGAGTTTATATTGTAGCCATCAGACGATTTCCACGACGCATGCGCACTACGTTATCATTAGATCTATTGTGGTTAGTGGGTCAGACTATTGACCCCGACGCCATGTATACAGTGAACTCTCATTTAGAAACAAAATATTTAATGTTTTCATTTGTAAATTAACTTTTTATACACAAGAGCGGATCGACTTACCAATACTTGTAGCAGTTTTAGGTTTTGTTAAATATAGCATTTTCGTATTTACTTTTTGTCAATAGATATATTATTTGTACTGGAGATGGTCTAAACTACTTGAATAAGAATTTCATGGTAATTATATTTGTTCAGGCATTTTCTACTGATGAGTAGACCAGACACATGCATAGGTATACGCATACATGTATCAACATTTGGAGGTATGGAACATTTTATTTTTAGATTAATGTTATGTATAGTTGTATTTGTATTTAGATTTATGGAGGTAGATCTCGAAGGATGTTTAGATATGTTGATGGTCTGTGTCTGGTGTCTCTTTATATGTACCCTAAACACACACACACACACACACACACACACACATCACAACACACACACACACCATCACCATCACCACCACCAGCAGCAGGCCCAGCAGTAAGGAGATAATATATGGGGTTTGGTTTACAGTTAGATTCATATTTCGACTTTAACCTAATCCTAAGATATGTTCGGGTATTAGCGTTGGATTTGTAATATGACGTACTGGATCCCATGCTTAGTGTCAGACGTTTCTGGATATAAATAGGTGACGTACTATTCGTTGAATTTATATTAGTTAAAGATTACAATACTGGAATATATATTTACCTACTGTACAGTGGATAGTAAATATTGACATATAATTAAATTGATCTTTTAGTCTATTTCCGGCGATTTATTTACGGTCAGTCATAATCCGTCAATGCCACGTTTTATGGGAATGTTAGGCTAGTGTAATGTTTAGTTGTTTTTGAGCTGATAATTTAGCATCAAGTAAATCCAAGTGGCTGATTGTGTACAATATCAAACTTTTAAAAAACACGACTGTCAATCGGATATTAGGCTCCAATAACTGACTGATTCAGAATAACATGCTATTATTTGATAAACAGAAGACAGTATGTGTGTGTGTGCGTGCGCGCGCGCGCGCGTGGTCATATTAAGAAGCGAAAACGGTTGTCTATAGGATGAATTGATTGACTACATATCATCGCCATGAGAATTTATGTTACGTTCGAATCCAGGACAACTTTCTCTATTTATCCGCGGAGACTCGTTTATCATGGATTAGAAAGAAGACGCCAAAATATAGACTTACTATATCCCGATAACTATTATCCACGCACTGAGAACTTCCTTTGATAACAGGGAATTAACACAAGCACACACACACACACACACACACACACACACACACACACACACACACACACACACACACACACATATATATATATCGGATCCGGGATCGGCACGCCATGGATCTACCACGTGATGGTATTCGTGTGCTTTGAATGCGAGATGGCTGACGTAATGCTTTTATTCTTGTAGTGGATGCGTTATGGTAGTTAGTATGACCGAAGCGACTAAATGGGATGTTGATAAATGGCTGAACGTTCGTAGAATACTTCAATAATGGCTCGGCTTTTTAACGACCACCCACGGAATTGTCGTGCAATTGTAGGCATTCCGAGAGAAGAAGAAAAAAGGCTGATCGGATATTATCGTTCCGACAACAGTGCCGGTTCCAGTTTGTAAATATTTCCGGGCTACCATATCGGTGTAGATCTCGTTTGTGTATTATCGTTACCGCCCAGGGACGAGCCAACGGCTAGATACCTGTATCGCGGGCGTCCATCTGCCATCCTATGACATCACACACACACACACACACACACACACACACACACACACACACACACACACACAAGAGATCAGCGCCAAGCGATTGGTGTTCATGGGATCACCGATATCGCTCACTAGTTCCCCAAACATCTCACGGCCAGGACTACTGCACCTTTCAGGTGAACACGGTTCCCGGATCAGAGGCTCCACCTGGCGGAAGTCACGACCTCGCTAAACCTTTGGCCGCCATCAAAAGATTATGGGCAGATCGGATCAAATATAGTAATGGTCATCGATCTCGCCGAGGGAATATGGATCTCGGGTGAATGGATCAATCAAACTATTCGCTTCTGTTCTGCTCTGAATGTCGAAACGCCGGCAAAACAAAGAGCAGATGAAGCGTGACCACCGGTTAATGGACCAATCAGAGAGGGCAATAGGCTGTCATGACAGAAAAACCGGAGTAATAAAAGTTATTTGTAAGCGTTTGTCTCCTATCGTTCGGGATCGCTTCGATCGAACGGTGCTAATAATCGGCCAGGCCATCTAGTCACCGACTCAGTATTATGGCACGACTGATCCAGAGATAGTACTGAGCTATGGCCCACGAACCGAGAGAGTAATCAGGTCTGGCCATTAGACAGGGATCATATCACGGTGGTGTGGGGTGGGGGGAATTGGGGGGAGGGAATTGGCATTGGAGAGATAAAGCTTCTCTTGGTGTACTATGGTGTGTGTATGTGAGCCAACAGAAGGGTTGGCTATCTGGTTAAGTTGTTTACACGATGTTGGCACCGAGGCAGGCGTTCCGGATGTCTTCTGAGGTGACGCCGTCGGTGATCGAATCTCTCTGGCGCGCATCTCGATCTTTCCGGAGACGAACTGGCAGAATTGCTTGAGATCTGTTTCCGGATGTTTATCAGACCCAGGCACGGTCGTCGTGTTTGTCTGAGATTGGGTTATCTCATATTAGATTCTGCGCAAAGGGAACACGAATGTACGTACGCACGCGCACACACACACACACACACACACACACATCGCACACACATCGCACACGCGCACGCGCACATTGGGAAGAACGTGGGTCTGAAGCGAAGTGATAGTCTGTTTTTAAACTATACACCGACTTCATTTGTCACAATCCTATAAAACGCTTGGTCTAGAAAGTATGGACAAAGCTTCCGGAGCCAAAGTCGAGTCTCTCTCTCTCTCTCTCTCTCTCTCTCTCTCTAATAATGTAACCAACTTCTGGCGACGTTTTCTATTTGATACACTCCGAGGACGAGTATCAATGACAAACGGAGTACTAATAGAGACCCCGAAACGGCCGACAGTTGGCAGGCCGCAGTGATTGACTGATATTCTAATACCAACCATCAGCAGCCAGAGTTGGCGGGAGAGACGATTGTAGGATCTGAGGCGATAGCGTCGTGCCAGCGGGATCCCTGTGTCGTGCCCCAAAGGAGACCGGGATATCGTGGACAGACTAGAAGACTAGCCCCCTTAGCCGGAGGACATTAATGCGGCCTAACACGTTCGTCATTCCCTGTCGTCCCGTCCCGTCATCCCGTCGGTCGGTCCTGTCGGTCGGTTGGCCCGGATGCCGTGTCTAGGTGCCACTGGCTTTTGTCAGCCGGTCGTCCGTGAGTGAGGAGAGAGCACTTACTACTGGACGCCGCCCGTCGTAGTAGAGAGGGGAGAGGGCCGAGGAAGGCGTCGCTCCTTAACGAGATTGCTTCAGACTCGTGACCACCCTCCGTCCCGGCCCGACGTTCTGACGATGGCCCCCTTTGGTCGGATGGTTCCTTCGATTTTACGAAGTGCGAGGAGACTCCGACCGACCAACAACGAGCTTCTCGACCTCTCCGTCGTCATCTAAAGATTAACTGGCCGTGGAAGGACGTACATTGTTGGAAAGTCGGATGTTGATGCGTTACAGTGACTATAGGATAAGTGATTCAACGAGTGGGTATAACCCTCGAACGAATGGATGCAACTCTTCAAGTCACGACCGTAACAACTCGTGGTAATAGTTGGTGCGCTGGAAGTACGTAATTCGCGCCCGAAGAGGCCTCGTTGAGGGGGTTGGATGAGGGATTCGTCTACTATTAGCCACAATGCTAATGCTAACATCGACCAAGTCAATAATGACTCGCCGGTTCGTCGGTGATATGGTTCTGGTCGGCTGGTCGGCGCTAGTCGTCCCCTTCTCGTTGCCGCTGATGTTGATGATGATGATGACGGTGATGATGATCGGTGACCGAGCCAGCGCGCTGACCTGTAACCTCTGCAACAACGCCGACCTGATGGAGGATTGCTTCATCAATCACAAAGTCTGTCAGCCCGACTACGTCTGCTTCGTCGAGATTCAGTACTTCACGCTGACCAAGAGCGACTACACGACCAAGACTATGAAGTTCTACTCGATGGGCTGCCAACACTTCCACTTGTGTCGGGATCGCCGTACCCACGGTCCGGGCGCCTACGGATACGGCACTCAGCAATACCAGTGCTGCTGCTCGGATTACTGTCACGAGCCGGACGGCGTCGGGCTCGGACGCCACGACCTCTGTCCCGCTCTGTGGAAGAACAGGACACTGTCTTCGTCCGGCGCTTCCCTCCATCGAGTCACCGGGACCACCGACAGGACGTTGACGCTCCGGTTATTGACCGTAATCGGCGTGTTCCTGGCTCGGAGCCGACTGGACACGGTACGATGGTAGATGGCGGCCAACAGTGATGGCGTGCTCAATTCCCATAAAGATTGTCCCGGAGTCGTTATGAGGGTTATTACGACCCTGGTGAGGGACAACGTAAGGCTCGGCTGTGGTAGGTGACTACTATATGTGTCAGTCTCGGGGTGAAGGACGGTGACCAGTATCGTGTTTCTTGCCGTAATAAGTTCTGCTTGTCAGCTAATCAATGGCCGATATGTATGTAGGTCGGGTTATGTTGTCGTCCGCAGATAACGATGTTCGTTAAGGCTGACTCTTGTTATTATCTTTCGAGGCATTAGGTATTTTATGGAGCCTACTTCTTTTATCGCACAATGGTATCGTGTATTATTAATATCTTAGCGTGCGTCCTGGCAGCTCAGCCTCCCCCTCTCTCTGTGTGTGTATGTGGGTGTGTGCGTGTGTATGTGGGTGTGCGTGCGCGCGTGTTATCAGATATTAGGTTATCATTTTTTCCCTTCTTTTCTTTATTGCTAATGAGAATGGTTCAGTGATGTTCTTGCCTGGTTGTGCTAAAGGGTTTATTTGTTTGCTTGTTTGTTCGTTTGTTCGTCCGTTTGTTCGTTCGTTTGGTGGTTGGTTAAGAAAATAGGAGACAATATTAAATCCGTGTATTAGCACATGTATATGGATCTTTTACATCATGGTCGTTTTTAATCATGATCGTCCCTGGTCGGGAGAGGGGCCAGGGCAACCCAGCCAGTGTTGGGCCGCAGAAAGACGCGCACGCACGCATGAACGAACGAACGCACGCACGCGTGTATGCACACGTGTATGCATACACACATCTATGTAAGAAATGTTCTAGCATTGGGACTCACAAGGCCGTTGGTGGTTGTTCCCATTTGCCGTACCCAAAGGTCAAACCTAGTTATCGGATAAACACAATTAAGAAGACACCGCTGTCAAGTATCATGTAAGTGAATGACTGTTGTTTCTTTATCTAAATATGAAAATAAAGCCATCGTTGAAAAAAAATAGCAGTTGTTGTCAAGCTGCCGAGATAGGTTAAGGTTTACATAGATAGAGAGCCGTGCGTTATGTTTACGTGTCTATCAGATTTGATCAGAACCAATCATTATATGCCACTCGCGGCCAACAATAATAAACATACATATCGATCCCCTGTCAATCAGATAGCTCACTCAGATCTAAACCGATTAATGAAACTCACGAAAAGTGGTGTTTAATGTTTTCGACGATAATCCAAACAGAAAATAATCGCTATAGTGAGGGTTTATTTGAACTCGTGTTTTTTAATATAACCCGCCCTCCATATTTCGCCGAACGAAGGATTTCGGAACGATGCATACAAGGCAGAAAGAGAAATAAATCGATTACGATAAAATAAAGCGGGAAAAAAACTGGGAACACCCGCAAAACAATATTCCATTGATCCTTACCGTTTCACGCTTGACCCTCTAAAGAACAATTACGTCTCTTCGATGTCATTAGCAGTTAAACACATCCAATAAAACGGCCATTCAGAGCTGTTCGGGTGGAAATTAAACTATTTATCTTCTCCAAACAGAAACCCTAATCCGAACTAGTTTTTTTGTTGCGTCATTGCGGTTTTTAGATGGCGTAAGGGCGTTATTATCGCAAGTCAAAAATGTTGTTTGTTCCGAACGCATCAATGAACAATTGATTAGCGCAAATTAGGAACGTGCCATGGAAGGACAGTCCCCTGGGGGGAGGATTCGACTTTATTTGTCAGGTGATAATAAATAAATAAAACATAAAGCCACAGAGAGGGAGAGAGAGAGACACCAAGTCGATGGCGGAACTGTGTGGACGTGTTCGACATTTGGGTACGATAACATCTAGGACGAATTCAATGGGAATAAATATATTAATGCCACCCAGCAAGATGCGTAATGTTTCGTGTATTTTGCGTTACGGGCTCGATTGTTTACGTACGTCACCTTCACGACACGCCACAATGCATTCTGAAAACAGGCTGATCTAACTGTTATGTTTATGGCTAATTCGATCTTGTTGGTGTATGACTTTTACATGAGTACGTAGAACGATTTATCATCCACACCTTTTGCTATCCATACCCGTTATGCAGTTTGTCATAAATATAATATGGATCTATATTTCCATACAAACAAGACCATATCCAGGATATTTTTTTAATTTTTATCTCAAACTTAGTGTTCGAAGTATTAATGCGCCTGGAAATAGAATTTCAAAAATATACTAAACACGTTCTATTCTGTTTCGCTCTTTCTCAGAACACACACACACACACACACACACACTGGAAAATAATGCACCAACCACATTACTCTTTTCGGCGAATCAGCGTGAGTGAATGTATAATTTAAGAAAATGTAATGTAGTTGACGCCTTGCCAGACAGAAACAATGACATAACACCTAGGTTATTTGTAATAAAGTGTGGGGGGGGGGCTGCTGTATTGCCTAATGCATTGGAGATATTCAGATGGTGATATTGAATCCACGTTTTGCATGAGTATGTGGGATAGTTCATCTTTCAATGAAAAGTTTTCATTCCCGTCATCCCATTTCTCTAGGGAGTGACACTTTGGCCACGTGCCATATGTGACCAGAGCCGAAATAAAGGACAACAATCACTCGGTCGATCTATATGTAACAAAAGTTGATGTTTTATTGGACAGTTTCAACGCCATCTAACGGTCGGAACAATTCCCGCCATGAAGGTATCATTTATAAGCAGACGACTAGCTCCGGGGTCGTGAAGAAGCTACCCCGATGCTGTTGTTCGTAGGTCCCGGATCACTGCTCGATTGGCTGTCGGAATGTGTGTCAGAAAACCGGAGTATAAGCGAAAATACATCAAATTGAACGGCAGGATCATGGGACAGCGAATATTCTCAGCGTAGGAGTTGCATGGTTAGCTTATGATAAACTGGTTCTTTGTTAAAGCCGCCTGAATAAACACCGGCTGTCACAGAAAATGAACGAGTATTCCAATTTGTTTCACAAGACCAACGAAATAAGTGATGGGTGAGTGAGTGAGTGGGTGGGTGAGTGAATGAGTTAGTGACAACACGCATAATCCAATCGCGTCATTAGCGTGTCCTCCTTTTATTGCCTGTTAGAAAAATAAAAAGAGACACTTCTAATCCTATACTTCAGTGTGAAGCTAAGAAAATATAACTGAAAGCATATAAAAGACAACCTGTATTGGTTAATATTTCTCCCCCCCCCCATTTCCTAAATCAATATCTGACACTTGTATATATGTTTGGAAATGGAAATAAATATCTATCTATAAAACCCACATGATATAAATTATGAAAAACCCGAATTCTCACAAATGCTAATTTGTTCCACGTGATATTTCACACATTTAATCCAAACAACAACAACAACAAAACACCTCAACATTACACACACACACACACACACACACACACACACACACACACACATATATATATATATATATATATATAATCCTCTTCTGAGCAGAAAATGGAGAGAAAAATAAATAAGATTATTTTCAAGTCACGTCATTACCACAATATGTAAACAATTTAGACCATCGAGTGTTTCCCTTGTGTAGTGGATCAGTAAAGTATTCCAATAACATTTAACTGTTTAACATCGAGGGGATAATCGGCCTCCATTAGGAGTTGACCATGTGACTAATTCTCCTCCACCAATTGTACCACGTGGTGTTAATCTAACCATCAATATTTATAGCAAAGCATCGGCTATTGATTTTTGTCACTAGTATTAAATCGACCTTTTATCGTATGATACTGATGGGTTACCAGATATGATATCCGGAGATCGGATCTATTTCCGGTTTGTCTTAGACATGTCTCGGATTGTATATTTTCGTTTTTAAACAGATTTAGAAATAAGTATCTGTTATCCTTCGTAGTTTGGAAAATATTTGCGGCCGAATACCGGTGTTGTTATTCAGCGGATCGTAGTGTTCTTGGTAATTTTTCAATAACCATAAGCACGTTTCAATATATCATCTGTTTTTCGTTCAGCCATTTTGGATCGATGGTAAACTCACACTGTGCTCTTCCCACACGGGGGCATCATAAGCATACGGTTCTCTTACACTCCGTGTGTGTGTACGTGTGTGTGTGTCTCTCTGTGTGTGTGTGTGACTTCTCTATCTATTAATATATGTGTGATATCCGGGAACATCTTAGTTTTATTTACTTAATGTATATATATATATATATATATATATATATATATATATATATATATATATATATATATATATATATATATATATGACTTTTTCAGTTACTGACAAAATTAGCGTTATTTATATTGAGAAATCACGACCGTCATATCTGTATCTGATTGGGTTATTTATAATTTGTCATTTGTTAGTCAATAGCCAGTCTTTATGGGATCCACCGACGGTATGTTAGACACAGAAAATGTGACTTATTCGTCCAATTCCGCGATTATACACGAAACATTTAACCTTCTCCAGAAACACAGAATATCTTAAAGTAAATCACTGAATTATTACTCGAAGAGATTAAAAATGATGTCTAACAATTCATCACCATTAAGACCATCTATATTTGTTCTCGGTAATGACGTGTGAAATTTAAGTTTATACTTCCCAAAGTAAAAACATCTTTAAAAGTGTTTGATATTTTACAGGTTTCTAAGAACCTTGTTTTTGAAATTATCTCGCTTTTTAGTTATGTTATTTCCCAACAAGTAACAATTGAATATTTGAATCGATAACCGATAAACATAATTTGAATTACCAGGATTACAGTGATGGCTTAGTATGTATCTAATCTCTGCCAACTACATTTATTGCTAAATAATCCGAGTTCATCAAACAGTAATATGATTATTGGTGTCCCGGAGTTGTCCTCGTCACTGTTCTTCTCTTTTAATCCTAAATTCTTTCACTTTCTCGCAACATAATCGCGACGAGAGACAATATACAAAGAAAATGGATGATGCTCATCAATTGAATAATTTTGTTGTCCGCCATTTACTTCATTCCGTGTCGATTTCCATCTGACATCACAACAACCGGTCAAGCTGGCTACTCCTCCTCCGTGACTGAGCTCATAAAACAGTGAGAACAATGAGAACCTCGGTAACAGTACCCGCAGCTATAGGACGATGGGTCTGAAAAGCCGACCATAAAAAAGTATTTAATAAGATCCCGGAGGTGTCCGAGAATCTGTCGAGTACATTTCTATATGGATCTTGTTAGAGTATTGTTTCGGTAATTGGATTACAGCGAAGCGCCTCGCCCGTCGGTGATTGTTGTGAGGAAGACTTCCTGTTAAATGAACTAATTCGGTGGCGGGCGAGGGAGACATGAATCTGAAAGACGCTGGCGATGAAACACTCAACAAATATACCCGTAATCGTGTTAGCATTGATACGAACGAGATGTGGCAAAACGCTCCGGATGCCGATAGGACGCGAAGAGGTTCCGCGGTCGTTATGTGACTAACAACAACAACAACAATAACAACAACAATAACAACAACAACAATAACAACGATAACAAAATTAAAACGCAAAACCTCACAACCCAAAACATTCAACTGATTCATGTTGCTTTATCAAGGACCTTTGTGGGGTTCTTCAATTATTTCTTCAGAAGTATTGGTTAAAAGAGCAATCCGGAAGGTGGCGCTTTGTCAATGCGACGAAATTAGATTTATCCGTGTCAGGGCGGACACTGAAGAAAATATCCGGCCACTTCCGAGGAACCCCGTAGAGTTTAGGATCAACTCTTTGTGGCTAAATTCATTTATAAAAACAGAATAGATCAACAACCACCGTAGAAAGGCCGAGGACTCCTCTACTTGATCTCCCGAGTTGAAGCCAAGTCAGAGATAAATTATCACCAGTTTATATACATTAATGGTGATTAACACCCTAAGAGTAAAATAGAATACACCCAATTTCTGGCTATTTCTACGACGGATTGAGAACACGGCTAGGTCCTGTCGATGACCGGATCGTTAACGAACTATGTCTCTTCTCGATGATGTGTTTAACGGAGATGACAGTTGGGATTGGGTTTTTTCGCGTGACACGAGATCTACTCTCAGCCAGCTTTAGGGAGATAGTTGTTATTAGTATAATCTGTCGTTATTTACGTCGTGATATATTCAGTAATCGGATTGCATCTAACACGTAAATAGTTTAATACTGATAGCAAGTTATCGAAGGTTTACTTTGATAAGTTTACTTGTACTATAATATATATATATATATATATATATATATATAGTGATAATTTTGTTCACAAAAGCCAGTAACTGGTGGTTTAAGCTTCATTTTATCTAAGTAACTTGGTGTTTATTTGTTGTTGTTGTTGATCTTGTTGATGATGAAAAAGATGATGATGATGATGATGATGATGATGCCGACGACAAGCACCATCATAACGGTGGTGATGCTTATGACTATAATTCCTCAGGGTGGAATAAGAAGAAGAAAGAAGAAAACACAGCAATCAAATCAAATTAACCCATAACACGCCCCAAGCTATTACCAATCCCTGACACGACCCTGGACACATCATCCTTCTTTCTATGGATTGGCAACACCCGATGGGGAATACATCTGGCTTCGTCAGGAAGTGAATCCTGTTGAAAGAAGGTACCAACGTCATGATCACTGATAGAAAGCAGAGCTTACAGAAATCGATAGATCGAACCATAACGGCCATGTCTATAATATTGAGACGAATAGCCATTAATCTGAATAACCAGAGTTGGATACTTCCATATTGACGACATAATACTTAGGATATCCTTTTCATAATTTATAGTCGTACGTCATAATATCATACCACACATACAACTGATAGCGTAGATAATGCATGAATATGTGAAAAATAGCCCAATAATATCAATGTATTCCGAACGCTATTCATGAATATTTTCAATCTATTCATATTTGTATTCGAACATGTGGAAAATTGGATACAGTGAGATTCCTGTTCCTAATGACTGGGATGTATATGGATTCTAATAATTGTTATTATTATGATGTATTATGTCATGTAAATCTATGTATTAATATTATATAATTGGTTTTATCATTAATTTTGTGGTTTCACTGTTCCAGCAACTTTGAATGATTTCTGCTGGTAATGATGATTGGTGTTTTACGGCCACTTTTGTGCACATGGTAGGCTAAATGGGCCGAGTGACCTCCAAAGGTAATGAAGCGAAGTCAAAGATGAAACACCCTTCAGATATGCCCATGCCGAGATTCGAACACGGGTGGTAGTGATTTAGGGGTCCAACAAGCTACCGCTAGACCACGCGGAGGGGCCCTATTATTATTATTATTATTATTATTATTATTAAATATAACCTACATCACTTTAGAGAGAAAAATACAAGGACTTCATTTATAAATAAGTAGATACAGTTCAGGAAAAAAAAAACTTTTGACTTGATACTCGTTTTCACAAATATTTATCACAATGACTACTAACAACAAAGCGACAGACAAGTAGAATAATAAAAAGATAGCTTTTAATCTGATTTACTTAACATTGTAGAGACTGGGCTTCAGATAGAGTAACGTGCCCTGGCACACTAACATCATATTACATTCGATTACATTTTATTTTTATATTAATAAATATCGATATAATCATCTTATTCCAGTCAAGCGATTGTTGGTTCCCATCAGTCCGGTTTAACGAGGAAACTTCATTTAACCAATAGAGGTCGCACCAATAGAGGTTTTACCTCGAAAAGAGAAGAACAAATGTGATGGTCGCTCTCGAAAGTTTTTTTTTTAAAACAGTGGATATTCACTTCTTACTGAAAAAATATTGTAGTTTTACAATCACATTCATTCATATGGTAGGCTAAATGGTGAGAAGTGGAAGATGAAACATCCTACAGACATAGGTTCACTGTGATTTAAACCCCGGTGCTAGAAGTGTTTGGTCAAACGCACGATTACTACTCAATAATGCGGACCTCAGTTCGTCTCCTTTTATTCCATACTATATCAATGGACACATTGTCGAAGTTTGAAGTCATTCTAGTACCTAGTCAGCAAAATACACATTTATCGCAATGAAAACAATTACTAACTTAAACAGGTAATGAATTAGGGTACTCAGTACAGTACTATTGGACATTGTACCGTGACGTTTACTCCGCGAAAATCCATCGAAGCTTGACCAGAACAAGTATATCCCATTTCCCTTTTACGCCATTTGAATTTTTCATTAGTCCAAACTGACTCTAGACCCGACTTGAATCATTTATTTGGCCAACAAAACTCCTGCTGGAGATAACCTCATAGTAAAATACCGACTTGTACAAAAGGAAAACCCGCTGAACACAATCCTACCGGGTATAATCCCTGTTTTCAATTATTTTTTTCTCCAGTTAGCTGGAATACCACAAAACTACTATGAAGCAATATTCTAGTTTAATTTACACTTCATGCATTTCGTAAAATAAATACGCACAAAATACTTTGAAAACATTCGACCTGAAAATATTGCAAAAATTTCAAACATTTATTATAATTAAATGAAACCAGATCCAGTTAGGTTTTCTCTGGAAATTAAGTTTTCAGTCTTTGTAATGGGGGAGGGGGGGGAACTTCTAGAAGTTATTATACAAGTGTCTAACAATATCTGTGTATCATGAACTACTTCAACTTTTGTGGGGAAAATTATAAAAAATAAATGGAATCGATTCAAATAGACCATCTTTGATATTCCAGTATTCCTTATATTTTCTCTACTTAAATACAACCAAAGCACATCTATAGTTGAGTATATAAATATTTAGTTCTTCCTCTTTCTGTCGGTTTAGGGAAATAATTAAAAAATATTAACTGTTTTGTTTTGGTATTAGAATAAACTAACCACATTTGCAAAAAACATCTCTTTAACTGAATAATGGAAAATGTTAGAAGCAGATGTTCAATAAGATATGAAAAAAAATTGTCGACTCGGTTAAGCACGGGAGCATCCGTGGTCTAGTTGGCAGCGCATTAATTGGACCACAGGTCACTACCACCTGAGTTCGAATCTCGGCGTGGGCATATCTGAAGGGTGTTTCATCTTTGACTTCGCTTCATTATCTTGTACACAAAAGTGGCCGTAAAACATCAATCATCAACATCATCGACCCGGTTAAGCAGAGGTTTTATTTGATTATATATATATATATATATATATATATATATATATATATATATATATATATATATATATATATATATAGACAGACAGACATACACACACACACACATACACACACGCAACACACAATAACGTTCTCTAATTTACATTAACTGATATAATTTATATTCCTATACCATCGAGATTAAATAGATATATATATTAGTTATGAACACATCATCTACCGGTCACATTAGTACTTTAAGTTGTTTATTTGTGTAATAAGAGCTCGGAATAGGTAATTTGTGTAATTGTTTAATTGTTTAGTTAATACGCTGAACATAATCATATTATGATATATGATCATGTGTCTACCAATCTCCTGGGGGCAATGAGATGATAAGGTCACACAGTACACAGAGACAGGTAACCCTATATAGGTAACCCTATATATAGCCGACAATCTGGATAACTCCAGTACCGGTTGTGCCACCGGAGCACCAGGGATAGAGAGAAGATTAAAGAAATAAATAGATATCGTTTCGTGGATAGAGTTGAACGTGATCATGTCGATAATGTCGATATCAGTATTGATTTTGATATTGATGAGTATCACGCCAGGTCGATTCCGTGCATCATCTATAGTTATCAACAAATTTTGTGTATTTCTTTACGGCTTTTATTTTTGACTCCATTAACTACCTATGGTAATTGATCCCGATGTTCTGAAACTGGGTACCTCATATTTTTCGCCTTTTTATGAAAGGCGCCGTTCCGGACCATATCCTCTCTGGTGCCGTTAGTGAATGATGCATTTAGTATGAAAGCTACGATCCAAACAGAAAACGTAGTTGTGACGTTGCATGTCAACATGATATAACATGAAGGGAATATCCACAAGTGGGATCGGTTATTATCTTCCTTATAGAGCAGGCGTAGATATTCCGGATAAAACTTATTTATTTAAACTTGAGGTGGCAAAATCCTTGTCAGAAATAGTTTACTATATTCACTTCTTAAGCATTTTTCATGCTGATGAATCCGTACTAATAGACGTTTTCATGTAGAATGAGCTAGCCACCATTAATTATAGCCGAATATGAACGCATGCTCAGTGTTGACGCACAGTGAGTGATGGTTATACACATAATCGATCAACATAATTCTGCCCGGCGGGTCTTAAAGTGTAACTTAAAAAGGGACAGAACCGAGTCTTCATAAGGATGCCATATATGGCATCCGATTGTTGCTCGGGATCTGAATTTCTGCTTACACGCATTTAAAATGTATTGCACTGTCTTCGGCCTTTAAAATTAAAAATGGCTAGAACTAGTCTTATATACAGTTTTAATAAAGATTGATATATTACGCAGTATGATATAATTTATATAGTCTATAGAATACAATACAATAAAAACCTTACAAAACAATACATTTAATTCAAACATACATTTGCGATAAATTATCTTCAGTAGTTTTCAACAATAAAATAGCTCACTATAGAACAACAAATATCTATGTCAAATTTCTAGTTATTTATATTGAATGGGGAAAATAGTTAGACATAAAAGACCTTAAATTAATACAAATTATGTTTAACAATACAATATATGTCATGAATAAACCAAAACAAATATACTGAGTTCAAACCATTTACTTACATTACACTGCTATTTCACACACCTATGCCTTGATTACATCATTAACTTATAAGGATTACTTGCTCCCTTCTTATTTTGGTAAGGTAACTAAAACATAATATTGTCTGGAAAAAAGTCAGAGAAAATTCATAATTTGGCATAGGAAATACGTGACAGGAAATAAAGTCACTACATTTTATATATATATATATATATATATATATATATATATATATATATATATATATATATATATATATAATAACATGGAAACACACACGGACACACACACACACACGAGTTTTCAAATTAGTTACCCACCCACCAGCGATAATTGGTGAAAATAACACTGTTTTTTTAAGACACGGAACAAATGTGCTCCTAGTCTCTGATTGGATGATGAAAACCAACAATTTATTTCATCTTTTATTTCCACATTCTCCTTAATGATTTTACATGAAAAAATCTATTACAGGACACTGATTTTTGTTGGCTCTGCATCTTTAAACAACATAAGCTAAACAATACAGCCTCAACATCACTGTGTTTGTCCTTTCTTAAACGTATTTTTCACCTTTGTGTGAGAGTGAGTGAGCGAGCGAGTGAGTGAGTGAGTGCATGTGTGTGTGTTCATGTGTGTGTGTGTTCGTGTGTGTGAGTGTGTTTCAGTCCGGAAATACTAATATTATTATGGTTTTCGCCAAACAAATTATATCTTTTGCCAATTATTGGAGGTAGTCATAGAAAAAAGTCACATGATACTTTCTATTAATACAGTTACTAATTAATTCCCATATGCAACAAATATTTAAACTAGTTAAATATAATTATATATTTAATAGGAATCTTTAGCAATCGCACTTATGAACATCATATTATGTAAAAACAATATTCTTATGCATGTGTGCATTACCAGAAATAAAGATAACCCACAATAATTGCATCAAATAGCTTGTGATACAAAGATCTTTAAATTTAGTACGAAATTCCTTCCACCTTTCAAATCTTTAGAGTTCAGTTCACTTAGTTTCGGCGTTGGTCACATCTGGAACAGAAGGGTGACTGCCTAGGGAAATATATCCCACAAACATGGATTCGAATCCATGGGGTTAACAGTGTAGAGCTTTAACTACTGTGCCATCAGAACGCCCCTTTCAAACCTTAGACAATATAATTTAAATCATACCAGTTACCGGATACCCATTTGCGTCTTTGTTTACTGGCTATATATTGTTCCCCCAATTCTGCATATTCCAATTAATTTACCTCGTCGCGGACAAATAGCAGGTAGTATCAGTGTTGACTGCCTTGAAATATACTTCCAAGGCACGAAAGCATACTTCCCCCCTCCCCACACAAACACAGACAGACACGGTGTGTGTGTGTGTGTGTGAAAATATAATCCTGTTATTACTTATATTTCAATATTTATCATGCAGTAACGTGCATACAGCTCACACACATGAGCCAGAGAGAGCGGGTGAGAAAAATCACATATATTGGGATCAAGTTACACCCATTAGGCAGTGGCGGATCTACGGGGGGTCAGAGGGCAGACCCCTCCCACCTCTAATAGCGATCCTCCATCTTTAAATGCAATATTTCATTTGGCGACATATATAATAACTAGTAATAGAACTGATAATTTGTCATTCTTAAATAACCAAACATTGAGTATTGTGTAATGTATGTCTGATAGCATTATTATTTAACAGACAAATCACAATTATACTTCATTTTGTACTAAGTTACTTAGTATAAAATGATTTGTCTCTTAAATAATAACTTAATAAGTACAATGTTTTGACAATTATCCCCAGAGGCAAACATTCCTGGAGCTTTCACTCAAACAAGATAGCCCCTATATTCGCATTTATTGTTGCTATAGGCTAATCCACATGTTTATCCAGAGGTTAATGAAAGTCGTTGGAATTCGGATAGCGACACCAAGAATACGGCTCATGGTTTGAAAAGTAGTCTGCAGAGTTTTGGAGTTACTGTTGGCTTCACAGTATTGAAGAATAGTTAGGATTATTTGAAAAGTCTGTCAGCTAAACCATGAAGAAGATATATTGGCGTCTTGAGGCATACACAATGACTGATTATATCAAATCAGAGATTCAACGTTTAAGGGATGACATTGGTGTATAATTCCAGAGAAGGTACAACGAAGCGAAGCAGCTGGTTTCATACATAGGTACCGAGGAGGAAATGCCAAGTGTTCCAAGGGTTCAGTGTAATAGGTCGAATGTACCTGCTGACACACCCCTTCTTAATTATAAAAGATCAATAGGCTTTGGATTTATTGATATTTTACCGCAACAGTTGCAGAACCGTTTACCTGTAGACAACTGTTGACCAATGAGTGCTTTGCTGAGTCTAATACCATCTTTAATGGTTAAACTATGGCATAACGACCTGTCAATTCCGATGTTATTAGATAATGAGGTATCCAGATGGCTCAATATGTGCTCCAGGCAGTCTGACAGAGCCGATTTACCTGATACTTTGATGAAATCCTTAGGATCTGCAGATCCAGATATCTTTCCGAACATGATAATTTTACTGGTATTAGCATGTACTCTGCCTGTCACATCTATAATAATATAGTAATGTATATTTATTAAGCGCCAAAACCAGGTAACCCTGTTCTGAGGAGCTGTACAATAAAGAAAGAGATGTTTAACAAAATCACTAAATATAATTAATAATTAAAATATTGTTTGAATAGGAATGTTTTAACATGTTTTTTAAAAGCATTTAGTGACTTAGAATTTATAATATGACTAGGCAACTTATTCCACAATGTTGACACAGCAACACTAAAAGCATTCAGTCCATAAGTTTGGAGTCTGTATTTAGGAACGGCAAGGATCAGTTCACCAGATGATCTTAGTGTTCGAGTGTTAGCCTTCTCATGAAGAAGTTCTGTTAAATATATCGGTGCTAGACCATTTACAGCCTTGTATGTGATCATAAGTGTCCTGAATTGAAGCCGTTTAATTACTGGAAGCCAATGAAGCTCCTTCAATATCGGAGTGATCCGATTATGTTTCCGACACCCTGTGACTATCCTAGCCGCGATGTTTTGAATCCGTTGCAACCTTTGACAAGCCGAGAAGAAAGGGAATTACAGTAATCTAACCGTGATGTAATAAAGCCATGGACGACAGAAATAAGTGCATCATGGGTAAGTATGGACTTTAAGCTCCTAATGTTCCGTATGTGAAAATAGGACGCCTTGCAGATACCAGCCACATGAGTGTCCATGTTCAGGTGAGATCCAATTTTTATCAATTTGAAGTTGAAAGTCACTAGAGTGTTTGCTGAAATAGGATGAGGCTAATACAAATAACTCGGTTTTGTTGCTGTTTAGTTCTAGTTTATTTGTGACCAACCAGGACTGTATGTCACTAATGCAATTTATAGTAAACATATCTATTCCAAACAAATTGTAGATAGGTTCATTAAAGAACTACCTTGATGTGTATTCGACTAACTGATGTAGTAACTGAGGTAATAAATATTTTAAACATCATTGTTTCTTTCTTATAAGTATACATACACCTTGAAACAAATGGTCAGTCTGCTAATTAAATATTTTAGTGACACGGGACACTTTCATGTTTCTAGTAACAAATCGAGTAACCCCCAATAATCCTAACAATCCGTATATACACTGAACCAATCACCAAGTCTCAAATCTTGGGTCTTTCTTTACGGGTATGTCTACTTTTGCAAGTATTTATACACCGTGTACACTTGAAAAATACTGATTTTGTATTGCTTTAGAAAACATCTAATTAAGCATGATTTGATTTACATTTTTCCTCGCCCCAGTTTTGAGCCGCCCACCCAAACATCCTGGATCCGCCCCTGTTAGGTATTATTATTATTATTATTATTATTATTATTATTATTATTATTATTATTATCATTATTATTATTATTCTCTCAATGTTACGTGACATCATCTGTTGACGGCTCTAAGTATGGTAGGCCGTGTGATGTTAAATTGTTACAGTTAGGTAAGAAAAATCTACATAGAATATAAAGTATATTATAAAATATATGGTAGTACACACACACACACACACACACACACACACACACACACACACACACACACACACACACACACACACACACACACACACACACATATATGTATTAGGTATTTTCAATGCGAAAAATAATAGAGTTCCTTGTATCTTACTAGACAACGCTTGAACGTATCGGGAGTATTAGCCTTAACGATGATTGGTAACAGAGCATTCCAGAGAACCTTGGTGTGAGAGTTTGAAAATATAACTAGGACTCGGATTTTGCCGGAATTTTAAGAAACTTATCCGTTAATGGTGGTGTCGGATTGCTCCGACGAGAGGACTCGATCGTATATTGGGATGGGTTGAGTGATGTGAGGAATGGTATAGCCTATTGGGATTCGTTGATTGCAAAAAATTCACTCACCTTCTTATGGAGAATAATCTACTGAACATTTTGACAACGTCGTTGCAATGTTTGCCAGACAAGGTGATGGATGACGCATACCACTCACAATGGATACATTATGATATGTATATGTATAGTACCCACCTTTCTGCCCTAGGGTAAACAATCTCCACAGAGTGTACTTGGCATGGATCCACTTCTGATGGGGCATATTTAACCTGTGGACGGAATAAACCGAAATACGTTGGGTTTTTTTTGTTGTTATATTTCCGTGAGTCGTATCTGATGATTCCGTTTCACGGATCCAGGAATCTATTTTCCTTGATAATTTTTACCTGAGATACGTCTAAATGTAAATGTTGTTGTGTTACCACACATTTGTGTACATAGTAGGCTGTATATACCAAGGGACCTATAATGAGGTGAAGTGAAAGATGAAACATCCGTCAGAGATAGCCAGATAGCCACCTGATATTTTCTATTATTATATGTTGTTAGAAGTGATTTAGAGGATCCTGTGACATGCACAACCTGGCTTTTACTTGGATGGAATTCCATTAACCATTTACCAACTCAAGCCTCAAGCTTTTTTAGATCTTTATGTGGCTCTTTTTCGTTTATTTGATCTTTTACGTGGAAATATTTACTTATATCAACTCCAAAAAGTCTTAGCTGTGAATTTACTGGATTTGCTGACAAGAAACAGAACTGATCCAGAGACTAATCCAGAAGTCACTGCTCTTCTTTTTCTTCTTCCTATTAAGTACAAAATCCAAACTTGGATATTGCGTACTGGTGTACTAGTGAGAGTGGTGGCGGTGTGCCTGTACACATTAAACTCGTGCAGGATGCGTGGCTATATTATATACAACTACAACTACAAGTTGCTGTTATCAGACTGATAACAAAATGCTCATAAGTACGTGCCTGATTATCTGCACCAGGAAATCCTGGATCCATGAGAGGGTCTAACCTCCTGTGCCGCACAGCTTGAGCTTATACACTGGCCGGATGTGAGACACAGACATCTAAGCTGAATGTATCAGTGCGTATGCCTTTATCTGTCTTAGAATTAATTCCATGCATCAACTTCAACAGTTGAGACCCGTATTACTAACAGGTAAAGTCTCTACCAGCATGTTCCGTACGTTACATTCGGTATCATGTTATCATTGAGTGTCAATTGAACGTTTTGACCGGAAACCATGTTATTGTTTGTATCAGATGTTATTTCTACCCAGGTTTGACATGATTAGGCCGAAACGTATGTGTTCTATGAGCTTACTGCCAATATAAAAGAAGGATTTTACCCTGTATTTTCCAGATGGATATCTACATCCATTCTTGTATATGGGGACTACAATGGCCAGTTTTCGGTCATCTTGTAATCTACCTGTTGTTATTATCTGCTACGATAATAAAATAAGTCGAAAACTGTCATTAATTCAGTCCCCAGTGAATGCAAGATTTGTGAGTATAGTTGTGCCAAGAAGATGGGTACTCTATCCCTAAAGACTGAACTAGATTATTTGTTAAGAACCTGAACCTTCCCTTTATGGGTAAAATATAATAAAGCTTGATTATAATAATCTAATGGAACGGATATGAATGTGTCCGTGTAGTCCTTTCTTACCAGATTTATATTTGTTGTCACTTACATGTCTAACCAGATATCCAACATAACTACAACAAACTCATCTGAGTTTCTTCTGGATAACTGTTCCCGATTTTTATAATCATTTCACGTTACTCGACTTATTATTGCGTTTTTAGCAGATATAACTTTTTTGTGTCTTCACGAGCTTACGTAGCTCAGTTATAATACGGGGGGGGGGGAATCTTTACTTTTAACTTATTTAAATGACATTTGTATCAACAATACACTTTATCCATTAAAATATTATTTTCCCGAGCACATAATAGACTTACACAAACGTGCTCAATCTGATTTATTTATGTGTATAAAACATAAGTTAAGTTGTTTGTTTGTTTGCTATATGACTGATTTTCCAACTAACTTTCACAAGGAGCCAACTATGGTTTCTTATATAAGGAATTACATGAAACCCGTTTATAGGCATTTTATTGTTTGTAACGAAAAAATGGAGACAAAATATGTACTCTATCTTTCTTATTTACTACAGATCTACAATTAGAAGCTAAATATTTAGCATTTATTGGACGAAGCTAGCTTCCTCACCTACCCAGGTCTATATAGCCAGCTAGAGCTAACTGTCGTAACAGACACCATTTTGTTTTAATGTGTTACTCTTAACTCCTACATATCTACCACAAGAACTATGCCAGAATTAGGGTAGTTCATCTTTCGCTTCGCTCCATTACCTTTGGAGGTGGTCGTTCGGTCATTTAGCCTATCGTATGCACAAAAGTGAGCGCAACGATACTCCGTAAACTCTTCTCAGATATATATAACACTCGATTGTTATGATTTAAGGAGTTTTTTCTTTTCTGTTACCATAGCAATTATTATAATATTCCGATTTAGGTATAAAAGCTCGATTGTCTGATTAATAATTAATATATACATATGTGTGTGTGTGTGTGTGTATATATATATATATATATATATCCGGACCTGAACATGCCATGCGCACGTTCTAAGATATTAAATTAATGTTTTGTAGAATATTACCATAGTAAACAATTGTCATCAAGATAAATATTTATCCCACTGCTGCATCTAGACTATAACCAGGTCAATGACTATAACCCAAATAGTGAAGTGAGACGTCAAATTAGCAACACAACCCGTTGTGGATATTATTCGCTAGATGTCAGGTCTATAGTTATGGCTGTGTTGTTTCTGGTTTAGTTTTCCAGGTATGTATCTTGGCTAATTTATTGACGTTTAGTATGTTGTCATAATATGTCCGACTGTTTCCACATAATAATGATGGTTTTGAAACTAAAAGGTTGACTGTATGCCATTTAAGGTTGCATGCAACTACTGCAGAAATATATTTTATTAATGTGTTTGGGCGATAATACAAATCAGTCAAATGGGGTACGTCGGTGACTCGGTCTGTCGACCTCGGCCCACGTCGATCTCGGTCCAGATATTCCAAGCGGAATAACATTAAAATAGTTGCTCATATCATAATGTCAATGGGCCGAGTAAATACGATTATTTGTATGTCGCCGATCTCGGCCCACCTGTGCGTATTTCAACCAGGACCCAGGTCAAAGAGATTAACTCATTAAGTGAATTGGTATAATGACAATTAATTTATGACAATTAATTTATTTCCAATTTACAGATACACATATACATATTTATAGTTAATCATAATTCAAATAGTAAATTGGAGGGCCTATGTAGCTATATAAGCTGTCTTCCCATAGACCCCAGGTTTGCTTATTCCGTTGCAGCAGCCAGCCTTCGGTGCGTGAGCGCGCAAGAGGGACACAGGAGAGGGACTCAATAGGTCGAAACATTCTTCGTTCATTTAAATTATTAATATATATACACACATTACATTATTTTGACTTGAATAGAGCTAGGTCAGCTGAGTCGACTTTAGCATAAACAATTGTAAACAATGAATTGGTATAACAGCTTAAATAATGCATCACAAATAATGACATATAATGAAAACACGAAGAAAAACGCGAAAAAACAAACACACACAGTCAGGCGCAATATATATATATTATATATAATAATAATCACACGACTGCTATGTTTCATCTGTTTTGTGGAATATATATTATCATCCTGTCATCCGGTTTATTATGAATAATTAAATAAATCGGTAAATTAGTTAACTGGTTATATAAAATTAACAGCTAAATACACACACACATATATATATTCATATAGGGCCTACAGTGTTGTCTATTGGAATCAAAACATTGAGCATAAGATAAATATCAAACTATTTATTTTGAATAACAATAACGTGAAAGTTGTCAATAAATAACATGTATAGATAGACCCTGCATGGTGTACTGTGTAACATTCCACTGACATAAGCCTACACCCATGGTCTCTATAGACAGGCACATGCTTTAAGGAGCTGGTGCATGGCCAGCTGAGCTTCAGCAGATATATAGATTGTATTATATATATATATATGTCTCTAACTCAGTTTAACATTGTAATGATAATGTGATATACATAGTCCAATAAGGATATATTTGAATGCTTCATTTACAATGTAATGAATGATACTCTCTCTCTGACTCTGTATCTCTTACTTTGTCTTTCATTCTATCACTCCAGACTCTTCTGCTAAATCAATGTACCAAGTATCTGACCCAACTGCCTAATCATAATGACTAAAAGACTGCGCCCCACTACTTGGTTACATTGCATCATATGTTTGTTTGTAAATGAAGTCTCCACTTTGATGAGCACAACATTGTGTACTTCTACTAATGTATAATGCAATAATTGATGTATAGAGCCCAGTCTCAGTATTGCCAAATCATCTTTACATTATTATTATGTCACATTTAATTAATTCTAACACACCTATTTTTAAGAATGATATTGACACACTGGATTAGAACTATATACTATATAGCTACCATGCCATCAAAGTATTGACATCTTGATTTGTGTTGGGCAGTTTTAATATGTGATACTTTATAAATGGTACTAGGCATCAGTGATAAAACATCATTCAGTAATGAAGCATTAAGCCAAAATCCTAATCTGAGAATTTTTAGATGAATACTCTGGCACAATCTATTTTGTAGCAAGTCTCTTCTCTTTCTATTCTGGTTGTTTGGGTTATATGTACCTACTACATATAATGATATATATATATATATATATATATATATATATATATATATATAGTTTCCACATCATCACAAACAAACAACATTTGCAATGAGTCAATAAGTACAAGGTATGATTTATTTTTGTATATTATTTCTTTTCTCTCTGTCAAAAACCTGGTCAAGATATTTAGTTTATTAGACAGAAACATGTCTGCTTTCAATAACTGCACTGCATACATGGAAAATGGAATGAAGCACAAAGATCTGTTATATAAGAGATCTAAGTAGCTTTACACAAATTACAGTAAACACTCACGTAGAGTGTTACATATACATGTTTCCTTTTATTCCAAAAGTCGCGAGAAGAAAGTGTAGGTAGGTGAACTCAATCATTTGATTGATAAGATGATTATAAATAGCTACCTTCAGAAGTATATGTAATCATTGGCCGGGTTTCTGCTGGCTGAAATGATAATTCTGAAAATGGGGGCCATTGAACTTTGAAGACGGTGCAGCTACTGGTTCAGCAACTGAAGTTCTAAATTTATAGTATGATTGTGGGATTCTTCTTAAGGATTGCTAGTTGGGAATTTATAAGGGTTTCAAGAACAGAGAAATTGGCAGAAACAACTGATTTGAAAATCACAATCAAGTTTATTTAGTTGATATTCATATGTAGCATAAGCCATAACATTACAACTGAGTTTATACTGCTACATTCATTTATTGATTCAACTGCCATTAAGCATAGCAACTTTTAGTAAAGAAATGAAGGAAGCCATTGTAATCAGTCAATCACTAATAGTTTGTGATTAGGTGCACTACAATGTTAAATTCAATAGTCCAAGTATGTTTGTCCTCTGAGCCTCCTGTAACACTAAAAGAGAACCAACTTTGCTGCCTTGGCCACACCAAGTTGGTTTCGGAGTTTGTTGTGCACAAGTTCAAAGGTTGAAAATGCTCTCTCATTTGAAGCAGAAGATCTCCAACGATCAATCCTTTGATATAGGCTGGGAGGTATATGCTAACCAAGCAGAATAACCAATGAAAGAAGTTATTAATTGCCAATTTTTACTTAAATATAGGATCTACTGAACTATTTCTGCCAAAATGATGGCTGAAACCTGATCATTGGCATTGTTTTATCTGTAATGTAAGGAAAGCCAAGTGAATGCAATGAATTATAGTGGGATAAATTTAAAACCTTGTTTGATTTAAGCTGTGAAGAATTCTGAAACCATGTTTGTTTATTATTTTATCAAAGTATGCAGTGTGCCATGTTTTGTATAATCTCCAGTCTGTTTGTGTGTGATAATTTTTCTGTTATTAATTTTAACCTGTTTGTTTGTTTCAAAGTTTGTAATAAAAGTGGATTATAAAGGTGATGGGAAAAGAAATTTCACATTTCTAAGTAAATATAACATAACAAACAATTATTTTATTCCCTATCAGATACAGTAATCATATTTCCATTAAAATGATCCTAAAATCCTTAATTTCTGAACTTTCACAAACCATTACTAGTTTGTACTACTACTACACTCACTAGGGGTTAATGTGTGACTTTATCTTTGCCAAACATCATAATGCCACAGCTTGTTTACAAGCGTTCTGACCAGTTGACAGACAAAATGACAGATTCCAATGAAAGATATCAAGCCCTACAACTTTGAACCACTAGCAAAAAAGGTCACAGACAGTATTAATTGTGCGGAATTAGCTGCAGCAAGTGCATACATGGACCAAGAGCAGCCACCTGTGCAACCCACACCCGGCCACGGTTCACAGCAAGAGTTGAATTGGTGTGTATTTGTTTGTGTTGGTATAAGTTTAATTGATAAGTTAACACACTGGGCCTGAATGTGAGTATTTCCCTCCTCGTATCGCATAACTTCATTTAAACTAAGTGGTATTTGTTTGTATATGGGAGCCTGGTGGATGCATGGGGCTCTCCCATATGTGGCCTATTCTAGTTTATACAGGGATGTGCTGCCCTCAGTGTGTCTTTTCAGCTATTTTTTTGTTGTAATTACGGGATGTTGTTTCAGGGCAGGTTTTGACGGCACTTACACATCGGATATAATCAGTTAATCATTGGTATTTGATGTATGTTTCTTGGCACAATTGTATGCAACACAATACACCATTTTATATGTTTAATAAGACAAAATGGAACACATAACACAGGTTAAACAAGGCCATGTGGAGTGTTTGGGGTCCTTGTTTGGCAAAGATGAGGTCTCTGATTGAAATTGATTTTAATATATAACATTTTGACTAATTTGGGAAACCTTTTCCTGTGACCTTTAATAATAAAGATGGTATGGTATTTGATATATGTTAGGTAACAAGACAGATAGGTTATAAACATAGAAAATGTTTTGCTGATTCAATTGTAAACCGTTACTGAATACAGTTGTATTGTTTAATTTACAAATTCATTCAGTAATTAATTACAAATATTTTGTCTAGTTAGTTTTTCCATATTCTTTATTTCAACTACAAATCATCCTCAACAATATAATTAGTCCACTGATGAGAATTGAGAGGAATATTTCAATGTAAAAAGTATCTCTTTAACAGGCAGATTTAAAAAAAAGTTATGAGTAAGTGTGGCTGCAATTTTATGTTGTTTGTGTAATGAGAAGTGTTTTAGTCTTTTTTTTCCAATTTATGGCTCTGGAGAAAAGTTTTTCCTAATTATTGTTTGCTGCACATAGACTGCTTTATGTACTGAATGGCAATGAGAGATTGATGTCATTGTATGAAATATTAGATTGTTTTATACAAGTATGGTGTGATAATTTAATGTGCTTTTCAGTAGTGAAATATGCAGACATTATTATTATATTGTTTATAGATTTGATACTGTGCTTCTTCCATCTTGTTCCTTTGTTAAATGTTGTTTTACATAGCTTTGAACTGTGTAGGTTGATTTAAACAGAGAACAAATTCCATACAATGTCTTTCCAATACTTTGTATCATCATGATCATTAAGATTAAAGCTGCTATTTTTGTAGTTATTATACATATACAGTCTGACTCCTTTATAATAGGATGTTTTGGTCTTCATAGACATGATATGTAAGTGAACTGCAGAGAGCAACAGTCTGTGGATGGAGGGCGGATGACTTAAAATGACTATGTGGGACCAGTTCCTCATGCATTTTCTCCATTTGAAAACAAGAGAATAACCACAACGTCACATAATTTAGGAAAGTCCGTGAATAATATGCTATACTTTCTTTTAGATACCACAATACAATCCTTTTATTTCAATTAGAATGTTGAATTGTGGCAGTACCACTAATAACGATACTCCCATGTTGTTTAACTAAATCCCACTTCAGTTATTGATGTGATGGAAATTGTATCATAAGCAGCAGCTACATTGGTCATTAAATGGATGTTTGTTCCTGTGTATGATTCTTTGTCCCTGTTTTGATATAAAAAAACTTGGTATAAATAAAACAGCATTTCCCACCCAGTCTACTGATTGGCATAGAATAGAAAGTATTTTTTTTATACAGTTTAACACAAAACATGTTTTATGGTTCATTCTTTAATTTTTGAAAAGGCTGATAATCTGTGGAAATTCTAAGTTTGGACACTCAAACTAATAGGAATGCTGTGTGATCTCTCTTTCATAAACCATTAGAACATTGCTTTGTCCAGTTCAACGTCATTTGCAGTTCTGACCTTCTTTCATTCCATCCCACAACTTCTGTTCATAGACTCTGGCACGCTATTGTCATTCACCTTGCTGTACTCTTGTGATCATATCCAATTTAAGTACAGTTTTCTTCACTGGAGGAAGTATAACTTGCCATGGACAAGCCTAGATCTGCTGTTTTGTCATAAAAATTAATATTAACAAGTTCTAGCTAACTATGGCAGATAGTCACCATATTGTGGCTGATTATATCAGTTAATTAACAACAACAACAGCCGCAACCAGTAACAACAATTTATGATTGTTATCTGTCATAAACATGGTGTCTTATATTAGTTGCAGGGATCTATTTGGCTGTAAATGTGTAACTGTTGATCAATATTTCTTTGCTTTCTTAGTGATGGTCAGATTTTAATATGTATAATGTTTACTTCTGATAGCATGTGTGGACCTATGCTAGTCCTAATGCGCGCGCGTGTGTGTGTACACCTGTCCACACGAACCAAACTTGTTGTATAATACTGTTATGTTGCTAGAGTTTCTGTTATGTCTTAATTAGATTACTTCGTTTAAGTACACGGATGAAATAAAATAGTTACAGCTTTCACATGTAATTAGCTGACCGGCTTCAAAGTTTAAACATTTATCACCATTAGTGCTGTTATTGGGCTAGGGACAGACTTTCCTTCCATTGACAGTTGTGAGTTTTTTCAGGAAGTCCGTGTTGACTCTATCCTCTTAAACATTGCCCTGTGACACCATTCTGACATAGATATCACTAGAATGAGGGATCTGATGGTATACTCAAGAATCCATTGATCCCTCCAGGTTACATAACTACGGACAACCTGTCCAGTCCCATCATTTATATTGTTTTGTTTGTTGGATGTTCCATGTTATGACAGTTTTGTTCAGACAGGTTACGAACTAATAAATATTGTCCCTGTTTCAATTGTGTCTTCATGATTTTATTCATTTTGATTTGTATGTCATATTATTTATCAAGTAAGAATTTTTTATTAGAACACAAAGCATCACATCACTGTAATATATAGCAAAATGCTGGGATACTGATCCTGAAAACATTAAAAGACTGCCTTGATAGTGTAATGGGCAGAGCACTATGCTGCAAGATTCAGGTTAGGGTTCAAATCCTAGTGATACCCATATGTGTGGGTTTACTGTAGATAATTGATCTTTGGTCAGATCTCTATGGTGTGACCAGTGTTGAGGATAGACAAGGAATCCGACTGTCCTCCTATATGTTATTGTTAGTGCATCATTAAATCCCACTCACTCTTCTCCATTTTAGCTCACCAAGTCTGCGGGGTGTTATTATGATCTGTATCTGAATTGGTTCCTCATGCATCATCGTCACCATTCATTCTCTGACGTGGGACGTAGTCATGAGCTTAAAATAACAAAAGACGGATAATATTGTTCTCATCCCAGTCACAATGGCCTCGGTCAGACTGGCATTAAGGAAGTGTCATCTATCATAATCTATGTCTACCTGGTGCTGTTCTTCCTGCTAGCTCCTTATTTTGGTTATAGGTTACAGTTTGACATTTCACTGTGCACTCAGTGACACACACACACCAGTATATAGGCAAGCCAGGACAATTGATCATTGTGATAGAAGACATAATTTATAAACAAAAGTATGGTGTTTGGGGAATGTCTGTAAAACTATTTTTCTCTGAAATATTTACTACACTGTTTATTGTGCAGTTATTTATGTACTCATGTGTAGCACACAAAGAATTAGGCATCATTTTAATATATGCTTCTTTCTGTAGCATGCAAATCCATAACTGGTGTTATAAAATGTGAGTAGTGTGATGTTCCTCACATTCGTGTTCCCATCAGTGAGAATGAGATTATCTCAAGTACTCTTTTTATAAATAAAATCTATTACTATATTCAAAAGATAATCTTTTTTTTTAACTGAGCACAACATATCACACACTATCCATATCATATATTATCGGACATTTATGGTACAAATGGTTCACATAAATCTTTCGTAGCAGTATTTGTCTTAGCTGAGGTAGTCATTTAGACTTGTTTGTATACAAAGCGGACATTTTTTTCATCATCATAAAACAAAGCCGGTCTGATATATTCACTGACAGAAATGACTTCGTTTGGCTGGAAACAGAAAACTGGAGAAAAGGTGATCAAGTCAGCAGTGAAATCATTTGAGCAGGATGCAGATGATTCGGAAGATGAGGCGCTTGCCAGTGGACGGGTTGATTGGCTTTGTTTTGCCTCTTCTGGTTCTAGCAAACAGCCTTTGGTCTTAGAAGATGCTGCTATTAAAAGCAGACGTTTAAAAGAGGAGGGTGAGAAGCTGGCAGAAGCAGAGAGGTGCTATTTTAAACAATACTTCCAACATTTATAAACCATGAGAATTTGTTGATGTTATTTTGTAAATTACATGTTGGAAATTCTCCGATAATTCATGGCATAAGTTGACATGTTTGTAGAATTGGCATCTTTCTACATTTCAGATATTGGGAAGCCATTAGAAAATGGGACACAGCACTACAGTTAACCCCAGATAGTTACATCATAATGGAAATGAAAGCTCAGGTCAATAGAATGATGATGATGATCACCATGATCATCATCTTTGTGTACATAACTAGTTTTATATAAGATGGCCTCACTATGTAATGGGTTTGAAGGCATGCCTCCAGTAATGTTAACGGTATTATTAATAAAATACGATGTCTTTTATACATGGCATCTGTCAGTATAATGCTTTATGCATTACTTCATTTTAAAGTGATGGGCCTTTTTATTTGTTACATTTTTCCCGGTACCCTCTGTTGATGTGTATATTGTGTGGTTTTTTAACTTAGTTTCGTTACTCAGGCTTACATGGCTTTGAATGAGCTGTATCCGGCTTTACAAGCTGCTGAAAAGACAACAGAAATGAATCCACTCTGGTGGGTTGGCCATCAGACACTGGGACGAGCTCGATTAGGTCTAGGAGAAGTGAGAATGGTCAGTAAGAAATATAATCAATGATGTCTGCAGGCTTTGTTTGACCTATATAGCTAATTTTACACTACGTCCAACTGAAATTGTACCTTCTGTTAAACTGGGATTGTTTCTTCCTAAAATGTACACAACTATATCAGGGTTGGAGTTTAGCCCGGTTAAACTACTTTAGCCTATCTTGGTGGATTAAACCTGGGTTTTACTACTTTAACTACTAAATAAGTTTGATGACGTTTTCATTATAAAAGTAGATACACAAACAAATACATTTTCACGAATGTTTATTTGTGCACATACACATATAAACGTTCATTGATTGGTTCATGTAGTTGCTATACTACCTTCATCTGTAAAACGTGCACTATTTCTGGTGGATGAATATCACCAATCCAAGATGGCTGCTACCTTTTTCCCAGTTTTGCAGAAACATTTTATTTTCCACACAAACACTGAGGTAACATTTATGTTTAAGTCAGCAAATAATTAAACTGGGAATATTTATTAAATAAACAGTTGTATGTAATCTTAAAGGATGGTGCAAAGCGAGGTGAATACATGGACTCCCTGTCATCTCCACCCTGATAGAGCCTCGCATTCCACCTATAACACGGTCGACGGGATGTAGACCACAACAACCATGTTATAACAGGGCCCAACTGTACAAGTAATCAGAATTAATTTATAGATGGATCCTTATAGGATGGAAGGCAGTGAATGGCCACTTGAATGGATGTAACCATGCTTGTTCTGATATATATTAAAATTCTAGTTAAATGTACACTACTCTAGCTAGGGATGAGAGTTTTCAGATTTTCCAGATCTGAAAGTAACATTTTGGGAAATGGAGAGTGGCTCTCTTTGCTCTGTGATTTCCTTTCCTGCTTTTCATGGGTTTTTCTCCAAAGACCGCTCTCATGTCTGTCTAGCATACCACAGTTACATGAGAAACTTAGTAATTACCAGTAGTGACTGTTGGTAACATTTTCCACTCTGACACATACAAAATGTTAAAACTTTCTTTAAATATTCATATATGACCTACTCTGATATGCATAGATTTTCAGTGGATTAACCCTTGATAATAATTTAAAAAAATACACAAACGAAATAGACACAAACAAGCGCACAGTATATCTGATTTCACATAATTTATACTAAATCATGTTATAACAAAGCCAGACTATATTAATATAATATTGTAATGGTGTAAATATAAAATTATTCATTGGGCCAAACTGCTATGAAAATTGGCACAGCCCATCATAATTCAACATTTGAGGTATTCTACTACTCATGGAAACAGACAGTATGTCACATTAGTAATTATGTACTGATATACTCTATTGGCGGCCTAATCCAGTAGAAGTTCATGTGCTTTTTGTGTATAATACATTTAAATGTCGCATTATCACATCTTTTTTATGTAAATTAGTGATGAAGTATGTCTGAAAATGAGTTTAAACCATGTTAACCCAAAATAGAAGTTTAACCCAGCCCAGATTTAACTCGGGGGCTAGGTTAACACTGCCAGCCCTGGTTTATATAATTATAATATATGATTTTAAAGAACATTATTCTCTTTTTTTGTTTTGTTTATGTAAGTAGCATGTAACTTTTGTTTAAGTGTGTCAGTAATTACTTCATTATAAGAGAATTTAGTTTACTGATGGAAATTCATATGTAGGGCAAAAGAAAAAAGTGTTGTTTTCTGAAAAAAATTATTTTAATATTTGTTCAGTTTATTCATATAATATTTGTTAATGCTCTACTTAAATCCAGTGCTAAGGAAAAAACACTGACATTATATCCTGTGTTAATGTTGTTAACATTGGACAAAATGCAGGACAAATGTAGAAGTGGGGAAGCTACCGAGGCGAGCACAGAGCCTGAATGGCAGTGTGTGTGTGTGGGGGGGGGGAATTGTAATGTACGTCTCCCCAATTTGGTGCTAAAATACTGGATAATAAGGATTGATGATTGTTGAATTGTCCTCTGACATATAGGCCGACGTTATAGTGACAATCGTCAGACTGGCAACATCACACATTGATCAAGTCCAACGTGTCTGACGTTTTTCCATATCGCTACTTAAATCTATTACCTGACTTAAGATATCTGTATATTAGTATGACTTGAATCAACTATATGGTCATTACAGAAATCAAAAGGTTTCTCCATGATAAAATTGGTAGCACGGTAGTCCCAACATGTATTACTTTGGTTCAAATTCCAGCTTAGCAATGTTTAAAGGGTGTTTCATCTTTCACTTTGCCTCATTAGCTTTTAGAGTCACTCAGCCCATTTAGCTTACCACATGCACAAAAATGGCTGAAAAACAACAATATTATTTACATTTCATAACAGAAATCAAAATCTTTTGCAATTTTCACTTTCAGGCCATAAAAAGTTTTTCTCGAGCCATTCATCTAAATCCTACCAGTGAAGAGTTGTGGCAAGATGACCTGATGTGGGCTGTTGATTTGCTGAACAAAAGGTCTTTCCTTGCAGACCAGACAGCAAGATTGCTGAAGGCAGAGTCTGGGTGTAAGATAACGGAAATTATTGACAACCCGCCAATTGGTGATGAATCCAAGATTCAGGGCTGTTCAAAAAGAAGTGCTTCTGAGGGTTGTACTGATGTGGTCAAAAGAAAATGCCCTGCTCATATGTCAACAGTGAACAGTGTTCAGGAAAATGATCCTTGTGCCAACTGTTCCTGTGGTGGTGTAAAGACTCTAAAAAAACTGCCACATAATTATGTGTGCATGAGAGATTAATGCTGCTGTTGTATGATGTGAATATATAATTGTGTGAATGAGTAATAACTATTTATTTAAGTGAGAACAATTAAATGCATGAGTTAGTTTGAAATTATTTGTGACACTGTTCAATGGTTGTAAATGTTATTGTGTAATAAATATGTTTCTCTTGCATTTTGGGATTTCTTTTTGGTTTTATGGTATTCAACTTAGTATTTGTTGCACTTATACACACATATACTCCCATGCAGGGGTGTAACAAAGTAAAATTACTTCATCACTCTACTTGAGTAGTTTTTTCAAGTAACTGGAAGTAATAAAGTAAGATTTCAACTAACTACTTTTACTCGTAACGTAGTAGTTTTATTTGTGATAACACTACTTTTTACTTCGTTACTTTCATTTACTTTGTGATAGTTTCATTACTTATTTAGTCATAACATAACCTATGATTTAAGAGACAATTGATACAGTCACTGCAAATTATCATTATAAGTTATCAACAAGTTGTGTATCTTTGATCAATTTAAGGTAAACAACTATATTTTAATATGGTTAGGTATTAAAATGATTTTTGTAAGAATGCTAACATTTGGTATAAATGTTGGTAACAGATCATTTCGTTGCTGATGCTCACTGATATCCAATACTCATCATAATTTTGGCAACCTATTTTTGAAGGCTCACTTTGTTATTCAATGTTTCTGCTGAAGCCAACTGTTTTCTAAGATTGATGGTAATTAAAATTTGAATTGCATTGGCAACACCAGCTTTTGTTGAAGTTGAACAAGGGCTTTGTTCAGTGAACTGAAGGTGAGAACGCATGTATATGCATGTCTGTGGATGCAATGAACTTAATTTGGCAGCATATGTCTATGGACGCAGTTAATTCTGTTCACTCTTGTGCACTGTGTATTTGATTCTCATGCAATAAATTTTTACTTCAATTACTTTTAGAAAAATAGTTTTACTTTTTACTGAAGTAGATTTTTACAGGTTTACTTTTACTTCTACTCGAGTACAAAATAAAAGTAGTTCAGTCACCCCTTCTCCTGTTACAGTTGGAAGTATACTGTTTTGCCGGTTCTGGGATGGAATCCAAGGGTTCCTGATTCTGTTTGATCTTTCATTCATTGATAAAAGAACTACTTCTTTCTATATAGTTGGTAGCAGGGTTGAATCTCACTGTCACCTGTGATAGTGGTACTATATCAGTTAGATCTTTCTGACTGATATTGTGATAATTATATTTGAGAATTGATACTAAACAAAGTATGTGTATGCACACACACACAGAATACTGTGAAATAATTCTGTAGTGAAATACCCATTTCCCGCCAGTTAGTTATTAGTGTTTAATACAATGAGGCTGGGACATGGCTATTCCTTGGGCAATACATTGCATACTTATAATTTTGTGTCAGTTTCACAATTCATATTTACCTGTAGATAAGTTATTGTTTTTCTGTCAGAGATTAACTTATATTTTAAGTTAAATAATGAATGCATACAATGCTTTTAGGTTGTGATGTGAAAATAAAGATTTACGGAGTAATTATTACCATTGTATGAAAACACTATTCATCATGGCTGTGGTCTATTGTATCATTAGCTTTTTAGGTAAGTCAATGTGTGTGTGTGTGTGTGTGTGTGTGTGTGTGTGCACTTGTATGCAAGAGTTCTGATGGTCAGTTCAATATTGGAATTGATGGGCAATTTTGGAATTGCTTATTTTTTTTAAAAGAATTGGAATTGATAAATTTGAAGTTGAAGTTTGCTACAAACAATTAAATCCTTAAATTAATTTACCATTTAATTTTTTAATTATGAAATATTAAATCCTACTTGGAATATATTATTATTATAAAATTAGAATTGATCAATTTGATTTGGGATTGAGTGGAATTGGAATTGAAGTTTATTAATTTAAATATATTTTAGTGAGTTTTGTTTGAGTGAACGTTTAATTTAGTACTTACTGATCATTAACTTTTACCTGTTTACTTATACAGCTGCCATTTGCATAGCTTCTGGTCATATGACCTTTAAACTGTCGGACAATTGTTCATATGTGATCAGCGTCAGTGATACTCCATGGCTAGTCAGTGGCCCAACATACTTCAGAGGTGATAATGTCACTTATTCTACAGTGGATGGCTCTCTAAAGCAAAGTGGCCCACCAACAGCCACAAATGGCTCCGACATACTTGGACCATATAAGAAAGTTGTTCATACCTGGAAGGCAGGACAGCAAGAAGTACACACAGCTGTCAGATATTACAATAACGTTCAGGCCGTTGTATTCTCACAGGTAGTCATAAGTCATAATAGCACAGTAGTTATGTTTCAGTACAGATATAGAATTGCTTTGTGTCTTTATAACAGTCATACTCAATGTGAAAGTTCTTAATGCTCATCACTTATATTATTCACCTTGTAATGAAAGACACATTTTCTAAATGATGATAAGAATGCAGCTTATTTTTCACATACAGATTTATACTGATAATCTTTCCTATTTTGTGTAACTCTTTTTTTCCCCAATATTTTACACTCTTGAAATTGGATTATTTCATTCATTTATTTAAAATTTCTTTAATTTTTATTTAATTAATTTATTATTATTATTAATAATACTGTCAGAACTTGTCTGTCATGGATCTAATTCCTGTCATAATGTTCATTATGCTAAGACTAGGTTACTTTAAAATACTGTAATTGATGTTGTTTTTTAGGGGAATAAACAGAACTTAAATGGTATTTTAATTTTAGTATTCATTAAGCAGACATTATGATGAATGTATTTGATAATATCACTAACATATATGTATCAGTGGTCAATGTTACTCCTACATAATGATTAATTAACATTACCTACAGGTATTTGTGTCTGGCATGACAGGTACCAGTACAGGTAACATGAATCTCGTCATTTCTGGTTTTCCATCATTTAAGATGGGAACTCAGTATCAGCATGTTGGTTGGATGTCATACAGTGGTCTTATTTATTGGCTGGATGAAATTCAGATATGGCAGGTAGGAGCTCAGGAAAAAGTTTGTGTTTATACCATAAATGTCCCCCTCACACATGCACACACAAATATTGCATGCACACACACACACACACTCAGACTTCTCCATGGTCCATCTGGCAGCACAAATAGCTGCAAACTTCTAGCACTTGGGTTCAAATCCTGGCTGGGTTATGTGTGAAGGTTATTTTAGCTTTCATTTCACTTAATTACCTCTGGACATTGTTCAGGTCATTTAGCCTACAATGTGCACAAAAATGGCCACAAAACAATCTTTACATTTTACATTCACACACAAACACGAACATATACCGGCAATTAGCTCAGTTGGACTTTAAAAGCAGGTGGTCTTTTTATACAGATTTTACTGTATATTTTATAATAAAGAGGAGTTAGTTCACCTCATTGTCTTTATCCTAGCTATCAACACCACATGTTGCAGGATATCAGTGTTATATCAGAATATCAGTGTTATATCAGAATATCAGTGTTATATCAGAATATCAGTGTTATATCAGAATATCAGTATTATATCAGAATATCAGTGTTATATCAGAATATCAGTGTTATATCAGAATATCAGTGTTATATCAGAATATCAGTGTTATATCAGAATATCAGTGTTATATCAGAATATCAGTGTTATATCAGAATATCAGTGTTATATCAGAATATCAGTGTTATATCAGAATATCAGTGTTATATCAGAATATCAGTGTTATATCAGAATATCAGTGTTATATCAGTGTTATATCAGAATATCAGTGTTATATCAGAATATCAGTGTTATATCAGAATATCAGTGTTATGTCAGAATATCAGTGTTATGTCAGAATATCAGTGTTATATATGTGTATGCTATGAAAATTTATGGTTGACAGACTTATATCCATCCATTTTACCTCAAAAGTGCTATTGATAGATTTTAACTGACCCGATTATGTATTTTCTTAAATCTCAAAAGTGGTCTGCATTTATAAGGGTATCTCTGTGTTATGATATCAATATCAGGGTATCTGACTTCTCATATTTATATGATGCATAAGAATTGACATAATATGTGAGGTTTGTCATATTTGGTTGTCTTATTTGCCAATGAGGTGTGTCTTCATATGTTGAAGCTATAATCTGACAAAGATTATGTTGTAGCATTTCATAATAATATTAGGTAATTTATTGTATTGTTCTTTTGAATGGGTTTTGCTAGTAAGTGTGGTTTAGTAAATATCTACTATATTGTTATTATTTTTATTAATAGTAGTGGTGGTGGTAGTAGTAGTAGTAGTAGTGAACTGTCAGATACATTTTAATGTTATCTTAAAACAAATTGTCTCAGATTTGGTAGTCACAAAGACAGGTGTTGCATGTGTATGTATCCTTATACACACACATACATACAAACACAGATAATTACTTTATTAAATCTTATTAGGTGGACACCAACAGCAAAGATACCAAGTGGCCTGGAGGGTGGTCCGATTGTGTTGTTTGACAGTAATGACAATGTTATCATCATGTCAGCATTTAGTGAGTTCATGGCTGCTTCCTACCTGCAGAACAGCCAACAGAACACAATAGACTGGGGTGTCATGGGTGAGGTTGATAACCTGCCTTCTGGATACCAATACGACACAGTTGTTTACTACAGTGACAAAGGAATTAATATGGTTAATATGAATAAATGAATGTATTAATAAGTTAAAACTAATTTGCTGTGCTTTAAAGTATTGTTCTTAATAAGGAATCATTTTTTTTTAAACATTATGATACCAGTGTGTCTGTGAGGGACCTTAAAGGTCCCTAGACATTTTGGTGTTGTGGGATTTGCTGGTTCTACATAAAAGCAATGCACCCCATAAACATGTTTAGCTCGAGCTCAGTATGGGATATTTATCTTCTTATCATTAGATTTTACGAACATATCGAGTGACATATATAAAGCCATCAGTCTAATCTTCCAGAGTGCGTCTTTGTGTTATGTTATTGTGATAGTATTATGTTTCCTTCAGATTGTTTCCATTTAGCATATTTGTTTCCATCTATCTAGGCCATGGAGAAGTGGGGGAAGGCACTAAGGAAGTGGTATGGAAGATCAACTTCTGCACAAGAAATGGACTCATCTATCAACTATATAGGATATTACACTGACAATGGTGTGCTTCTGTCTACTACTGCTTTCATCAATGATCTGTTTAAATTCAAATTTTGATTTATGGAATATCATGCATTCATGGTTATTATTAAATTATCACAAAAAGTAAAATGAATTTCATTTTAGTTACTACATATGAATACTCACATAATAAGGAAGTTGTGATCCTCACACCTGGATCTTGTATATTTTTATTTAATTAAAGGATTATCTTCTTATTGTATTTTTTTATTCATAGGGGCTTATTATTACCATCATCGAGAAGCAAATAAAACATATGAAGAAACGATAAAAGCTATAGTAGACTATGCTCACCAGATAAACATTCCTTATAGGTAGGTGTGTTTACACACACACACACACACACACACACACACACACAAACACACACACACACACTACAGTAAATGTAAGACACACACACACACAACACACACACACACATATATATATATATATATATATATATATATATAATCTTTAACCATAGATATATACAACTGGATGACTGGTGGTATCCTGTTAAAGGTCCAGGATATGGAGCGACAATCTCATGGACAGCTGATCCTAAAGTGTTCCCACATGGACTCCAGTTAGTAATTAACATCTGAAACTCACTTTGTTGTGACTGCAGATGATGGATGCTAGTTTCCTGTCTCTTTTATTCTTTTATATTAGTAATTTCTCTGTCGGTTTTTATAACTGAATAAAAATAATTTCTTCATTTTAGATATATATACAACATGACTCAATGGCCAGTTGTTGGTCACAACAGATACTGGTAAGATTCATAATTTTAGATCAGCACTTAAAACTTAACGCAATTGATAAAAATTGTTTGCCAGAAAAGAGGACTATTTACTTTTGAAATACTTGTTAGTAGCCCTTTCAAGTATGCTTTGTGTATTAACAACTAGTGCAATATGTTCTGTTTGTTTTGGATGGTATTATTACACAATCTTGCAAATACATGTATCATGACTATCCAATACATATCAGTTATAATATCAATTATTGGTCACTGTTTGCCCATTTATATTTTATGCCATTGGAAATCCTCTGTTTATTCAATCAACTGTTATTTTCTATGTTACCAATGAAAAAGTAGTTTGTTAACAATTATTCAAAAGTCTTAGTGATGCAGAAGCATTGATTAAACCAAGTTGATGTTCTGATGTGTACGAATTTTACAATAAAAGATTATCGGAGAAGGATAAATATTAATTATGCTTTGTTTACAGTAAAGTTAAATTCATCTAATGTTTAGCAGTTATTTCTTTTAATCAATCTGTTAATTGTCTGCTAATGCCATAATGCTATTATTGAAAACATTTGGAAGTTTTCTTCCTACTTTTCTGTTGTAAACAATTCTGTTTCTCCTTATACAAGGTCCAGCATTACGCCTTACGCGAAACAGAATGGAGGCAAGTTTAACTTCATCATAGATGGGCAGGTTTCTTTACCTGATGATCAAGTAAGTTTTCTCTCTCTGGGTGTGTCTCATATATCTATCTATCTATCTATCTATCTGTCTGTCTATCTCTCTCACATATACACATAGAGATATGTGAAATATGTTTCTTATACACAGGTAAAGTAAATGTTATTTTGTGGTTCTTTATATCAGGTTTTTTTTAGTATCATTGTATATTTAATTGTTTTGTTCAAGAAAAAATATTTTGAGAGGGATGCAGAAACATCAAATAATCATTAATTGTTTATATTGGCTGACTGGATCAAAGTGCTGACTGGACTAGCATTTAGTTTTAATCTAATAGGCTTTTCAATTAAGCTATTATTGAATAAACAAGCCTTCATTGTATTTATGAACATATATATCTTCATTAATTACAGACATTCTGGGATTATCTACTAGGTGGTGCAAAACAATGGGGACTTGTTGTGTATGAGCAGGTGTGTCAGTTAAATATAACATATTTCAAATGTTGTGTTGTCATTTATTCTTTCTTGAAATTCAGGGTTTTTTTTAATAATATTTCTGTGACGTAATATTCATGGATTATTCTGTCTGAAAGGACTGGTTGAATTACCAAGTTGAGAAGTTTAGTCCACTCCACAAAGATGTTAGTTTAGGACGACGTTGGCTACACCAAATGGGAGAAGCTGCTAAAAGATTTGACATGCAAATTCAGTATTGTATGGCACTGCCACGCCATCTAATGGCATCTCTTGAGGTTCCTGTTGTGTCTCAGGTAACATTTGCAAAACATTTGACATTTACATATTTGAACCACTATTTGTTTATTATTTATGTATTATATATATATATATATATATATATATATAAAATAAGTTTTCATGGTTTAATAATTACCTTAAATACTGGAATGACATAACTTGAGTATTTTTCTCAGTTTTGTTTCATTATACCAGGTACGTGCAAGTATAGATTATCAACTTCTCAAAAACCAATGGAACATTGGTATTACATCACTTTTTGCTCATGCCATGGGTGTTGCTCCTTTCAAAGATAATCTTTGGACTAAATGTATACAACCAGGAAATGTGTACAGTTAGTATTTCTAATTATTTAAGTTTTATATTGTACTTTGGTATTAGTACATTATTATAATTCTGAGTAAGAATGACACTTTAGGTGTACATATGTCTATCATCACATATCCATCTCTCTCTCTCACACACTTACATATACACACACACACACACACACACACACACACACACCCTTTAATGTGTAAAATATAATCTTGTGTATGTCTATGTAAGTAGCCACTAGCCATGTTTACTGTGATCTTTATTTTACATTCCAGACAAGACCGAGCCTTACCCACTGTTACAGTTGATAGTTGCATTGTTAAGTACAGGGCCAGTAGGGATTGGTGACAGAGTTGGTTATACTGATGCTAAACTAGTGAATAGGTAAAATTAGCTTGTTTAATGTATGTCTGCCTTTATGATCAGAAGGAGATGGTGAAAGTGTACATTGTTGATAATGGCCATCAACTATCCACTTAACAATAGTCTGTGGATTAAAGATGATGTTTCAGTTAACCTGGTGTGTGTGTGTGTGTGTGTGTGTACAATGAGATTAATTTTGTTATTTGTATATTGATATTTCAGATTGATTAATGCAGATGGCTTATTATTAAAACCATCCAAGCCAGCAACTGCTATTAATAAACAAATTATAGAGGTAAGACAGAGAAATAGTAAAAACATCATTAGAATGAAAAATTTTAACAAATATTTAAGACATTATGTAATATATGATTTAATACTTTGTAGTTCACAACAGGCAGACAAAGCTATTGAAATATGTTGCTTTATGTATTAATAAATTATCAGTTGTAGAAGTGTGGCTATTCTATTTGCGAATAAAGCCAAACATTTGCATACCAGCCTTAAGCCAGTAAATCTTTATGATAACTTTTACATTGCAAGTTCTTTTTAACAATCTAAAACTGAAATCAGAGGAAGCTGTACTTTAAAAATTGTAATATGTTTGTAATGTTAATGATGGCTATGTTTTGTAAAATCCTTTTATTAGTTCACCAAATGTTCCTTAATTTTACCAAGATACCCAATCTGTTAAAGACCTATTCATAATTATCAACATTCATAAGGTGCACAAAGTCTATGTGTTTATAAAAGTTTTCTCAAAGTAATAATGTTTACATTATTGGAGACCAAGAAGTCAACCTTGACACAAACAAACAAACAAACAAACAAACACCTTGAAACAAATATTTGAAATGGCTTCTATGTTTTCTTATTCTCTTTAATATGGACTATATTCCTGTATATTTAGGTAATGTTTTTTCTTGTCTTTCCTCATTTAGTTAATCTTTGGTGATGACTTTGGCCCAGATGGTGAGGTCTGGTCTACATATAGTGATATCAGTGGCATCAAGTTCGGTATTATATTCTGTCCAATTATCAGGAAGGATTACCTCCTTAAGCCAAAAGACATTGGCATCCCAGTAAGTCATAAGTCAAAATCTTGCCATGTTTACGTGTAAATCTGTATCATTTGACTATTTGTTTTTTATCATGAGTTCTTTGTTAGATGTCTAGTTTAAATGAATATACAGTTTTTAATGGCATTAGCTATACAATCGTATTGTTATTTATTTTATAGGATGTTCAATATGCTGTTTATAGTTACACATTCCACATTATGTATGACCATGTCGCGCCGTTTGACAGCAAACATCCGTTAATGCTTCACAACTGTACCAATGACAATGTCTGTATGTACTATGCCAGTCCCATCATTATGATCAGGTAAATACTTACATGTTTATGGATAAAGATAAGTGTTATCTAAACCGGTTTGATATCTTACTGCTATTGTGTATTTATATTCCATTCTTAAAAGTATCTCTGCCAGTTCAGAGTTCAGAATTGACTCACTTTATTTCCTGCATGTTGTAAGAGGCAGCAATCACTTTTCATGCCTGTTTTCAATTAAACTAATCACTCACTCTACATAAAATTAGTTACCTGGGCTTTTCTTTTTCTTTGTGATTGAGTGAGTTAACGAGTGAATCACTGAGTTCAGGTGAACAGGCCAGTGACTGAAGAAGGGACCATATGCCTAATGTTGTCTTTTTGCACTGCAGATCAAAGCCATTAATAATCCTGGGAGAAATGTCCAAACTTGTACCAATGTCACCATGCCGAGTTAGAAGCCTTACTTATGATACTGCTGATGTGAGTATTGTCATAGTAGGTAAACCAGGCGAAGTGATAGACTTCTACTTCATATACGGTGATCTTCATCAGCACACTCACTGCATTATTACAGGTTCAGGTAGAGCTACCATCAGCTGGTCTAAACAAGTCTGTTATTGATTTATTTAACTGTTAGATGCATTCTTATCAGCTTTTTATCATTGGCTAGTAAGACACGTTCACAATTTTGTGATAATGTCCCGATTAATGAACCACACACGAGGCATCGTGGTGGTGGAACAGTATTTTCACTTCGTTCATCTTCATGTTGAAAACTAGTTTTGTTGTGTTTATATTATCGTAGTGAATACGTCATTATATTTGATAATAAGATGCGAGGAAGTTTTTTTATATGTTATACATGATAACCATAATCAGTTGTGGGTGGTGATTACTTGATCATGTAAACTATATGACATATCACAGAGTCCTATGTGCCTTCTCTGAGAAATTCCCAAATATAACTTGTCTGTGAAGTAATATAAGAATCAAATGTTGTAAAGGTCTTTAGAGTTGAGTAATTTGTTGACCCTTGGTGCTAGTCACAAGTGGAACATTTGGCCATAGACATTATTATGATTTATAAATAATACCGTTTATTACTTCATATGAATGTTGAAGAACATTGTGGTTTAAATGAGAATTCTGGTATGGAATTTGTTTCTGACTAAATTATTTTTCACAGTTTTGTTGGAAAAATCATTGTAAACTGTATTCTTTTGCATACTAACACAAATACCAATGTGTTTTAAATCTGTGTAGAATATCACCATTATTGATAGGCAGATTGGGATATATATATATATATATATATATGTGTGTGTGTGTGTGTGTGTGTATGTGTGTTTTAGCCAATATACTAGACATATGGCAATTGTACATTTAATGTTCTATTGCTCTCTATGTAAGAACAGATTGCTGAAGAAATTTAGAAATACTTGAAAAGTATTAACATGTTATAAAAACTCATGTGTTTAATTTTGCTTTCTATGGTAAATAATATTTATCATTCAACAATTTTAATTGGGTTTTATATGCAGGGTTTCACTGTACAGTGACTTTTAATAGCTTATGCTAATAGTAAAGTATGCTTTATGAAGTCTATGTTGTTGTTATTAATATACTTATCTATGTAACCTTTTTGTGAACGTCCAAACATGATTGATGTTGAAATTGTATTATCAGAAGCACACCTTTATTTTTAGTATAAAGCACCTTTGAGTGACTTGCAGTGCCCTATATGGAATATGAGTATTATTATTATTATTGTATATTTGTACTTGATGCGACAACAGTTTATTTACCTTTCAATGGATTGGTAAATGGTTGCTAAACTGGTAATTGACTGTGAGATATATATCATTGATGCAAAACATTCTTGACATCAATGATCAAATCATCATTGATCTTGTTAACTATTATTGGCTAAACAAGTGACTGATAAGTGACTGATGTAAGACATGGATTAACCGTAGGTGTGGATGTTAAGATCTGAAAATAATTCCAACTTCACAGTGTGTCATTTGTTCATTTGGATGTAGCATTTGATACATGTAGAAATAAAAATGTTATTATTAGAACTTGCAGATCTTTTACATGGAATAAGCATCAGTGTAAATATCTGAAAATAATTCCAACTCTTGAGATTTCTTGTTTATTTCAGATGTAATGAACAAAACTGAAGTAAAACTGGAGTAATTTAGTTCAAAATACTTTTCAAGATACATTAAAATTACTTTTTTAACTGATATAAGTAATTATTTACTTTTTGTGATCAAAGTCATTTCATACTCCATTGCAGACCTCAGAGTTTTCTATCAATAAAGGCTATGATCCTGATCATCTCATTTTGTTTTATAGTACAGCTCCTCCGTAATATATCTCCAGTGAAGTCAGCAATGATTTAACTAATTACTTGCTCTCTATTATCATAATGATGTGGAGTTAGTGTCTACTTTTATGTTATGGCAACTCATTGTTTGTGGTAGAGAAGCTTTAGTTTATTAATTTGAATTGATAAAAGAATAATGTAAATCAGCTTGATAGCAGATCCAGTAAGCAGATATCATATTTGATGACAGATTTGTGATTGCTTGTATGAAGGTTTCCAGTGGTGTATATTTACAAAGGCTGAGCTAAGGATCTTTGTAGAGTAAGTATACCTGTAAGCTTTCCTTGGCCTTTCCTAACTGACACTCTGGTTTGAAAGATACAGTTATAATAATAATAATAAGGTGTGACATTTATATAGTGCCCTATTCAACTATTATTATCCCTGACTCAGACCTGTTCAAATCCAGCAAACATCTCAACTCCCAAGGAAGCATACAATGCATGCTGCCATATAGGCACAAAGCGTTACTTAAACACATACCCATTTCGTCCTGTGAGGTTCTCATTTTTATAGATGAGTATACCAGTCCACGCATGACAGCATTGCAGCTCCTGGAGCCTCGATCCTGCAACCCCTTGGCTACGTGTCCTATGCTCTAACTAACTGCGCTATCGCTGCATAGAGTTGAGGATTATTTCAAAACAAGAAACCTGGAAGGAGAGTTACTTAATTTCTTGAAGCACCATACTGATAAATATCTCATTAGTTAAGTTTGCTTTATTATTTCTGTGAATGCCAGTGTCATGTGCTGCAGTGGCAGTTGTCACACAGACGGAGAAATGTTTTCCATTCAGATGTCATCTTAATGATGACAACTTTGAGAGGTTTATGTTTCTCACTTGTAATTAAGAAGTTATAAACAACAAGAAAATATGTGCCTCAAGATAAATAATGTATAAACTATGATTTTGTTCATTGTAGCTTAATAGTAGTTGTTGACTTACGACTGGGAGTACAACTTAAAGATGAGTATAATATCATTACACAGTGCAATATACATAAGGTAATTATAACATGGGCCGTCGTACGACTAGTTGCCCATACTTCAATGACTACTTATAATGAAATATTTTTACATTTAAGTGTATTTGATTGTTCAAAAGGTGTATATATATTTTTTTTTAATGTGTTAGACACCATCTGTTACCAGAATTCTGATTCTTGTTTGGGTTTGTCTCACCAGCTAAAAAACTCTTATTGAATTTTACTTTTATTTATGGAAGATTAAACTACTGCTTTTTGTAGGAAGGTAAAATACATGTACGTTCCAAATTGGCTGAGGGGGATCGAGTGTATATATGCAAAAAGGGTAGCATACTGATATTTTTCATTTCTGTGGGCTTACAATTGACCTGTTGCATATCTTACAAGGTAAAAAAATAACAATGCTAAATAACCTTTTCATATCCATATGCCATTAAATCACTTAGTTATATTATGTAAGTACAATGTATCTCGGTGTTGTAGGTAGCTGTGGGGCATTTTGTGCACACCATATAATTTATATCTGTATACACACACACACCATTAAAAGTAAAAAATGAAAACAGGATGAAAAGGTGGTTCTTTATTCACTCAGTATATACAACAAAACAGAAAGATGTACAAAGCAAAAAGTTATAGCACAAAATATGATAAAACTCTCCAAAATGTAACCAAAATCTGGATGACATACCAATATGTCACTTTACTGAAAACTAGAACATAGCACAATGTTGTCATAAGGGATAGACCTTATAATACTTGGGCCAGAATCAGTTACTTATCTATACACATACATTGGTCGGTTCCTTGATGACCTCGCATACTTTAAAAGTAAACTTTCCACACTGAATCCCAGTAACTGGAGCATGCTACACACAGTATGGTGTCAAACGGAGTGTTATTTATAGAGGTTGATCACAGGTTTTCATTTAGTAGTGGATCAAAGGTAAATTAAAAACAAATCAAAAACAAAGCAGAACTCGCACATTTCAAACACTAGCTATTACAACCAGGTTTGGGAACATCCAAGTGAAGAATACTGAAGCATTTCGATGCCTGAAAAAAAGACTACATGAAGTAGGCTCATTTATCATACAGTAAAAATGTGGTCCATTGCTTGAACAGTTTTAGTCACTGAATAGATTTTAAAAGATAGTTCATTTTTATAACATATATGGGTAACGCACGACAGATATGTAATTGATCAGGAAATTTATACAGGACATATTCCTTAACTAAAGAACCAAGACAATCGGTCCATCAGAGTAATTGTCATAAATAAGAATATTTTGGCACAGACAGTACATCATCTATGGCACATCTTTTATAATGCCAAATTGCAGGCATTTAAGATTTCTGCTCGTTTTGATTGTGGATCTGTCATTGTGACCGATTTGATCTGAATCTTGAACGCTGATAGATATAATGCCCAACTTCCCTAATGTGACCAATATGATGGTGTGATAAAAAATCACAAGGATAAGAAACACAGAAGTTTGCTCACTGTGATCACAGCATAGCAAACACCAACATTTGAACAAGCTGCACACTTAGTCTCATAAACAGACAGCACAACACTCGGTCACAGTTAGAAAAAATTCAACATGAGAATCATGATGCATTTATGGTGCCAGGCACCAAACTCTTGATCATTGGCAACATGTTATCACAACACATCTTCTGTTAAAATTACTTGCATACATCATTTAAATGAAAATCTTACAATAAACAACACATACTGATCACTAACAAACAACAACAGGAAGAAAGTCATTTGGCCAGCATTACACCACAGCACTCGCAAACAATGGTACACAATAACCATTAACAAAGTGGGAAAAACCCAGCTAGACATATCCACAACTATACTTTTTAACAGTCTTTCCCCATTATGGCCTCATTAATGTCTGGTCAGATGAGTACTAACCAATAATTACAAATGTTCTTGTATGATCATATTTGTGTAGCATAAAGTATCATTTCTACAATGAATAATACACAAAATTATTTTCTAGCTGAAGATCAAATGATATGTCTACATCAACACACCAGCTTTTACCTGGATCTCCAATATTCATCAAACAAAAGAAAAATCTAATGCAAATATCAATTCAATAAAAGCCTGTTGATTATCAACACCTTACCTGTTACTACAGGATAATAATAATAATCAATTCTCTGACATTAAAACCCTGCTGAGCAAAAATATACACATTTCTCTGTTTTCAAAGATGAGTAAAAATGCTCATTATATACAGACTTGTTTTTGGGTATGACAGGTAAAACCTGTTATGTATACAACTTCACATGTATGATTCAACTTTGTTCTTATGCAGAATTATTACACTAACACATTCACAAGATAATACACAGTGTCACTACCACATACAAACAATTACAGAACCAGATTAGACATTAACTGTTTGACGCAACTAACACTTGTTTTCAAAAAGGACACAATTATGCTTCTGTATGAAAATAATGAACTCCGAGGTGTAGTACCAACATTTATAAGAATGACATCGAAACATATTTAGAATAAATAAAAATGACTTGATCCTTAATATATAATTATGTCTAGTGTCACTACTGGACTGTGTTTATTTGCACAAGTAATTTGAAACACAAGGAAACTGACAAACCATTATCAGAACACCAGGTGGGATAAATACACAGAAAACAACTGTGGTGATAAATTGTGAGCCACATCGTTTTTCACACACACACACACACACAACAGACCTTTAAAATATCTTTAATTTCAGCCAATAAGGTGTTTACCATTTAAATTTATTTATTTTGTTTCAACATGTTTTTCACTGTACATGGTGAAAGTGCTGATGTGAGGTACTACTATTCACACACAATGGATGGCTTATATGTGACCAATGAAGAGGTATACATCAATTAATTACCTAATGGTCACATACACACACAGTGATGCAAGCTTACACACTGGCAAATAGATAATGCAGTCAGTCATCCAAAGTTCCTCCTTCCTCAGTCATTTTTCTTTTCGTCTTTGGACTTTGCTGCATTTCTTGCATTTTGTGCATTCTCTTCTACCTTCTCCCTGGACAATGCCCTTCTCATGGCATCTACGACTCCACCCATAAATATGGCGCAGAAGAGGTTCTCGAATGGCACAAATGGATCATGAATACCCAGCAACAGGGATGAAAGGCGGAAGTAGATGAAAAAGATCACAACTCCGAAGTATATTACTGCATGGGGAGCATCAATGTAGCCCTTCTTCTCCAGAATAAAGATGATGGTTGCTGCCAGGCTTCCCTTCGTCACACTACAGATCAAACATAACACATAAAATGAATGCTTGTTTTTTTTTAAGATAGACAGACACAAAATTTAAGCACCCTGACACTAGTAATTAGCTAATAGGTATAAAAATATAATTTAAAGATTAAAAAATGTAATAGCAATTTCCAAATGTAGATATAATTAAAATAATAAAATAGCTGTATCATTAAATATATAGAAGTTTTATTTTAAATTTTAAACATAAAAATATTAAACATAAAATTGGTAACTCATTTGCAAATAGAAATAGTACTACAATAGATAAGAGTTATGTTAGTAATAACACCATCATTTAACTTGTAGAAGCTGACATGCCAGAAAGATCAAGTAGCTTGCTGTAAATACTAATCACAAATGGACAACGAAGATTATGCAGCAATCAAGGACGAAGGCATCGCTTGCAAGTATTATCTAAACTAATGGCAGTTACATGTTAGCCTAAATCTAAATTATTACATGACAGTGAAGCAATCACTGTTTTAGGTAACAAATAAAGTTGAAAAATCTGTCAAACCCATCAGCACCTAATTATTTGATGAGGGACTACATATAAATTAATGCAGAAAGACAGGAATTCAAAATAAACATGGCAGAAAATGCAAAGACAAACTGCTTGGATGGTTCATTAGAGATGCACACATATGCAAATATTGGTACATATTGTGTGCATGTTAATGTGTAAAAGATTTAAAGTCACAACTTCACATCCAAAAGCACTCTTCTCAGAAGGAATCATTCTAGATTGTAAGAACATCCATTAACAATAAGCAAATAAAGAAGACATAGACCAGAATAGCAATTTATTTATGTATAAACATGTACTGTCAACTAGAAGTTCTAGTCAATAATACACAGAAAAGAAATTGTGAGATGAAAATAAAGAGGGGCTTAAAATGATATACAAGAACCACACCAAACTTCATGGAATGTTACACACAGGCAAGACAATACTCTGTGTACTTACAACGCTGGCTGAAGAATTTCGTTAGTAGCTGGGAACCACAACCCACGAACGAGGCGCTCAAATGCTCTCATGTAATAATAGCCAGCACCTGCAATGTGTATAAGCTAGCTAGTGCCAAACAATGCTATGTGATACAATCAACATTTGGCTTGATGATGGCCTGCCTCTGTTAGCAAAGCAAGCCTGCCCGTCCCAGTAAAAACATGTTGATATACAGAAGACGGATAAGCAACAACAAAATGCCATCCGGCACAAAACAGTGGATACTTCACTGCATCAATATTAACAGCTGAAGGCATAACTCGGATGGCGTTTCGTCTAGTTTAGTTGGAACTTATAAGACGAAGTAAACTGTTAGGATAAATTACTAGCTCTATGATAGATGCACTACTTTGTGCGACCAAAAACTTGGTTACACCAGTCTACACTACGGAAGATGTCTTCATTACATAAATGTACGATCGCATACTCTGAAATTAAATACATCACGATATGACGGCAAATCGGCCGTTACCCCCAAACGACCTACCAGTAATGAAGGCACCTTATGATGTATATAGAAACGAAAGTGAATCGGATAAAGAAAATTATAGAATGGCAAAGCAAATGAGAGAAAAGAGAAACTATGTACACAGACAGGAAACAAACAACTAACGAGAAGAATCACCCATGGACCTTATTATGTACACAGCTTTCACGCTAGCTGAATGTTATACTTACAATGAAGGCTTAAGAAACTCATTAGAGGAGGGCATCCACAGGCCACATACCAGCCTCTGTAGCACTCTCATATAAGATGATGCACTGCCTATACACGTATATATTGTCTTTAAATGGTGTTCATGTGGTTATGGATGTTGAACATGACATTACAGTAATAATAAAACATGATAAGAATACTTATTTATCACCTTACTGGAGGTCAATGCTTCTTCAACGGCTATTTTCTATTGCTCTTAATTCTTACTCAAAAGAACACATTGTGATTATTCTATGTTTACTGTTTGTTGTAAAGAAACCTGTATAGGTTTAATAAATGTTTTGCTTAAATATGCACAACAATTTACCCCAAAGTGTTAAAAAAAATTCTGTTACTATACTGATACAAGGTTTTCTTAGACTTTAGAGCCACAAGGAATTAGACTAATTCACTGTGAGTAATATAAAAGAATCTGGACCAATGTCTCAGTGCTCAGACCTGAGTATCACATACATTTAAACCTGAAGCATAATCAAAGCATTCTAATATGCTGTGCAGTTATAATTTTATTGAAGCAACACTTAATATTTAGCAGTTGAAAAATAAATTTGGACAGGTGAAAAATGCTTAAAATGGATAGTTTAGATATTTGTTCAAAGAGAACATTATCCATTCTTCAGATACTGTCTGTATGATAGCACCAATTCAGTTGAATTAGCAAATAATCACTGCAGAATGACACTCACTACACCCAGATTTCAAACATTTCACCACTCTGTGGATGTTTCTCCAGTGTGATGCAGTGTATCTAGCTAGTGTTATCAATATCTGTGGTCCCGAGGTCAAGTGGATTTTGACTACAATTAGTAGTTTTGCCATAAGTTGGGCCATAGTTTCACTTCTGGCTCAAAGGCCGACAGTCTGACGCAGAACTAAGCGTTTACTTAAATAAGCATCCTTACCTTTAAGTACACCTATAATACCGATGATAACATAGGATCCTGGATAGAGCTTCATGGCATACTGGACACCATGCTGTATTTTATGAGCTCTCTGGATTTCCTTCAAACAGGCAATCGTCAGCTTGAATGGCAAGAACTTGGAGAGTTTGTAGACCAGGTCAAAAGGTGAATAGTTGACTAAATACCTGTGCCAGGAATACATGACAATTTATTTCAGTAGTTCAATGGAAGTGCACTGTCATTATCACATTCAAACCAATTTTGCTAACAACATTATGATCCAACTTCAATTTTTATTAACATACTTCACGATGTAATAGAATTCTCAATACTCCTGGCCATTCCCCCCCCCCAATTATTTAACATACATAAATATGACTCATTATAATTCTGTAGCTAATTTTTAAATAATTCCGTCATGATAAAGAATTCAAATCAGAAAGATTAAACATGTTTCTACATCTGATATCTCACCATACAGCAGTGGCGGTAAGCAAGTCTTGGTGGTTTTTGAAAGGCAGAATAAGTGGCTCCCCCACAAGGAGGTTCCCTAAAATACTACCAGCGAAACATAACAACATTGTCGCTATCCAACATGCTAAAGGATGCTTCCTGGAGAATAGCTGAGATCCTGGAAATATACATAAAAAAAGATTCTATTTAGTATTCTATTGACAGTGAACATTCTGAACAATAATCAATGACATTTAGAAGTGGAAAGGTTCAATTACCAAAGTGACCACTTATATACAATAATATACGATATCATAATTGATACTTGCATAGTATAATTCTTGCACTCTGTGACTGATACCTCGTTATGAGATCAGCACTGGGATAAACCCAATTTTCACTCATATAAAAGTAATACCTCTCAGGTATTGTAAATGTCAATATTACTAGGCTGCCCTAAAACTGGCAATAAAGATATATAACTTGTATTATAATTAACACAAAGTATGAAGGCTTTTAAAATAGAAGATAATGTATTGTAACTACAGAAAGAAACAGCAAACACAGACCAAGTTAAATGTCATATTACTTTAAATGCACTGATGTCTGACATCATGACACCCAAGGATGGGGAAAAAAATCATGATTTAAATGAGTCCCTGCATTTCTTTGCCCCATATTTTTTGCACATTGCCTGACATAATGCTTTGCCCACAACTTTAGTCTTATCAAAGTATAACCACACACAATCTTATTTTTGGCCAGATATTGTGAAGTTGACAAGTGTCATTATATACTGATAAAATACTTGATACTGTAATAAGTCAGGTTTTGTTTCTGGTATGTATCAATGGTGATTCCTTATGAATGCTCACCTCATAAATATGCTCATCCTATAATATTTCATTTTTTATTTAATCACTAAAAATAAATGCCATAATCATAAAAACAAAGAATTCAATAAAACAATAAACAAATTTAAAATACATAATTTGTTTGCAGTGATTTAAATCAATAGTAAATGACTGCTGCATCATCTACTATCTAGGCCTTGCCTTTCACACTCGACATGATATGGGTTGAAATCAATCCATCCCTTACTTGGAACAGTGCTGTATGCATATATTCTGACAACAATGGAGACGGTCATAAATGCATCACAGACAGACAGTGCTCAGTCCACTTGGGGGGGGGGGGGTAACTAGTTCTGAATATTATCACAATTAGACAAGTTTATACAATTACTGCTAGCCAAAATAATTATATTTATGTAGATCACTTTAATTGCATAAATGAAAATTTTACTTCCAGCAATCAACGTGGTCTTTCTGGATGATGATGGCATTTTAATTTATTAGACATGTCACTTGTTGAATATTTGGTATAGACTGGTAGATAGTTCACTCAATAATCACTTAAATGAATGATATAGAATGCCTGAGCATCTAATTCAATCTTGGCTAAATCCTCGTTTTTGTGATGAACTGGGTTAATCTGATGTCCCTACAAATTTCATTGCTATATAGGATATCATAAAATATTATACAAAAATTTATATATGCATTTCTATTAATCTAAAACACAAAATTAGCAATATGCTGCAACAACAGTACATACAGAATACAAACAAAAAGTATTCAACAGTTCACCAGTCTAATTCTGCAGCATCCCAAACTTATCAAAAACAACATGGATTGGATTGCCTTGGAACACAGATCAGTATTCACACCCTTACAAATCTTCTTAAAGTCAAAAACCATTGATTAACTCAGGGTTTATGAAGTTATGTCATTAACAGGTTTATGACATGATAGCGTCATAAACTATAAAGAGCATATTTATTTTTAATAAATATTGGCATAGCCAACAAATTTGTGACATATTTTCCCTAGATATACTTGAAAGTAGTTTTTAGAATGGCTTAAATTATATATGCTATTATTAAAAGTAAAATGATCATACAATAAGTTAGGACCTCATTATTAGATTATGGTAATCATACACTAGCGTTGTTTGTACTTATAGCCAAAATCAATTGACCTGATTGGTCTGCTATTTGTATCTAGAACTTCGGGTGGTACTAATTCAACTATTCCTCAATTGGATGATGAGCAAGACACTGCCATCTTGGATTGGTGTATATATGTGGCTGACCATGCATGCAGTGACTTCACTTAATGATCCTCCATATGGCAAGAGCTCAACATATCTGCTAATCTGATTCTATTACTAGTAATCCATCTTATAGCTTTCACATTAAATAATAGTTATACATGGTTAGTTTCATGGGTGGCTTCAATACAGCCAAAAGGGATATAAGATTGTGGGACAGAGACATTGAATTATAATGTTATACAATCAAAAGTATATATTTTTCATAAATATTGGTGTATTATAGCATAATAACCATCAGTCATGTTCAAGGATGGTAGACCTGTCCATCCCATCTGGAAATATTATCTTAGAGTAACCGTGGATGGTAAAGTTCATACTAAGTGCAAGATATGTGGTCATCAACAAATACCCTGTGGAGAGAGAATGTCACCATCCTTTGTGTGCTAAGTTAGCTACAAAACCAAGCGACATATAGTGAGAGACCAACATACAATATTATTTTATATTCATGTTTGTAATAAATTAATATACACACACTGATATAACGATAATCTACAACTGATTCTAAGCATAACAGATAAAAAAATTAAATCACAAAATATAATGAATAAAGGTTTACAACAGTTTATGACACCATAAAGGTATTTATGACAGGTTTACGATGCTGTCATGTCATAAACAGGTTTATGGCTGGCATAAACCCACCATGTAATTAAGCATGGATGTATCAAGTATATCCAGATAAAACAAGCCGACTTCACACCAAGACCAAAAAGGTCTCAGACGGTGCTATGCAATATTGACTTTAATGTCTATAGTTACAGAGCTCAGTTAATATAATTTGATCTAAATCAATTAATCTGATATTTTCTTCTCATTATGAAATGTTAAATTCCTTATTAACACATTAGATAAGACAAATTCCTATTTTCAGTTAATCAGAAGATTCATGTTACTAAACACTAATAACTTTACAATGTGCTGTTACATTACATAGAAATTCAGACCTTTGGCAACTATCAGGAACCATATAATGTATTCAAATGAATATTTGAATTTCTCAAGTTTGAGCTGACAATTTTTGCCATGTTATAGGTCAGCAGAGTACTGTACTGTCTTCATCAACATGTGTGTTTTGGCATAGTCATGCATGAATCTAATGCTGGGTGCTAACATTTTGCTTAGTTGTGTCACTACTCTCTTTGTACTAATATTCAGGACATAAGCATATTCAAGCGTGTAATTAATAAGCCACATATGGCAGCCTTCCCAAAGTGATCTGTGTAGACACAAACTTATCCCTATTAGAATCATCTAAAAAGGTGTTACTCATAAAAATAACTAAAACATACAAAACACTTTTATTTATGGCAGTCTGCCAACAGTTTACGTAAAGTCCTCTCATAAACGAAAGTCAAGTATTTATTCATCTGACATAACCTAGTGAAAGCTAAAGTGGTGAATATTGTACGGGACACTTTGTCCAGTAATGCTAAAAAAGTTGTCAGCCCAGGTTGCTGTATGTTATATGTATAAAAATATGTTTTCCCTGTATGACTATATACATACATATATATATATATATATATATATATATACATCGTACTTAGCACAGCATGCTCAAAAAATTATGAACAAGCTTCTTGACATTCTAATAAGTTCAATATATTAAGGCTAAAGCACACAGTGCACTCAGAAAATTGTGAGTGGGGGGGGGGGGATAATGTTTTTTTTCCCTAAGTGCATACTTTTTTTCGTTCAAATGAGCTCATAACCATTTACTTTTGAAGCACTAGATCTGCTGTGAAAAAAATACAGTTCTTATTTATGGTCTTGATATCCACAATCTTCCCTCCAAGAATATTGATAACTTTATAAACTTAAATTGTCTCAAATTGAAGTCTTCTAACTTTTAACAGATTTTCATCATTTCAAAGAGGAACACTCAATGTGTCAGTTTAATCAATTTCCTGACACTTTATATAGATGCAGGTTGCATTTACCATGTCACAACAACTTTTTGTAATTAGCAGCCACACTAAATAAAACATACACCTGTGTCTGATTGGCTGACTTCACCACTTGTAAGTTGTATGAATGAACTCTAAACATTCCCAGATAAATCAGTTGTGAGACTGTGTTAAATTATCCCTAATTTTTCTTGTTTGTTGATCCTGGGAAAATCGAACCACATGGCACTTCCATCGAAAATTGGGGGTGCACTACATATGTTGAATACGATGTCTGTATATATAATCTATGAGTGTATTGTATTGTTTTCAACGCTTTGCCGGCTCTAATCTGTCTCTGGATAATGGCATCAACACTTGGAACAATCCTTGCAGCTTTTGTAGCGTTATGAGTTTTACTATGTGCATGGTCTATGATAGTCAAAACCTTCAAGTTGAATCAACCCTTGATGAACATGTTTTGGCCTCTTAATCTATTATTGGGATCCTTATTAGGCCCAGTACTGTCCTAGATATAGAAGGAAATGCACATAGAACACTGGATATAGCACCATATTCATCAACTGTGACATCACCAGATCATGGGTTGCTTGTGTACATTAACCAGGACCTGTTGACTTTCCAGTTAATTTCGATTGTTCTTTGCCTTTTACTTTTTAGATTTATCAGTATCGTGTCTATGTTTTAGATAATAACCCACGTTTTGGTAATTTGATGGTGATAGATATGTCTGACTTAAATGGAGGAGTTGCTAAAATGTCTTTATCTTTTCCCAAGCATTCAATCTACATTTCCCATTCCATTACCAAAATCAAATGCAGCTTCTTTCCTCAAATCACTAAATCATTTCGTACATATACACCAGGATTTTGTGTTGTCATTATCAACAATTTCACATGGTCCATCACTGTATAATAATAATTAGGTTACAGTTCTTTATCTAATAACTGCTTGCATATCATTTATTATACAACGTTTTGTACCGAGAGTTGATAACGATGATGTCAGTAATTATTTCAATGACTACACAATGCAATGATCATAATCAGCACTTCCTTTTCGCTAATGTAAACAACAAACTAAACAATTCACCATCTTAATAAACTGTGATTTTGAAAACATCAGACATCAAAAATTGACCCCCAAAACAATTCTGACAACTGGGTCTGTATAGGTCTGTACATTACCGACCAACATCTACATTTACCATAGTCCGACATCTTTTGCGAACACTGATAACCACATGGGGGGGGGGTCTCACAATGATAAGGCAGGATACTAGAGCATATTTCAAATTCGCATTCTTCTTTGCAATTGCAATGACGAGGTTAATTTGATGATTTATCACATAACTGTACAGTTTAATTAGATCTATAGGACACAGTGTCTAATTTTGATACACAAAAGACGTTTTTCATACATTTTATTACTATCACACACCTGGCTTTAGATTAACAAACACAATTTTCATACAACAAACACTGAAGAAATGGTGCTGCCTCAGCATAGAAGATCAAAATCTTCAATTTAATTTCCATCCTCCATCTTAATTAATCTTTGGTCGTATTAGAGCAACACATGAAATCAGCTACACCTAATATTTATTTTACAGAAAACCAATAACATGGACAAATAGAAGTCATTTAATACATGGTTTTTTCTCTAGCTATCTTGATCCCTTGTTACACCAAGGATACGATGAAATCATAGACACTGCATGGTCAGTCATATATATGTATATATTAATTATTATTAGCACCAGCACTAATTGGTGAATAGCGATCTCCAAAGCTACAGAGACAAATTAACAGCCAAAATTAACCAACCTCAGAAGAAATTAACAGACTTAACCATCAACTAAACATGTTAGTACAAAATCATTATAATGTGTAATTGGTTCTACTAATAGATGAATTGCCTAAAGATTGGATTATGCCACATCCTTTCCATGCCTGTTACCTAATGAATAGTTTTTTTTATAGTAACAGTATCAACATATTTAAAATTATTACATTATCATATCAATAAATGGTATTTGATAAACCATTCCAGTCTAACAATTGCTCTTCATGTGTATCTGAGTTAAATATGTATAAATTTGTGGGACGACAGTCTTTCCTAAATAAACTCCAATCTAAGCTGCTAAAGCAGGGTGTAACCAAGATTAAAACTCGATACTGTATAACAAAGTGAATATTGTCTCTCTGAACAGTTAATAGTCTAATTCAACACTGCCTCTGAGAATCCTATACTATAATACCAGCTTAATAGTTTTACTGTTGGCTAGAAGATTGCACAGTTTAGTATGAATATTTCCACCAAAGTTGGAAAATATTCACTCAATTGATACTGATGAAACTAAATCCATTGAACATTCTGGCAGCATTATTAGCTTGCTGATGACCACACCTTCTGCACTTTGCATATTTCCAATGGCAACATGTAAAAAAATGTTCCCATGTGAAATTCTGTGGCCTTCCACCTTTATACATTACTAAATGATGATTGACAGACAGAAGTACACTCCTTTGTTATGTGGTGATACTACTAGACTGTATAACTTAGCAGTGTAGTGGTCCTATTATGGATGAGTAAATGCTCCAGCAATAAACAATTACAATAAGATGTCATATGGTATAATGCTACTAATAACAATAAAACAAATGCACTCTCAACAATTGAAGCATTAGTGAATGTTTTTTTTAATAACAAAACTCTTTTAAATGCTCAAACCCTAGAATAAACCTGAAACTCCATTTAAATTTAGAAACAAGAGTCAATCAGAACTACCCCAGTAGTTACTGTAGCTGTGTTCCTACTTTCTTTCTGCTGTCATGATTAAATATATTATGTTACTCCATACACACAATATATGTGGGTGTATGCATGCATGGGTCCATACTAGTCTACACTTGTGTGTATGCCACAATGTGAACATGTGTAACTCATATGCGGTATTGATTTGATATTATATAATCAATTAAACTCACAGTCCAGTGATCGGATCATTTATGTGCCTAGGCAGCATGGCCTACTAGCTAGCAATACCTACACCTAATGCTTACATGTTGTTGCCAGGCTATAATAATCAGGAAGCATTTAGCTCTACTGTAGGCAGCAGGCTTACCTGCTCCTGAGTCTAATTTTGGAGGCTTGTGCACTAAGGCCAAGCCAATCATCATGTACTGCATAGCAGTACAGTGTTCAGTGGAAACCATCTATAGACTGGTTATTCAAGGCACCCAGCTGTACATGCCCATAAGGCAAAATAAGGAGCAAACCTCTTCCACATATGAACAGCTGGTATATTCCTGAGTTTTCTCACACATCAGCAATTTGAATATCTTACAGTAGAGACCATGTTTGCTGATACTAGTGATAGTATTTGTCATCCATTCTGCACTTTCACACTTGAATAACAAGAAATAAAATAATTATGGCCTAAACAAAAGCAAACCCAAGCTGTTATATTTCCTGTGCCTGTTCATTGGCTGGAAAGAAACATCCAAGGTTTACTGAGGTATAAAGACACCAACAATGGTTATGTTGACTGGTGGGAAAGAATAAGACAGACAGTGGTAATAATATAAAACAGGGTTATTATATGGTTTTGTTTTTGTAAAATTAACAAGACTAACTTACATCTAAGACATCATGACTGTATAATACGGGAAGATTCTTACTAAGATAGAGAGATGTTTTCATACAAGACAGAATGGCATAAGCAGTCCACAAATCATTATAATGAAATAAAGCTGTCGATATATTTTTTGCAATATACAAATGTTTTAATGTAAGAATTATTGCATTAGGAAGTAATGCACCGATATAATGATAACTACATAGCTATAAAGTGCATAATCATATGTAATAACTAATATGCCCTACATTATTCAAAATTGCAAATCTTAAACAGAAACATATAAATCTGCATATTAATCATTTTGGTTATATAATCTTAAAGGGTAATTTGCCACAGCATCGTAAAAAGTTACGCCAAGAACAATAATTGATAGGTAATAAGCCATGATGCAAAAATAACGTGCATTTTATACATAAATTAGCATTCAGACACCATTATGATGAAACATTATGTAGTAATACTAGTATACACAAATAACCAGAGGCAGTTAAGTCAGCATCAAATACTTGTAAATGGAGCTAACTGGTATTAGTTAAAACATGCACTTTTCTAACATTTTAAATACTTTAATCACTCCAATAATTTTATAATGGTGCAGTCAAAAAACCTAAAACACAATAATAAATAATGATGTAACAATTATACACTTGTAAAGTTGGTCTCAAAACTAAATGTACCTATCAAAAGACATATTGAATAATTACAGATGTAGTAATGTAGAACTAAACTTAGATAGTCATGTATCATGACTGGATTATGATAGCAAATGTAAACTAGGATATCAAAGTGACAATAAACTGAACATCCTGAGCAGACATTATTCTCTTTAACATGAGTCAAAGTATATTAGCTATATATATATATGCTCATGTGATGTTGAATAAGTACAAAGACAGATGTGCAACAAGTAGTTATGTATACTACAGTTAAAAATAATACTTTGTTATCATACTCTATGGTCAAACTATTGGTTGGCTGCAGACCTCTAGGCTCTATCATTAACTTTGATTAGGGTTCAAATCATGGCTTACCAATGCCAAAAATGCTTTGCCTCATTAACAAAAGTTGACAAAATTCAATATTTCCCATTCATGGGGATAAAATTAATTAATCTTCCAAAATCTCCCTTTGTTATAGATCTATTCTAATTCATCATGCCAACCTTCTATGAGGAAATTGATGACACACACACAAACCTATGACTGCATCAGATGTCACTATCATGTTTATTATTGAATAATTATTTTAAATATACTTGGTTATATTTATAAAAAAAACATACTCATGTCATGATAATGAGTTAAATAATATATATCATGATATGGCTAATATGGGAGCCTACATTACAACTGATTTATATTTTCAAAGCCACCCTGTTTTGTGTTATCTCATACTGAATAACTGATACTGTCATAGACATAGATCTACCTGTACCTGTTGTGGCATTACACGCGAACTCAAATCTCAATGAAAAATTCTCTAAATGTTTAAATCACTCGATCTCACAAGCCAGAATTCAAACTCAGTGTCAATGTGCATAAAAGATCTATCTATGCCTGTAACTCCTAGATCTAGCCAAGGCCCTAGCCTAGGGGCTAGGGATAAGTCTTAGATCTAAGGCTAAGTTAACTTACCTGCCGTTTGTGGGTGATTATCTTCTCTGACCATGATACTCATCAGTATGTAATTAGCGACGTCGAAATATGGATACATTTTTAATTTCGTCACCACGTTGGCGATCTCCATGAAGGTCTGTGGATCCATCTTGGCGAAACTTTCTTACCAAGATTCACCAAAATTAAAAGATGTCGGGGAAGATGTGGAGGAGAGAACCCGGCAGCAGACTTGGGAACAACGTGCGCATGCGTATAACATGTGTAACAATCCTGAGGAGTCAAGTTCGGGTCGCAAACCCTAGCGAGTGCTGATAGAACTAAAGTTTGAAACGCGTTTCTTTTTCGCTGGTTCAAGGAGGTGCCATGGTTTCAGCAGAAACTTTATTTTAATGTTTCCTTTCGTTATCGATTTTAACGAATTATGGGCATACATACTAGAATGTGTAATACTTCATCACGGAAAAATCTGAAATACCCTGAAATACGCTGCTCCAGTTGGTTTAGATTTGTGGGGTTCTTTATAATGTACTCCGTTAAAACGTGGCTATATATCTGCACCGATTATTTCTGCCCAGTTCTGACATGGTTGAATGCTGAATTAATGGAGATATAATAATAAACTGGATTAGAAATGCATACACTATTTTGGCTTATCCAGCCATGCTGTCGAGAGCGGAATTTTCACTAGCAACTATGTAGTTATCGATGAAACGAGGCAGCATTTGCGGAATCATGATTCTTTCGAACAATCCGATTCCACTTTAAGGAATCCATTCCAAAATAAAGTTATAATCTTTCTATTAAAAGTAGTTTTACGGTAGAAAGCGGTCGTGGTTCTATTATCACTGAATAAGCCCGGATCACCTAGCTGATTGGAATAACATCTCGTCCGGGTCCAACTCATACTCCAAATTAAAAGCACAGGTAACTTGTGAAGTAACAACTCAAAAAACTGATGACGTTCATTGACCATAATTTAAGATGCCCAGCTACTATACAATTACAGAACATCTGATATAAGATAAAACCTCTGTAAATGGACCACTTAAGAGACTGGTCAAAAGTGGTAAGTTTAGGGAGATGGTCACTTTATAGAACATACTGAAGGTAATACCGGGGTTATTTATATGGCAATATATGATATTTGTATTGCGTAAGCATTGGTGGTGGCTGAATAACGGGAGCCGGATGGATTTATTAAAAGTAAAACCCATATTTTTTCAATCAACCCATACCCAACCCACAAAACAAAAACCCGAACCCAACTCAACCCACAAGACAACATCACAGGCCCAACCCGTTTCTGGTAATCTGTGAATTTATTGACAAGCTGTTAAGGTCATTAGGTGGCGATCATGATGGTGTTGATAGTACGATCAGCGATAGTTAGGCTGTACATTATATATATATATATATATATATATATATATATATATATATATATATATATATATATATATATAAAAATTGGTCCAGTATGTGTTTATATAGCTAACAATCCATCTCCAATTTGAACAGTTCAAAAAGAACCTGTTATAATAGCAGTAGAGAATGTGAGAAGCCAAGTTTATTTCTTTTGCTATGTAAGTCATTTCCAAAATAACGAATGAGAACAAATATGTACCGAGCTCATGAGAAACATCACGCAGAATTAAGCAAGTAGGTAATATTAAACTGAATTCCTGATAATTGAGCCGTGATAGCGCAGTTAGTTAGTTAGAGCGTAGGACTCGTAGCCGAAGGGTCGCGGGTTCGAATCTCCGGAAGCGGCAATGTTGTCATGTGTTGTATGCGTTGTATGCTCCCGTGGGAGTTGAGATGTGTGCTGCCAAACTTAAGGCTATCTCGGTTACACCAAGTGCTGCTAGTGAGCGAAACTTCAGCCTGGCTGGCCATGTTGTATCTACTAGGAGATCCGCTTTGAAATCATCTAGTGTAAATAGCATCATATTCATGAATAGTGCTATTCATCATAATAAATAGTCACTATAGGATACTACAGGGTTTTATATAAAGATGTAAATAAGTTACAGTGGAATAGTTGAGTTCGTTTTTCAATAAATTATCTTAATAACCGGAATTTTGTATGTTTCGGGTTCAGACTCCATTCTTGTGGGTTGGGTTGGGCACGGGTTATAGTGTTATGTGCGGAAGAGGTAGCGTATACACATTCACCAACATATGCCACTGTCAAACCATATAAATTAACTATAACTAACCAAGTTTTGAATATGTGCAGCTATGCCTGTGTTTAATAAATTATATCTAAAGACTATATTATAATGCCTATAAAGAAATATATATACACAATATCCACGAGACAGAACCATATAACTCATACCTCATACATTTCAAGATATAACACATCAAAGTGAATGATACCTACTCTAGAAGTAGGTGTTAAATGCCGGTAGATATAATTATATACTGTATGACCAGAACGCGCTTTATAAACAAGGTGTGTTCTGGTCAATGCTGCAGCTCGTATGAATCTTAACCGGGAAGTCAAGGACGTGTATGATTAACTGAGAGCTGAATCCTGATACCTGATAGTATCTCGTAGCATTTCGCTCAGAGATTAAGGCGGGAAAATATCCTCCTCACTGATAGGATACTGCAAGGATTCAGCACAGAGGCCCTCCCCGCATTGGCGCCAAACCGATCCCACAGGCTCAAAGCCAAGACATGCACATCCCAGCAAATAAGACGCAAAGTATCACAATGCCCCTGTCGCACTTTGGTCCCATCCCGAGCCCAGAACAAAGAAAACCCCCACATAAAATACTTCTCCACATGTATCTACATAAACCTACAAAAACACTAACTAAACAAGAACTATTTCCTGGAGTAAAAATGGCAAAGGATGTAGTTACCTATATTATATGTAGTACATAAATTATTAGCAATAACAGATCTGCCACAAATGAATACATTAAGCAGCAAAATCTCGTCAGTCACCGTATTATGGGCTCATCCAGTATGTCGAACTCTTCCAGGCCGACGGTCACCATGATCAGCCTGAATTATTTCTCCTGAAGGCTGCTTACTTCTTTGGCCCTCAGATTACTTCTGAGATTACTTCAGCTTTAAAAGTCTGATGCTCTACCGACTGAGCTAAATTCGCCCATGAGGAGGATCATTCCATAAATATGCCGACATCCTTCAGTCCTCAGATGTAGACTATCACAAAGCTCTAGTCGTTTATGGTCGCCAGCGTCTGGAACATGGGCAGCGACGAGGAGTCTACTGTGCACAGGACGAACATCACCGGCACGCTGGTTGAGAAGAGGAAGACCATCAAACTGTTCAAGTCGAAATGGTGCAAGACGACCAAGAGGAGATACTTCAGGCTCTCGCCGAGACAACGTGCGCAGGGACAGTGTCTTATAACAACATGCACCAGATTGACGAGTTCCGTGAACGGGTAGATAATGGACACCACTAGTACGAATATCTCCAACATGAGACAGACGTGATCCGATACGGTGGCATTGTCGTTTGATTGCTGCGATTGACGTCATCAACGCGCACACAGGTGATGAATACGTTCTTGTATCTATTCTATTTGTTTTTGATCACCATATTTGCGGCAGTTCGAGCGAGGTCAGTATCCTATCCGACACGCTATAGGTGTGCATCTCCCACATGATGAAGATGTTCCTGTTATGTTTCACGGGGTTGATTTCCAGATTCACATACCCGTTCGGCAGGGTATAGAGGTTTATTATGTTCAGAATGTAGGTCAGCGGTGTTCTTCGTCTTTAGCATCACTTCAGTCAGGTTATTGTCCTTGTGCAGCTTCGGCTCTCCGTTCCTGGCCCACCACAGTTTGGCTGCTTTGCTGTGCATTATCCCACTGATTTCGGGGAGACAATGTAGCAGGGTGTAGTCGGATCGCCGCCTAGCAGGTGTGGATGGTTAACTTTGTAAACGTTCCAGGTTATCTATTGGAAGAAGGGTTACTTCTGCGACATGGATCTGTACACCAGGAGTCCCTCGTAGATTGACCGTACAGACACACACTGAGTTCTTCAATGTAGCGTGTGTGAGGCCCCGGACATCTAAGGACATCTCTTCAACTTGTTGAGGGTGACATAATTAATCTTCCCATCCAAAACGTGTAGGCGGTTTCCGATTACGGGTGCTTAAACGGGGCCGATCCGGTAAACCCACTATTTCTGATTCATCCCCCTCCGTTTCAGGATGGCTAATCGTAGCTGACTTATCATCATCTATATCGGAGACAACAATCTCACAACTACTGGGGGTCGGCATTTCCTTTTCCTCAACAACTGATAGTGGGGGGGGGGGCGGGAACATCAGCCCCATCTTGAGGTATAACCGAAATTGGCACGGCCGACATTCTTGACACCAACGTTCGATATATGTCATCAAACCCGGCCACCTGAAGCGTCGCCTCACATTGAAGCTAGTTTTACGAACTCCAAGGTATCCGGCGGTCCGATTTGTATGGAGATGTCGTATGATTTCCTTGAGCAATGGGTTAGGAATTACTAGTCTGAGTCGTTCCTCCGATTCACCATTTAAGGAACATCGTCTATACAAGACCCCATTATGGAGTTCAGGTTCTGACCATAATGACCAGCACGAACGGATCAGTGGGCCTTCTGCTTTTATATTATTCCACGAGGGTTTTTGCCAGCTATCACCCATCCCAGTACCTTGGAAATAACAGGGTCTTCCCCCTGCTAGGATGAAAGTTTCACAGGTGGCCATCCTTCTACCCATCGTGCCAGTTCGTTTATATGTTCCCCTTCGGGATTTGCCATAAATTGGATACAAACAACTTCTTTCATTTCAGAGTGAGTAATCTTACTTTCGTAGTGTTTGCAATTGTTACATGGTCTCCTAGACAGTGCGTCGGCATTCCCATGGAGCCAGCCTGGCCTATGCTTGATCGTCAGATTATATTCTCCAATGAATTCAAGCCAGCGTGCCATCTGACCCTCTGGATTTTTGAAACTCAGCAACCATGTGAGTGCACCATGATCAGTCCGCACCAGAGTTGGCACACCATAGACATAGTGATGGAAATGTTCTATGGCTTCCACTACCGCTAAGAGTTCTCGTCGCGTCACGCAATACCGACGTTCCTCTTTTGAGAGGCACCGACTGTAATAAACAATAACTTGTACTACACCATCCTGAGACAAAACTGCCCCGAGGCCAACCCCACGGGCGTCCGTACCAATAATGAAAGGTTTCCCTGGTATCGGAAAACTAAGGATAGATTCTACCTGCTTCTGAAACAATTGGCATTTACCCGGGAATATTTTCAAACCGGCCTTTCCAATACGTTCCAGAACGGCATCCAGGCGCACAAGGTGGGTATCAAAATCTGGAGCAATAATTATTATATCATCGAGACACACCAGGCAAGTTTCCCAGTGCATCCCAAACAGGACCCGTTCCATAGCCTTTCAAACGTGGCTCCTGCCGACGTTAACCCGAAAGGAAGGGATTCCACTGAAACGAACCACCGCCGTTGGTACAGAAAGCAGTCTTTTCAGCATCGACTGGGTCCATTTCAACCTGCCAGTATCCACTTGCCAAGTCTAACGTTTAAAACCATTTGGACACAGTGAGGGTGTCAAGCGTGTCGTCAATACGGGGTAGTGGATAGCAGCTATCTTGCTTCGTAACGTTATTGACCTTTGTGGGAAGCAGCCAATCCGTTGCCCATTTATCCATATATCCGCACCGCAAATATCTACAAATGCATGATTAGCTTTCAGAAAGTCCAAACCTAATATTGTTGGGGCTACTAGATCAGCTACTGAGAAGCTGTGTCTTATTTCCTGCCCACCTACAGCGAAGGTCAAAACTGCACTGCCATGGGAAGCCACAAAAAAAAAACATCAGCCACTTCCAGGCTGCCTGCTTTCCCTTCGAGCATTGGTCTCGACTCCTCAGGAATAGCATAAAAACGATTCGGGTGAAGAACAGAAGTCGTTGCACCAGTATCAAGAAAACAGTTTACATCAGTCCCGCTGAAATTTGCGACCAGAAGCTGAGAGTTGGCCCAACACCTCAGCTAATTCTCGTTTCCAGGCCCAGTGGAATTAACTGCCTGTTTTTTCGATATAATCCATTTTCTCTTGTAGCAGTCTGCCTCCAGATTACCTACTATGCCTCAGTGGTCACAATTCCCACTCATGCCCGCTCTGATTTGGTCTTCCGATTTGGACATTCCCGCTTAAAATTTGTAAGGGATCCACAAATGATACATACCCCTTCTCATGTTTTGGGGCAGGTGTAACAGAAAAAAATCTGAATTAACTTAGCAATTCATCCGACAATTTCATCTGCCTGGCTAGATGAATGGGCATCCAATGACTTACATCAGGAGCGGATGATTTGCTTTGTCTAACAAACCATTCCATGTGACCATCATTCAAGGCGTTAATGAAAGCGTCCTTTGTCAGAGTATCACTCAAATCCCTATCTACGCCGGGATATGCCTTCCTGACTACCTTTTTGACATCTTGCGCTAATTCAACCAAATCTTCGGACCTCTTCCGGCAACGACTTTTTAGTTGGGCCCGGAAAACCTCCGATTGATTATCAAGCTCAAATCGATTGACCAAGGCCTTTACACGCTGCCGATAGCCTTGACGATGTTGCGAATTAATATCGATCAGGACGCTACGAGCTGTACCATTCAAGCTAGTCGCTATCAATTGTGCTATCATGTCAAACTGTACCAAATAATCCTTACAGCTGGATTTATCATCGTACATCGCGGGTCTCTTCTGCATGACGGAATATGGTCTGTTCTAGTTGTCCGTTGATCGATGGATTACCACCAATCCCGATAATTGGAGATTGTAACCTTTGCTCAGCCAAGCCACTAAACTCTTTCTCGTCAGACACCTTGCGACCAGCCTGATGTCTGCAAGTCAACGGGTTCCGTGGCACCAGCAGTACAGAATAGAGCGGTGCTATACCGAATTCGTTTTCTCTGGGTCTAGCATTTGGAAGCAGTGTATATCGGCCATTGTCTAAGGTTGATTCTCCATGACTATATCACTATGAGGCAACAGATGTCTAGGCGCAGGGGGTGTTGAATACACGGCGCGATGTAGTGATAAGCCCAACGGCACAGATCGCGTAAAATTATGGATTGGTTTCCGGAATGATTCCCACTCAGGCATATTATCGCAAGCCAATGGTCCTTGTGGTGCGGACTGCGCAGGACACAGTGGAACTTCACAGAACTCACTGTCACTATGTATAGTATCGTGTGCCGGCGGATACGGTTGAGGGTGCGTGGGTGCCCCCCGACTTAGAGGTTGATTTCCCGTCATAATATCACAGCGATGCACCTGATACAGAGGTGCGGATTGTACCTCATAGCAATTACTGTTCTGTGACATACAATGTGGGGAATGGCAGTGAAGCCTAGGAGTTGTTGTGAACGGGACACCCCTCTGGATTTTAACATGAGCTGATGGGCCCTGTGGCGCAGGCAATGCAATGGTACAGTGGCATGTCACAGCACTGGCTACCCCCAGTCATAACACCGTTATTGTTATTTGGTGCATGCTCGGACTGTTTCACTCCCGCCCGCCTGACTAGATCTAAAAATTGTTCTTCATTAACCATGATCATCCGTTTACCCTATCTTGACTCAAAGGAACTTGTGTGGTACCACTTAAGTCATCCCCCGTACCACTTTCCACCCTGATAGGATGGATTTCGACTTTCTATAGTATGTGAAATGCTACCTTTTTATGGCTCAGCGCCACAGGCATGTGGCGAAACACCCGACGGATAAACTAATCTACATCGTTACCCTCCGGATACGCTTGTTGCCTAGTTTCTTGTCCGCTCGTTCCCAAATCTGCCGGACTTCCCTGGGACAAATTATATTTGCCCGGGAGTTTGACATCAACGTTTGGTGATTTAACCCTGGTCCCCTGGTGTGGGATACCTGACACCAACCCAGAGGCTTCTAACTCAGGATAGTTTAGGGACCATGTTAGATTGTCAAAACCCTCTCCTACCCTCTGGTATCCCTGGTGTTGACCCTCCATAGAGGGAACACCAGTAACGTGGTCCTGATAATCAAACGGCGGGTATCGAGATATCGTGCAGAATGTGCGTATGTTCACCTTGCCCAGTTTTATTATACTTTAGTGGGAAGTGTATCCCGGACCGCTTGCTGGCTTCATCCCACCCATATTTATTCATGCTAAGATCGTGTTATTAATACAGTCAAGAATAAGATTTCTTGACTTGACCGCCAGAAATGACATAATATATAATATATAAGTTAAACTAGTTTTAGAGCGAGATAATATTAAGAGTACCACAATCCACAGATGCAACTACTACTCCACCTAATAATATCCGCCGATTAAACAAGGCTACACAAATTCACTGACGTGGATCCGTATCAGGATAACTCACGAGTCATGTGTTATCACAAGTGAGCCATCCCACCGCTGCTACCAATTGTAACGCGTTAGGGGGTTTTCTGTGCGGAAAAGGTAGCGTATACACATCCACCAACTCATGTCACAGTTAAACCTTATAAATTAACTATAACTAACCAAGTTATGAATATGTGCAGCTATGCCTCTGTTTAATAAATTAGATCTAAAGACTATATTAAAATTCCTATAAAGAAATATATGTATACAATATCCACGAGACAGAACCATATAACTCATACCACGTACATTTCAAGATATAACAAATAAAAGTGAATGATACCTACTCTAGAAGTAGGTGTTAAACGAGCTTTAAAAACAAGGTGTGTTCTGGTCAACGCTGCAGCTCCGAATGAAACTTAACGAGTAAACAAAAACGTACGAAAACTAAATTTATCTATTTGAATAATTAACATATGGAACAGTCTGCCTAGGGAGGTAGCAGAAGCCCCCAGCATTAATTCATTCATGAATCGTCTAGACAAATACTGGAGCGACCAGGATATTATCTTCAATTACAAAGCCAAGCTGAACATCAACAGAAAGATTGCGGACTGCTGTATTTACAAAGACCTGGAAACAGTGGCAGCCAAGTAGCAGCCAGCTCCAGAAACATCCTTAAGTATCTGTAGAAAATATTTTTTAAATATGTAATGCTTAGAACAGTAACCAATAATTCCACAATAATAATCCCGAAATATACTTGATATCATAGATATAGGGAAATAATCTAAATTACTGGAGGGCCGCCATTACGGCTGCGCCGGAAGCCAGATTCGAAGGCGGGAAGGAGCAAACTGAAATATTCTGACCTCACATCGGCGATCTCTATACTGATGCGGATTATAGTTTCTCTTGAGCGTTAATATCTGAGCCATTTTTTATTTTCTTCCTCTTGCCAGGTTCCTTCTGGCTCAAACTGATATGGTTGTATGTCATTCATGACGTAATTTTAACAACGCAGTGGCGCTATGTTCTGGAATAATTCTTTGCTCACATTTGTTTACATACTTTTGTACAGGCTCTACAGACTTCAGGTCAACTGGATGCGTGAAGTGACATCAGCATTCAGAAGCTTGCGGTCTCTGTCTAGCTTCAAAATGGCGGCGCCCACAGGCCATTAAAAATCGATTAATCAGCAGTTTGAACTGGATTAATATGTGGGTAATCGTTTACACATGTTGACATTATTTATGATATTTGTGAGTGTAGCTGTATTAGTCCTCAAAAACATTTCGGTTGAGTAAGTATTAACCGGGAAGCCAAGGACGTGCATGATTGGCTGAGAGCTGGATCCTGATACCAGATAGTATCTCGGAGCATTTCGCCTAGATATTAAGGCGGGAAAATATCGTCGTCCTCACTGATAGGATACCGCAAAGACCCCGCACAGAGACCCTCCCTGCATTGACGCCAAACCGATCCGACCAGCTCAATAAGACGCAAAGCGTCACAATAGTCTTGTGGGTTGGGTTGGGCATGGGCTCAATATCATTTCTAGTATGGGTACGGGTTGGGTTCGGGTTGATATTTGTGGTTTTGGGGTGAGTGTGGGTTGAGTAGTTGCGAGTTGGGTTGGATATGAGTAATTCAGCTTTACACCCTGTGCAGGGCTCTAGCATGCAGGTGTTCATGCTGTATGAATATGTTTAATGTTGGTCCCATTATCACATTCGCCTTTTGGCGAGATGTTCTGCTCAATGCCTGGGATCAAACAATTTAAATGTCATCTACTTTAATGCACTCAACCCCAAAAATAATTATATTAAACGGCCAAAAACATCAAGCCAAGCAGTGAATAGCTTCAAATAATTGGATAATTGAAGACTATAAACGTGAGAAAATGGTCAAATGTCTATATATCACCCGATTTAGCACCAACAGAAAGAGGAAAAACTCAGAGAAGATCTGAAAATGGGGTCAGTTGCCGGTAAGATGAATATAATCATTCGAGGTAGCCAAATAATCACCAAGGTAAGTCATGACACAAGGTATACTCATGAGGTTAACGTGAAATCCAATCAAGTAGAAGATAACAACACAGTTGCCAAACAGGATACAAAAAGGGTCACAGGTCCGACATAGATACTTAGGACACCCACCTCACAACAGTGACTAAAAGACGCCAATTTGACAGTTAAGGGAGAAAATCTGATATTGAGGTACACTATAATACTGATACTTAACAAACAAGATGGGCGCCTCCGTGGTCTAGCGGTAACGTGTTGGATCACAGATTACTACCACCCGTGTTCGAATCTTGGCGTGGGAATATCTGACGGTTGTTTCATCCTTAACTTCGCTTCATTACTTTTGGAGGTCGCTCGGTCCCTTTATCCTACCATATGCACAAAAGTGAGAACTTTAGATGCTAGCAGTTGAGAGGAAGGTAGATATAATGGGATCACTGAGGTAAGTCCTAAGTACACCAAAGAAGACCTAAGTAAGTAACAATTCATATTAGATGGGTATGATCTGTATACAAACATAGAAGAGGAACAAGTAGCCAGAGGCGTAGCAGTGTATACTGCTAAGAACCTCTCTTTGAGAGCACATGAAATTAAAACAGACACTGATTTTAAGGAAAGTATATGGATTCAATTAAACTTAAGCGATAGTACTAAAATCATGCTGGGGTGGATATACAGGAGTCCTACTAGTTCACCAGTAAATGATGACAAATTGAACAGGCTATTAGCTGGGTCAAATAGCAGAAGTCCATCCCAAGTAATAGTTATGGGAGACTTTAATCACCTAGAAATTAATTGGAACATCAAGCCCACTGGGAAAGATATGTACCATCGTAGTCAATTATTACTGAACGCCGTGAGATATGCATACTTGATACAGCACATAGAGATACATCTACCGGGTTTAGACATGGGCAGAACCTACATATACTTGACCTCCTCCGCATAAATGAAGACAACACGATCACCAATGTGGAGTACCACGCAGCATTGGGTTTGAGTGACCATGTAATCATCACATGCAATCTACAGGTAAGTTCACAGAACCAGAAGAATCCGGAAATTCGTTTCCGATAACTTAAAGGCGATTACAAAACGGTGAATCAGAATTTACTGGAAATGGATTGAGAAACTTATCTAAATGCACTAACAGCAGAAGATGCATGGACGTTTTTTCCCTCAATGTTAAATGACTAAATACATACCAAATCAGCTCCCAGTAAAGACCTATTGGAAAAAAGTCTGAATGACCATGCAGGGAAGCTATAGCAATGCATAAACAGATGCAACAACCATAGAAACGATATCGACTGACTAGGGATCTTATGGACTATATCCGTGCAACTACAGAGAAAAGTGGAATAACTATCTTGACAAGAAACTTGTGTAGAGATTTTGAACAGAAGCTGGCAGGCAGTCTGAAGAACAACCCAAAATATTTTTGGAGATACTCCAAGTCCAAGCTAAAAAACAAAACAGGCCTTGCTGACATACAGAAGGAAGACGGTAGCCTCATTGGTAATGATCATGAAAAAGCAGAAATCCTAAACAAGTACTTCACTAGCTTATTCAAAATGGAAGACACAGACACCATACATATTATGAATGAGCCATAGGCAAATGTTACATTTGGAGGTGTAATAATTACTCCATATCTGGTCGAGAAGAAACTAAACAAGTTAAATGTTTCCAAGTCAGCAGGCCCAGACGGATTCCATCCACGTATATACTAAAGGAACTGTCCAGCGCAATTAAGATGCCTTTGCATATATTATTCAGTAAATCAATTATGGAAGGTACACTACCAGAAGCATGGAAGGATGCCCACATAACACCAATCCACAAGAAAGGATAAGTTACTGGATGGTGGAGATTCTGTGGATGTCATTTACTTAGATTTTAGAAAAGCATTCGACACTGTACCTCATAGGAGATTAATTAGAAAACTTGAGACATATGGCATAAAATATGGCTTCCTCACCTGGATTGGTAAGTTATCCACTTGGGCAGAAATCCTCAGCAGCATACCACATACCACATGGGCCATTATTCTCGTCATTTTTTATTAATGACATACCTGATGATGTCACATGTACTGTAAATATATTTGTAGATGACACCAAGCTCTTCCGGGATATAAGTTCCCTTGAGGACTGTCTACAACTCCAGAATGACCTAAATCGGTTAGTGGACTAGTCCCAGAAATGACAGATGGGATTTATAATTAGGCCAAGTACAATATTCCCCATCTAGGCTCAGCAAACCCATGTTATGAGTACATTATGAGAAATACCTCACTGGAAACAATAACAGGGAAGGACTTAAGTGTCACCATTGATCGGGATCTGAATTTCCATATGCATGTGTCCAAAGCGGTGAACAAAGCATAGATAATGCTTGGACTTGTTAGGGCAACATTCATCTGCATCGATGAGATGACACTCTCCAGGCAGAAGTCTGCCATATACAGATAAGTTAGAAGCCCAGAGACTCCCATATTTGTGTTATCATAGGAGACAAGCCGACATGCTTCAAGTGTATAAGATCCTAAAGGGCATAGACAAGCTGGAATCTCACCAATTCTCGCTGGCTGACATGTCAAACACCAGAGGGCATAGCCTCAAGGGGTGAAGAGCCGGTCAAGTTTAAAGCAAAATTAATTCAGCCAGAGAGTGACAAACGATTGGAACGGGTTTAACAGCGCACGTAGTAGATAGTCCCACATTAAATGCATTCAAATCCCGATTAGGCAAACATTGGATTAGGGAACGTTACCATCTGCTGTGATCCGTTTATTAAGAAATATCTTACTTAGAAAACAAGACTTGACCGGAGTTTTTCACAGACTGTGCCTTCACTACTCCGTAGATCCGGTATCAAAAGTTGCCCAGACAATGGCAGGACTGACACATTAAACAAAAATTGTTGGAATGATCATAGTATCTCACTCAGTTATAAAATTACACTAACGCGCTTCTTTCTGATTGTGACTAAAGAGCTCGGACATGTGAACCCCCCATGGTATAATAATAAATCTCAATAATAAATATAAGAGATGGAAGTTAAGTTCATACGGTCGTGTCAGCCGATCAAAAGGCTTTGCAAACACCATCCTACAATAGACCGCTCGGGGGGGGGGGGGGGTTGGATACATCTAGCATGCAAAAGGTAGAAAGTCGTAGGCCTATGTTGCGAGTTCATATTTGCGCATAAGATTAAAATATGCCGTTTTTCATCTATACTGTTTCAGCAATTAACGAAAACCTTTAATTTTACTCAGTAAGATCAGCAACATACTTTAACATATACTCAACCAAAAGCAAGATGGTATTCCAAAATATTCTGATCTATATTTCATGAGACCTTTGGGTTATTGTAGCACAGAATAAAATTGTATTCATTTATCAAGATTGATTCAGTATGTCGAATACATTAATAAATATATTATTATTATATATACTTGGATCAAAATCAACGTATTCCCACTCTATCAATGATGGTGAGGCTTATAAATGAACTATCTTAATGTTCTTATAAAATAATCACCCATGACATTTTGACATTCAGAGTGTTTAAACACCATAAATCTGTGAATGTTTAACGACAAAATTATTTTTCAGTTATACTTTACAAAAGTAACGTTGCCATTATTTGGATGACGTATTTGCAAATATTCCATAGATATATCAGAGTCTATATTTCTACGCAAATGTTCTATTACATTTCTTATGAGACACACAATGATGGCTGAACATTGTTATTAAGTATTTGCTGTCCTTTTCCTTACTTTGTATTTGACTGCGTTGACGGTGTTGTATAAAGATACAGTAAGGTAATAATGCTTGTTTTACTGTGAAAAATCATTTATATATTTGAACATTAAAAAGAAAATTGTAGCTGCGTTATATTTTACTGTGGTACAAACAAGGACAAGGTCAAGGTTGTTTCCATTTGGTATGTAATTGTGTTGTAGTCATTTAATATTCAGGTTTTGTTCCTTAGACGAAAAACTACTGGCTAAACATATATAATGACTAGTCATTTACTTGGTGACTGCTTATAAAAGGTAGTCTAAAGTGCGAGTAAAACGTTTAATTATACGTATTAACTAGTAACGATAATCGATCTAGATCTAGTGATTCTAGGCTGAATACTAACTAAGATACTAGATATATTCATATAAGATAGGCCCATGCCATGCCATACGGTCTAGTCTATCTAGATCTCTAATAGTAAATAGTCGACTAAAATATGGCTTTTAAAGTCTAAGCTAAGAGTAAGGCTAATTCTGTGTTGCTATGTCAGTATGTGTAAAGGATGTTTTATCTTCCCACTTTTTATCATTATGTTTGGAGGTCATTTAGCTCACTGTGTACACAAAAAATGGCTGCGAGGTAACACCATCTCATCTTTTTCCTTAGCCAACCACAGCTTTGCTAATTTCAATAAATTACAGCTAAATATTGAATAAATTAACTTTTAGTTATTAACAATAAAGTTCCAGTCTTCCTAATAAGGTACACATACTTACATAAGAAAACGTGATAAACTGCGTATATATTTTCAGAATAAACTCAATATTGATCCAGATCCAAAATCAAGAATGGCTGCACGGGTAAGTGCTAGTGTATTTTATTATAATGTGTGTGTTATTGATCAAATGCAAAAGATAATGTGTAAAATGTATCTAGAATCATAGATACAAAGTTTGTTTTTGTGTATGATTTAACCACTGATTTAAGATCTAACAAAATCTTGTTTAACTGACAGATCATGAGTACAGAAGCTAGGCGGGTAAGAACATTGCATTTGTATGGGAAATGTATCTAGGCATGTGAAAAATCTGTTGCGTGGATAGCTTTTGATTGTTCTACTAGTACTAGCCGACTGGCTGTTATTTGTCTGTGCATACTGCAATTGTTTTATTTTGTCTTTTGCATAGTATGACATTTAGTGCTAAACAACATATGCTGTCACATTGCATTTTGTAGAAGTTCAGGATTTAATTGATATTTCTTACCTTTATATAATCAGAGCTATATAACATAAACTCACTGAAAGGTGAAAAGTTGTTTCACTGACATAGAGATCCCTATTGATGTGAGTGTTGGCCTCTTAGATTTGTGTAGAGAATATGTATGCATTTTATTTCTCTGCATGCTGCTGTTTAAATTAATGTTGCTAATTTACTGTCATCCTTTGTCTGTCCATTGGTCCTAGCGTTCAGGCATAATAGTCTAGTACACAATGTTTACAAGGTGATTATTTTGTTAATCTGCAAAAATAAACTAGGGTGACAAATAAACAATCATTTACCATAAAAAATAATTTTCTACATCTGTCTACACTATTCTAAAATGTGTTGTGGTCATTGACTATTATCATGTACTATCTTTTATAAATATCAAATGATTCCAAACGAACTGCTTTTAATGTATGAAATCTTTGACCAAATGGACCCTGAGTTTTAGTCATAAACCCATATTTTAAATATATTTGATTGGTTTATCTGAAATCTATTAATTAAAATCCCATATCTAGATTATAAAGTAACAGGCCATGTTCCAAAGATAGAAGTATATTTGAACACCAGCATTTTACAATGTGATTGTGTCTTGTCTTAGCTTATGTTGGCCAGTTGTTGGCTATAGTCAATCTTATGTTGACTATAAAATATATGTTAACTAGAAAATGGTTGAAATTAACTTTAGATTATATAATTAACACTTGTAGAACAAATGAACATAATGTAAGTTGAAATCTTGTGCCTGACGATGAAAATTATGAATCATATCGAATTTTTGATATGATCCTTGGAAATAAATTAAATGCTTACAGTAGACTGGTGGCAGAAATTGAATATGGCCCTATAACAATATAATAATTATTTTTGTTGCTGCAAATAGCTGTGATGCCCCCCCCCCATAAAAGTGTGGGCCTTAATAAGTCCTATTATATCACATTTGATGAAATCGATATGGTAATTTGATAGTCAAGTGCATGTTTGTATAACAAAATATTTAAAAAAATAGTAATGCTTAGTTTTCAGAAGAATCAAGACAGTTTTATTTTAATCCATATATTGAGTTGTATCTCAGACTAGAAATGTTTACTTTGTCTGGACCTATATCTAGATGTTTTTTAGGATTAAAAACATCTAGTTTAGAACATTCAGAATTGGGATAATGTTTCTTTTTTTTATGTATTTTAAGGTTTTGTAAAAAAAAAATTATGTAATATTTCTCAATTCTTGTGATGTTAATTTTAATTCTGTATTTTATACCTTGGACCTAGTTTAAAACAATTATACTTTACAAATGAAAATGGATATTATTTATTCTGTGGCATTATTCTGTCAACGAATATCTGGCTAGTGGAGGAATATTATTAACAGTTTGTCCAGTCATGTCTTAGCTTTTAATCTGTATTTAAATGACTGACCTTTTCCATCGCACAACTTTTATTTTTAATAAAACTCTTCTGTCAGCATTTTATTGACTTTATTTGGTAGCTAATTTAGGACCCATTACAATAACAATGAATGCAGCAGTTACTTTTTTGTTTAATATTAATTTCTGCTACTGCAGGTGAACTCTGGACTAACACAATGTAATATATCTAAGTTCGTAGTTGTTACTGGGAACACTTCTTTGGTACTATCAGTAGAGCACTGCGCTGCAGACCGATAGGTCTCGGAATCAGTTCTTATTGCTACCTGTGTTAAAGGTTTTTTTTTAATTCATCATCTCCTGTTGGGAAGTAGTTGCTCAAGTATAAATCTCAGTTATGTTTTATATGATTTATTTATTTTTCTTTATGGTCTAAGTCCTACTCAATTATTTGTTTACATAATTCTATATTCTGACTTATTTTAAATACTTTAATCAATTGTTCTTTCCGCCCATGGACATTTATTGTCTAGCAATAATATCCTTTACTCCCTCAGATATTTGCTGTAATAATAAACTAATATAGACAATAATCTATCACTATTAAGTTCATCAGCCACTGACCATGTGATACATTAGTAATTATTTGGTTGCACTCAAAACATTCCACTTTGTAGTTACCACATTTACCAATAAGACATCTTGACTGATGGGCCGTCACAAGATCATTCTGTGACTTCATCTTTGCATTTAAACAGTTAAATTCTCACATTGCTTTACTTAAAGGATTTTTAGTATTCCATTATGTACATAGAATATTGGATCGTTATTCCATAATTCTCAGTACATTTTTTGTTGGCCAGTTTGTTACTACAGTTATCTCCTGCTGTGATGAGATTAGCACCAGTTTACATTCTCAAAGCTATTTACAACAGTGTAATTTTAGGTTTTTACTTTAAACGAATCTTATAAGATAACAGAAAACAGTTGTTATGAGTGATCATTATTTTATCTACTTGAAACATCAAAATAACATATGAGTTTATTCTGTTTGAGCAGTTCTTGTATTGAAAATAACTCCATTTATATTCCACCAGAAAATTTCAAGTGGTTTATTGAATAATGAAATGTGTACATTATTATTGGAGCCAAGAGACAGCATTATATAAGGAACATTTCTGTGATAGGTCTGAATGAAACATTTCTAGAATAAAAAGAATGATAAACTTTACAATTGACAAGTATTTAGTAGCTTCAGCCATGTAAGTACATGTAACAAATGGGGCACCTCTGTGGTCTAACTAGTAGCGCATTGGATCACTGATCACTAATACTTGAGTTCTAATCTTGGCATCGACATATCTGAATGGTGTTTCATCTTTGACTTCACTTCATGACCTTTGGGGGTCGCTCAGTCCATTTAGCTTACCTTGTGCACAAGTGGTTGTAAATCATCAATCATCATTACATGTAACAAATGAGGTATTATCAAGCTGTAAGAGTACAAGATTTGTATAAATTATAATTAAACAAATTACTTTTAACTATATATTATATAACGCCAAACTACAGTCATATACTGATAAAGATACTAATTTTGGACAAATTTCATAACTGAGTTCATTACTTATTTTATGTTTCAGTTGGCATGCCAGAGTACGAGAGCAGTAACCTATCTGCCAAGCTTTCGTTCTGTTGTGCGACATTTCCGGGCTTTTTCTTCGTATGATGAAAGCCAGCCAAAAGGAGAATTCACCCAGATGGTGCTAGCAGGTTAGTGATATTTGTCAAGTTAATAAAATAGACTGATTTTGGAGGTACGTGTAAATTATATATATTCATCTTGACTTTCATTGGTTAGTGTTTATTATATAACTGTACTATTTTTTTAATTATATCTGTTACTATATCTTCATGATTATTCAGTGTGAACTTCTTAGGTTCTCACAGTTCACATGTTTGACATCAATTAAAAGTAAAGCATTTGTTCTGCGTAGAATGAAAGTGCAACGTTTTGACAGTAAGGTTATAGAATTATATTTTCTTGATAATTTCTTCAAAGCCTACTCCATTCTGATAGCCTAGAAATATTATAGCTAATATTATAAATTATGGTTTTCAACAGATACTTAATTTACTTTGTTAAAGAAATCCACATCATTTTTAATTAAAGATAGTATTGTTCTCAGCCTTGCGCTCAATAAAATAGCCATGTTTGCTGTTCTTATGTAAATAATGTGGAGTTAATATCACAAATGTGCTAGAATTTAACATTCAAACTATTCTAAAAGTTCTACATTTCACCAGAATTCCATTATTGCTAAATAATGGTTTGCTTCTCTCATGTAATGCATCCGTGTTAGAACTTACATACTAATGGTTTTAAGTTGTGCATTTTCCTATGATAAAAACAATTGTATTCAGGTTTGCATTACAGCTTCACATGTAACAAATTGCTATATCTAACCAACAGATGCGAAGAGAGACTTGCCAGACCCTCAACTCGGTCAAATGGAACCACACAACAAACAGTTTCCAATGCCTGGCATGGTTGGCCCCATACCACAAAAACAAAATGGATCCTTTAACCCACCATCACTGAAAGAGTCTGATCTGCTTACTAACGATCTAGCAGCAGACAGACATCTCTCCGTTCTGCACCAGTTTGCCACCATTATACAAGAGGTAAGCCGATGTGATGATACCACAAATGAGCCTGATGGTATTGTTGGTATGAATTTATTAATGGTATAGAGGAAATGTTTATTAGATTATGAGTGCCATTTGAGTCAACATAGAAACTTTATGGAACCACATAAATTAATCTTACAAAAACAAACTGCAATCAAATTAAAGCTAATAATTTCAGGCATACTGTGGTATACCATATTATTAATAGGCATACTGTGACTCACCAGGCACACATGTTTGTTATAATATCATGGAACATGTTTTTAGTAATGTTTATGTTTTAAATATTATAACAAAATGGTACATCTTCACCAGCTATCCATTATTCACAATAGCCTAAGCATGTGAATCACAATATATCCTGCCTGCTTTTCAAGTAGTAAGTTCCTGTATTTTTCAAATTTTGATTCAAATAAAAAAGAATCTCTGTTTGAATAAGGTCTGGATTCAATTAAGAGAATGGATTTGTTTTGTTTACCAATAAAACATGCCGCTACCTTATCACAGTACCTTATCATATTATGTGAACCTGAATGTGTAAGATTATTTATTAGTTCCTATTTACTAATAGCAAGAAGATGAAGAAGAAGTAGTTGATTCTGTTATTGACTCGCCACTGGCTGTACTAGAGTGTATCGTACAGGACTGTCCCCAACTTGTTCGGAAAGGTATGTTCTCTTTGTGTGAAGATTATTATTTATTTTTATTATTCGAGATCTTTATTTTTTGGGTCGAGTTTTATTTACAGTAGTCTTTGTTTTCTTTTTTGTGTAAACGTTTCACTGTAAAATCAACAGCTGGAGTTTATTATTTAGGATATTTATAGTTCTATTTATATCTATTGTTCTATTATAGTCAAAGAAAACACAAATCCATCAATTTACAGAAGCTACGTCCTTCTCGTGTATTCTGGAATAGTTAATATTGAAATTGTCTTTACAGATTTTCAGGATCTTTTTCCTGAACGTGACTTGTCTGCAGGACAACTTACCGTTATAACGTTAAGTCAACATACGGCTAATGATATGAGTGGTTGGAGTCAGGATGTAGAAAAAGAAAGAGAAGACCTGTTAGCAAATGTATGTTTCTGTCGAGCCTCAAGCTGAGAGTTTATTTTTAATGTATTGTATATTTTACGTGTTATATGACAAACAATCTTCAGTTGTTGAGTTCAGATTTCACTTGTTGTTCCTTTATGGCTTTTTTGTTATTATTTAGGGAAAAAAATTACAGTTGATGTTCCAAAGTATAATTGATGTGTGAAGCTGTTTAATGAATAACAATTTTATGTTTACAGTATGCCAGAAAAGGTTGTTGTGTCTCTAGTGTTATGTGTTATCTATTGATTTCATTTGTCTCCTTGTATACTGTCCTTCTAGTCTGATGTATGTTGCTATTATTATTATCATCACAGTTTATTGAAGGCGCTGAGGAGATCTGTGAGGTTCTAACAGAAGCTGGATACTGGGCTGATTTTATCGATCCATCGTGTGGACGACCAGTAAGTTAACCATTTATCGATGGCTTTAGGCTCTTAATTTGGTGCACCTAGCACAAATGTTATCTGTCATAATGTGTAAATGTTGTTTGTCTTGCAGTATCTTGGTGCATACACAAATGCAACACTTTATGAGACAGATGAGCGTTACAGGCATTTTGGTTTCGACATCAAAGATCTTGGATGCTGTAAGGTGATAAGCCATTGCATGTGGGGAACTCACGTTTATGTTGGTTCTCTTTTCACAAATGCACCATATGATCATCCAATACTGAAGAAGATGAACCAACATAAAAAGCAACAAGTTAACTGAACGATGCCAAATCTGCATTTTCTGGAGCTGTTTAACAATATTCTGTCTTTACAAGACACTGAAGAGATGTGGAATTGTTAATAATTGCTGTTAACTAACTAATGTTATTGGTCAGTGCTTACTGAAGTAAATGGTGTATTATTGTTGCTTTGTTCTGGTGTGAACTAACCCTTCAACTGTGTTTGTGTATATGAAATAGAATTGAAGCCTCTAATAATAAATAAATAGAAACTACAAAAACATTGGCTGTTTATTTTTATTTTGTGCGTTTTGGTAATAACACATGGAACGGAGAGAATTCCAGCAATACTGTGTATTCAAAAAAGGTATCTTCCATTTACAAGCATTGAGGATTTTTAGAATAGATGTGAAAGCTCTAATCCTTTTCAACAGACTATATGCTTGTGGCATTATTGATGCCAAAACACAGTTGTGTGATTTTAAATTATACAAGTAAATTAGTTTTGCTTTAGAATATTAACTGTATGTTGTCTGGTTATAAGACACATTTTTAATCAAAACTTTGCTAATTGACATACACTGTTTCTAACTTTTTGAGAATAATAAGGGTTCTTCAAAATATCATTCTACTAAAGAGATTTTAGATGTAAAATGCTTATATGAATTTCACCAATGAAGCTGTTATGCTCCACTGAAAGCTGTTCATTATGTGGGAAGTTTTTTTATTTATATATTTGTCAGAAACCAGTCCAAAATGCATAGAATTACTATTTTCCTTTGAATGTTGATGTTTAGAGGTGATCAGTAATAAACATTAAAAAAATTCCATACTATTTAATGATGTTTCAGGGATATAATGTGGCAAGTGTTTTTTGAACAAGCATGATTTAGGCAACAATACTTAGACCTGCTGAGTATAGTTGTAATATTAGATTGTAGAATCAATTGATGTGTTTACTGTGATAAATGTTACGTTGACCTTGATGTGTGTTATTACTTGGACACATAATGAAGCTAAAAGTTAGGTATAAAAGCTTTTCAAAACCGGTTAGTCAGTATGATTTAATGACAAATCAGCACACAGTTGTTATTCAGTGCAGCCTCCTTTTCTGATACGGATGAGGGATATGGCTGGCCAATGCTCTAATCTAAATGGAGATGTTACTTTATTCCACAAGATAAGTTAAATGGGCCATCCAACTCAATAGAAGGTAATAGGATGTTCAGACGTTTGTCGTCAGTTTGTGTCCAATGTTGTTATGCGTCCATTAAAAACATTTTCCTTATGCCATGGCTGGGATTCGGTATCCATGTAATCAGCACAGCAAGGAAATATTATATCTGGATTGTTGAGAACACTAAAATTATTATTAATAGACCTTGATACTTATGATGTATAATAATTACTAATACCTTCATTTGTATCAGCGTCAAAACTGGAAGTGCACGAGTTTGGACAACTGAAGGAGTGACATCATGCATGGAATATTGGGCTTCGGAGTTGAGCCGCAGATCGGTACAGCTGGCATCTCGAAAATGATATATTGGTATACATAACAATGTTCGTGTAACACATAAACTAATGATACACGTTATATCTACTCTTGTTGCATAACAATGTTTAAGTATAGAATACAATACTGTAATTCTCATTACTATCGTCAGCATTCAGCGGTACTCATTAAGAATATCCACATATTTGAGCTGGGTGTATGTAGTAAAGTATTTTCTGTGTTCTTGCTATCCATTTGTAAAATTTATTACATTTATAAAAAATAGAATTACCGCACGTTAATAATCTGGTATTGGATCGGTTGTCAATAAATCGGGCATATTTTATTATTTACTGGCATATAGCGTTCTACCAAAATAATTTGCACAGTTAGTGACCAATAAAAAATAGACTTCATGGCCGATAATTTGGTGCCATCTGTTCTGTCCAGAAAATCGGCATCTTACAATTAGCTTTGGAGTGTACGAGAGTATATCTAAATAATACGGTCTGTTCCTCCCCAAAGTTAATCTAATTCTGTTCATACCTTTCAGTCAGCATATGGAATTAAGAATCGGCGAATTCCGTAAAATATGTTCATGACAAATAAAAACATTTTAGATTTAAAACGCAGTATAATACTGTTACATCATGATCTCGGCTACTAAGTGAGTCTAAATACATGCATATTCATGACTAATTTCTGAGTGCATCGTTAAAACCTCATCTGAAAGATCTCGGGAATTATCTACGTTTCCCGCCGTTCGTTGAAACTATATCATTCAGACACGAGATGAATTTCACGTACACACGCCTGTTAAAATACTCTTACGTTTCGCACTAAATCAGATAGAAACACAGCTGCTAAAATCCTTCTATTTTTTCCTCGTAAATTATAAACTGTAACAGTCCGTCATACACGGAATAGATTTAATAATAATCTAGCGCTTATTATAACGCCACATATCATAATGCTTACTTCAAAGGCGCTTAACAATATGAAATAAACACATTGACATTATATACACATAATACAGGTTAACAATAATGCCTAGGCTATGCCAATGGTCAGCCATATGCCTGCGTGAACAAGTGAAGCTTTAGCATAGATTTAAAGTTATTTAATTTGTTCGCAAACATCATCATCACAGCTTATGACTTATCCTAAATATGAAGGATGTAAACAGCTCTGAGACACCAAAAAAACAAAAACACCGAGCCACGTAGTCAATGAAATTCCGGTGTTTATAATTGTAAGAACTGGTTCTGAAACAAATCGTGAGGTTAGTCATAACGTGTCAAGTGTATAACGATATTAATTAGTACCGTGTAACTTAAACAAAGCGTTATGATTCTTTCTGATCTGATCTTCGTTAAAGTGGACACTGTTGTGTTCCTGTTTAATACAACTTCAACTCCTCCTCCATTGAAAAGTAAAAAAATGCGCATACTTCGACTTATTTTATTTATATACTTAAAAAGAACACACGAACAGCACAAATTAATCAATGTGCTGGCAATAGTAATAATCATTATAACGCAGGTTAATAAGATACAGAATGCGTAGTCTTAGATTACTCAATTAGTCAGATTCGTTGTGTAATACTTTACAAGGATGTATCATAAGTACACCAGATCCATTGTATTCTTTATTCAAACAATACATAACCTTTTCTTTTTAAGTATATATGAATGAGGGCCTTAAGGCTTAACGCTTCTTAATTTTCACTCCTAAAATATTTTCATTGGTTGGAATTTTAATCTCAATCTGTTATGAATATACTTTTTCAAATTGTTTATTTCAACATTCATAATACATCATTTCGATGAAAGGAAACGATCATCCATCATGTCGGAAAGTTGCACATATGACACTATTCATTATTTATTCATTTTAGCCGGTTTTAGATGAATATTCCAGGATTCCGTTTACCACTTCGTCGGCCACGACGGCGTTCTCGCAATATCTCGTCACGACGAACGATGTCTCGGCGAGATTTAAGATGATTCAGTGAAAGGTCAGCAGGTGCGTTCGGCGAAGTGGAGTTCCATTCTTGTTTGTTGTATGTCAGTTCGATTAGTTTGTGGTGTTCGTGTGTTCGGTTATTTACTTCGTCCCGGTACGTCGATGTCAAAATAGTGCACGAGGTAGGTTAATGGCGCATCGATGCTTTGTCGTCTGTATTGTTTATCGAGTGAATATTAGGTCTACCAATCACAGGACAGACAGGTCCAATGAGTTATGAGTGACCAGTCCAATGAATCATTGAATAATGAATGTAGACCAACCTAGGGCTAGGCTAATACTAGATCTAGACTCTAATAGACTACTTACTAGTCTAGTGACTAGATCTAGACTTCTTCTAGACTCTAGATCTAGTAGTTGTCGCCAAGTTACCTTGCCTTTGGGCTGTACCGTACTTTGTAGATCTATAACTTGTTTCAAGGTTCTGCTCAATTTTGACATCTGATGAGTGACACTCAACGATGAGGTTCACTTTAAATTAATTAGTAGCTAGACTCTAAGTAAGTAGGTGATGTCGTCGTATTTGGTTTGGTCATTGATTGATAATCTCCTTTTGTGGTTGACTCGGAGATGATAAAATACTCTGATTGTGATCGCCCACGGAGTATTTGGAATCGATATTTCTGTACAGTGGCCGTGTCGTGTGATTGTAGTGAAGAAGGTTCATGTATAAAGATGACTTGTATTGTTGTATAAAGATGACATGTACAAGACCCCATAGTCATAGAGTGATAGACGGTATGACAAGAATACTTATGTATATAATCATAATTTACAAATAGTCAAGACCAGAATACCTGACAGGTACTAGATCTAGTCTTTTATTCCATACTATGTCTATGGTATCCAGTTATCAGCCACTCATTAAAAAAATACTGGAAATAAGACACATGTTTGACACTTTGATGTTTTTTTAAATAATTATAATAATAGTATTTTATGTAGCACCTTCTTCAACTTGAATTGCCTTAAAACACTGCATTGAATTTGAAAACATAATTAAAATGTCTGCTAAGCTCATATATAGGCTATATGTGTTTGTGCTATATGATATAGCACAAACACATTTTATATATAAATATACTACTTTATATATTATAAATAGGCTAATTTAAATAAGGTGCTTTTAAGAATCATAACAAAACAAATTTAACATTTATTTTGTAACATTCCTGACTTATAAATATGAGTATAAAAGAACAGGCCTGAAATGTATATCCAATGTTTTGCAATGTTATTAGTCATTCACTGTGGCATATTTTATAATAACAATGTTTATAGTATACTGTGAGTAATGATATACATTTAACAAAGTCTAAAACCCTTCATTTAATAATTTTGTGTAAAAACACCTTAGTGACAGTTAGTTGTATTAGATACAAAAAAATCACATGTACAGTACATTATATCTAGTGTAGTATTATTGGATTATGAACTACTGACCTTCGGTTACCTTTGCCCTACATTACCTTCTTTACTTTCATCCATACCTGGGTTTTTAAATATTTTGTATCCTTCAGATAATAAAATTTTTATTCACTCTGTGACATTTTTCTTCATTCAGTGAAAAGTATCTCTAGATCAATAATAAAACTGCTATTCTTAGTCGGTGCATTTTCAAAAGATTATTTTTGGACTTATCTGGTTATTAGCTAATGATATGGTGTGGATCATTCATGATTCTTTGAAATTAAATATATTTATTATGTGAGGTTTTGATTTCACTCATAAATACAGTTTTATTTGCATGTGCATGTCATGACTTACAAAACAGGATTACAAACTAAGTGCTCTCTTCCTCTCTGTTTTATATATATATATATATATATATATATATATATATATATATATTGCATGTACTACCCTTATAAGATTTATCAAGTCATCAAAGAAACAATATGCACTCATGTGTGTCTGCTCTAGTAGACACAGATAACAACCAAGGCCTAATAATCTTTTTTATATCTAGGGCCAGTGCAATTCAGAATATATGGCCCATATTGATACATAATGCAGTGTGTTGGTCTGTGGATGTTATTAACCTCATAATGGGGGCTATTCACCCCTGAGTACAAGATAATTATATAATGTAAAAATTATATTATGAAAATATGCCAAGAAGATTCAGTTTTATTTAATTATAAGTTGAAGCAGATGTATAATAGAAGACAGTGACTGTTTAGGGAAATCAGTAGATTTAACAAGATCAGTATAGAAACCAGTTTCTTCTATTGTCCTGGAGGAAATATGTTTCTCAGCTGTTATGTACTTTGCCATTCGAATTATTTCATCTGCCAGTTATTTGGACACTTGCTATTAATAATAAAAATCTGGATCCTTCTTTCTATGTATATAAATAAGTAGGTATGTGTGTGCAGTAACTTACACAGATAAATATAGAATTGGATTAAGGACTGTGGATTTAGTGCACGCCCTTGACATCTTTGTGGTATAATAATATATATTTCATACATGTTAATATAAGTGTATTGCTATAACAGTGTACCATTATATATTAATCCAAGAATTGTAGTTGAAGAGAACTGAATTTTCTCATATTCTGTAATATAGGAATAAAGTTACTTTTTCCAACTTGGAGTAGCTTCTGTAATGAATTTATTGTCTTGGTATCAAAGATGTGATTACAGACAACTGACATGGTTTATGGTAACAATAGACAATCTATTACTTAAATATTGAATTTCTGAATGAAGGTTGGTATAAATTAGTATGTATGCAATACTATCATCAGCATCATTTAACAATGGCATAAGTAACATTACAGATTTATGTTTTGATCATTATAGTACAGTATTTACACATCTGGAAGATTAACCCACTTTGTAATCTGAATTAAGTAAGTTTGGTACTCTCTATCATGCAGTATTGAGATATCTTGTTAAAAGTGTTGTACAGATTTACGGTCCGGTTTCGAAATGAAATTTATCTATATTAGATTTGTTTTCCATATCATAGAATCGCATAGAATCAGTTAGTATAAAGATAGGAATGCTGAATGTCATCATACATAAACCAGTTTACAAACTGTTCCTCTGGAAGAGGGGTGAGACATTATGTGTTGGTATTTTTGTTTCATTAATATTAAATATGATTGTTGTTTTATGGCCACTTTTGTGCACATGATAGGCTAAATGGGCTGAGCGATCTCCAAAGGTAATAAAGCGAAGTTAAAGATGAAACAACCTTCAGATATGTCCATGCCCAGATTTGAACACAATGGTAGTGATCTGTGGTCCAACACGCTACCGCTAGACCGTGGACGCGCCCTTAATATTAAAGATAATCAGCCTCCATGTCATACATATCTGTCTACGGGTATATTACAAAACCCAGTCATTTGTTAAGCTAGGGTTGGCAAGTTTAACATGTCTCCTGGGTTAAAGCATAATACATCACTAAGTGTTTGTATATGCAGCCTACAAAGTAAAAGTGAAGTCTACATATTTAATCATCTAAGTTATCTGTAGGATGAGATAATCTTTTTGGTTGCTTTCTATAGATTCAACCTGTTACTCAAGTCTGTTTAGTTGTATTGAAGCCACACATGTAAGTCTTTTAAGATATTTTAATATCCTTTCAATTTAAGTGAAGGTTTGGTCAGCAGCTTATGTTGGCACCAGAAGATTAGTGTCATTTCTAGTCATCCATTTGCTGACTAGATCACTATAAAATATCCCAAAATCTCAGACTAGAGAAACAAGTTTACAACAAAATCAACCAACCACAGAAGAGATTAATTGGTTTTAGCCATCAAAAATATAAATCAGTCCATGTACGGTATTATGTTATAATGTCTAATTGTTTCTACCAATACCAGACTCTAAATTGTTGGAATATACTGGATGACAAACAAAAAATATTACATGATTATTATTATCTTATCATTAATGACATCTTAATTATCCTTACTATTCTACCTTTTCATTTGTATATGAGTTAAATGTATATCAGTTTGTGGACTTTTGTAGTTGATCCAGAGAAAAATCCAGATTAAACTCTGCAGGTTCAGTCTACTACAGTACTAGAATGTGCTGAACTAGTTTAACTTGGGTTAAACTTAAACTCGAGTTAAACATCTATTGATATACAGTCATAGGATAATATACCATGAATATTATTTTTCAGGATTATGAAAATGCTATTGTGTATATCATATATAACTACCACCCATGAAGTTTGCCGTACGAATTAGATTGCTACTTTATCTAAACATGATATTGCATTTAAACTTTCAACCTACAGCTACAAAATGTTTGAAGTATTTTCAGTAAATATGATATACACAATAGCATATATATATATATATAGAGAGAGAGAGAGAGTAAAAACCCACATTGAATACATACATACATAGCTAAAATAATACCTAAAATACCATTCTGATGTTAATACCAATAACTTCATTTATATGCATATTTTTATCCGGATTGTTTTGACATTATTTGTCAGTTTGTAGTTGGGAGACCAGCTTCATGGTAAATTGTGTACTGGATCAAAGTTGATCTTGTTTTGAACCATCATACACAGATTCTTCACTGATAAAGAGTACCTGGCTTTTTTGTTGTTGTGTAACACTGCAGTATTTTGTTGTGTCTGGTATTTGAAATCAGTGCACTGTGCAACTTGAAAACATTTGAACCAATTAACTAGTTTAGATGTTAATCCGTTCAGACATTCAGCCATGAAACTAGCATCAGTAACCTGATAAATGTCCCATTTGGTGCACTGATTTTCTCCTAAATGTTACTAAAATGTGCTGCTACTTTCTAAATGTTCTGTGAACTTGATGCTGATAATTTGCAACACATTTCGATATATTCACTTTGGTGTCATACTTTAAAATATTGCAGATAAAGTCATATACAGGTTAATATTGGAAAAGTTACCAATCTGTTATTGTACTATTCTAAGCAAATATATCAGCATGTTGGTACAGCTGCTAAATATGTAGTTTGTGTTTTAAATGTTTCTAAGAGAGAGAGAGAGAGAGAGAGAGAGAGCTTTCATTTACATGTAGCCTTTATTTCTTGTCTGGTGGTTCTGGTCAGAGATGTTTCCATCCTTGGTATTGAATTGCACATAAGCCAGAACGTCCTGTCAGCTGTATGAACACACAATCAGCTAAATATACGGACATGTGGCTGGTGGTATTTATTTTCATTTTGTTACTAACTCCCCGCTGAACTATTTACCATAATAAAAACTGGTCCAATATTATCTGTTTATACTAGTTACTGCAGCTGGGTTTTTTTTCTGAGCTAAAATCTATTTTGTTAAGTTGGTCTGTTGTGGCATGGCAGTATTTTACTTGGGTTCTAATGCTGAACTATGAATGCACTTGGTGTGTGTGTGTGTATGCGTATGTACAATAAATTACACAGATAAATACAGAATAGTGTATGTTTTCATAATGTAACAAATTAATTTAAGTGTATTGCTATATCAGTATACTATTATTCATTAACTTTTTTTTTTGCTCTTGGGGTAGCTTCTAAGTTCTAGGTATGCCACTAGTAATTAATCCATTGTCTGAGTATATACCCAGTACATTGGACACATCATTTCATGCGTAATGTTTATCTATATCTAAACACTTTTATTGGCTTACGTGTTTGTGTTAGCACGTCTAATTCTGTGTGCTTGCACATTGATAGTTTCATGCTTGTACATGTTGCTTTCATGCAATGTGCTATGGATAAATGTAGAGTTTTTTAATTAAATTATCCAACAAGAATGGAATAGAACCATGCACACTAGTTCTGCAATTTTTCACACGCATACTTGCATGTATTGAATTTCTGGTTTTAATTAATTTTAATGTCAGCCTAAAATACTTTTCCTGACAGAGTACAGCTTTGTCTATCTGAAGACCAATGATGACCCCGTTGTTTTGTAAGTCCTATCTATATCGCGATATGATTTACTCTGAAAAAGATTATATCTAGTTTATTTCACTTTCACCGGTTTATTGATATTACCAGTATGGCGAAAATTCAAGACAGGAGATGGGTACGAGATCATATCCACATCTGCGTTCGTTCATAAATGTGAAGGTTGGGATTAAGATGCCTGTGGATGGGTGATTTCATGTAGTGTGATAAATAACGAGATGGCAGACGAAGGCCGTTTCAGTCAAGGACACAATGGTTGCGGGCCATTGTTTGTACAGAAAGAGAAGCTTTCACTCCGGAGACGTATGACGTGGACATCCTGTTTATAGTGAGCTTTCACTACACGCAGTATTGGTTATAATGACTGGGTGGCATGCAATACCCGGTAGAATTAGCAAGCAGCACCAAACTGGCCACGGTACGGTCTGAGTCATCCGAACAGCACACAGGAAGGGGGAAACTGGCCATTAATTGCTGCTCGACACAGACTGCTGTCCTACAGAATGGGGAAACGAAATGCTTGGAATTATTTTCTTCATCGTCGCCCTGGGAGTTGTTAGAGGGAAGCTTTTTGTTTCGGCGGGTACATCGATCGACGTGATCGGTCTTTCCTTTGTTGTGGGTGTTAGTTACAGCCTGTAAGGAATCACTTCAGATGTCAGTAGAATGTTTTAAGAATTAGTTTTGCAGCGCTTGTTGTTTTTAAACTCTCTCGGTTGTATGTACCATAGATAATCGTGGCTAAAGTAAACATGCTTAAGAAGCGTAGAATTAGTTGGAAGCGCGCAGTTTGCTACGTAGTGATTTATTCCCGGTCATAATAGCCGGGCCGGGCTTTTGCCATCAGCCAGTTATCCCTAACGGGCACCAGACAGGACCTCGCCAAGCCATCTGTGCCTTGCCCTGATGGAAGACGTATCGCTGTTTGTAATTGTTAACACTATTGTTATTACCAGTCTATAGGCGGGCGCTTTCTTTGTGGCTTACGGCATGTGATATTCAGATGGCAAGTGACATTTTCATCTCAGCCACCACCTTTGTTATTCTTGGTCGACAATTGGGATTCCACCCAGTCACAGAGTGTTGTATGGAGCTGGGTAGAGCCTGGTGAATGGTGTTGTTTTTCTTGATCCATGGCCACACTGCCTAGCTTCCTCTCTCTTCCTGATCTTTGTTTATTCAGCATGTAAAATATCACATTCGGCGTAGGATATGACTCGTGTTCACCCGGCAGTTTTGCATGGAAGTGTAGTGCAGTCAAGGAAGGGGGGGGGGACTTGTGTTCATTGTCCTATTCAGTTGTTTTCAAATTGGGGGTGGGGGAAGGAGAGGGTGACTGGAGTGACAATATCAGGATATGTTCTAAATAGTTAACAACCATGATATTTGTTCCTGTTAAGAACAACGTCTTTATAGATAGTGGAAATTAATATTTATTTTTTAGCTGTTTTTTACACTTCAAAATAAATATTTGTCATTTTCGATCAACGATGTCTGGTGAGAACCACTAATCTAATTATACGTGGCTTATATATTTGTTTGCTCATAAATTAGAAAGTATCTGCGCGCGCGCGCACAGATACACACCAGCTGTGACAACACAAGCTCAGATGCAGGCAACTAAGTGAGGTTCAGTGTTTGTGTTAGCTAGAGATATTTCATCTTTTATTTTGTATTTGATATTTTCCACCTGTTTAATTAAGACAAACTCTTCACATTAACTTCATTCCTGTACAGATGTAGTTTTGTGTGTGTAACTTGTATTATCAGTTTTGATGTTGTGAGAAATTTCGATGATGTCGTCATCGGGATTGACCCCGTAGATACAACCACTACTCTGTTGAGAGAAGTGACTGTGGAGATTTGGTTAGGATAGTTCTGGATGAGGTGGGTTTAGGGTGAAGAAGCCAGTCACCACCGTTAGGAGACCACATAATCAAGTTTCTCCTTAGTTCATGTGGCTGTATGTAGTAGGGTCAGTTGCACTGAGTGCTGATCCAGACCATCAAGATGTTTTATAATCATGAGATCTAGATATCTCACTAGGGGTATTAATTACTGCAATCCAACATTTGCTGTACATATCAAAACAGCTCACTGTTCATGCCACTCTAGTTTATGATGATGATTGGTGTTTTACGGCCACTTTTGTGCACATGGTAGGCTAAATGGGCCGAGCGACCTCCAAAGATAATGGATCGAAGTCAAAGATGAAACACCTGTCAGCTATGCCCACGCAGAGATTCGATCTGTGGTCCAACGCGCTACCAGTTAGACCAAGGTGGCTGGCGCCCGCCCACTCTAGTTTGTGATTAGCAATGTCAGGAGTTAGTCACATCTAAAAAGCTTTGTAGAGATGGCTTATAGAGTTTTGTGATTGAGATCATATTCTATCTCACAATATATATATATATATATATATATATATATATACTGAGTTTGGATTACATTGTGTAAATTAAAAAAAATCCAGATTTTGTTTCTTCTCTAAACTGGGTGTGAACCATCTTACAACACTCCAGATTATAAAATTACATTATGACTCATTAAGCATTAGCTTTATGTCCAGGCATCAGGTATTGTGTTTTTGCGTTGACTTTTAATATTACATCTTCTCCTAACACTGACTGACTGACTGTATTGTTATACTGAAGCTGGTGTCAGAGTGTTTTCATATTCTGATGTTAACAGTACAGTATTACATTTTACTACAACTGGTCACATCTGTTTCACGTCACTGTACTAGAACAATAAGCCAAATTATACTGGTGTAGTTTAGGGCTGTTTTTTTTATGTAGAAACTAGACAACTGGTTAGTGTTGACTTTGTTGATGGGCACCCACGGTGGTTACGGGTGTATGCCTGAATGTGGTTATTTATTGCTTTAATTGTGGGTATTACCGATATTGCTGAAAATACCACAACTTATGGATAAGCTTGTCTTGACCTGTTAGTGTTCTGATAGGAAGAGGGTTTTATGTAACCAACAATAAGTTATTGTCTACTAGAAATAATAGGCAAATAAACTGCCTTATGCCTGTTTCTCACACCTCTGGCAGGTTTAATAATTGAGAAGGGAATTATAAAAAACTATATTTCTGTTATAGGACATACTTTTAATGGCTAAATATGTTTGATGCCTTTCTATGCCCTAATATGCCTTAAACCTCTTTCTTGCATCTCTAGCACATATGTAACAATTGAGAAGGGAATTATTAATACTTATGTCATACTTCAGGGCATGTTTAATATAATAATTTTATTGGTTTTTATTAAATATGTTTATTAAGGCATCTTTAAACTGCCATAAACCACCCTGCCGTAAACCTGACAATAACCTTTATTGTTTAATACAAACTTCTTTTTGTTGAGTTGACAGCCTTCATTATATACGTGTACACAATGACAGTCTCAAGAGGGGGATATCTTTGGATTCAATGTATGATTGACACATCCACAATGACAGCTTGATTTTTAGGTTGATGACTATATTAATTGTGTTATGTCGGTAAGCTTTTTCAACTAATTAGATATATCTATTTATTTCATCTTATTTCTTCAGAGCTCTCAGTGTAGTTTGGTTTGAATTTATTTGCTTAATTAGGGTTATAAGAATGTATTGAGAAATCTTTTACTGGATATATGTGTATTTCCTTAGATGGTGTGGAAGAACTTAGTCAATTTGTCTATTATCTGAGAAGCAATAAAATTTCAATATATGATCTCCCAAGGCAGAAGAAAACATTGGACACCATTAAAGTATCAAGCTTTATTTTTAACTGGCTGTCTAAAAAATTAATATTTGTAGTAAAATGTAGTATCATTTGACTTGTCTTGCTTGATAATTTCTACCAGTATCTGTATCATCACATAAACACAGATGTAGGGTCAATTAAATAATATATTATTTAGCCTGTTATGCTGGATGAGACACGACCACATGAATTACTGAATTTGTTGACCTGACCCATATTGCGTCATATATGATTTGAAGAATACGATGTTGTTAATGGCCGGTCTGATTTACACCAGGCCACCTCTAGGTACATAGTTATTACCTATTTCTGTATATATTTGAGTGGTCTATTACGGACAGACCTTTAGCAAGTAGTCCTATCAACCCGGAGGCTACTTGGTGGCTCCGTACTTGTACAGCCAGTGGTAGGTCTTCTCTCTCTCTCTCTCTCTCTCTCTCTCGCTGTTTACACATGATAATGATTAGATAACGTGAGGCGAGCTGTCACCTATAACACCTGTCTCTAGAGACGTGTCCATCTTCAGCGATATAAATGTATTGGTGGCTTCTTACACAGTCCCTCGTGTATATTGTTACTTGTATAATTGGCCACAATAAAAACACGATCCTAACCTTTTCCATCACGTGTCATCGGAATACATGTAATTCTTATTAAAACTACTCATCTTGTTCTGAGATGGATGTTTTTCTATCACTTTTAAAACTTCCAGTAAATGTCTTAGATTAGTTTTTATACTTTGAATATCACCATTAGTTTAGTTTTTTCCCTCATAGATGTGACTTGCTGTAACGTATGTTGGGTTATTAGCAAACTAGCATGTGTCACATCGCTGAGATGATGGCGAGTGATTAGTTTTGTAAAAGTATTAAAAAAATATTTATTTATTTATAATATATTTGGGTTTATCAACATCAGTCATAAGATGTAAAAAGGCCGTAAAACTATTGTTGTTTTTATTAATTATTAAATGCGTTTTATAATTTTTTTGTTAGACCCCTACATTTGCTGTTATGTCCATTTCAAATTTCAGTTACTGTCAGATATTACTGGCGTTGTACTGTCGGAACATGTCTAATCACAGCTTGAACCGTTATGCAGAGAAATAGTTGGAACCTTTGTCAATGAGGACTTTTTTCTATTTAAGTAGGAAGTGATCTCAGCGTGTGTTTTATGGCTACAAACTACTGTTTTTATTTATTTATATTCATTGTAGGATCAAATTGAAATTGTTCTGTAATGACATGTCCAATTATAAAAATTGTTTCGGTCTGTTAAACGTGAATGCTTTCCCTCTGTGTTTGTGTGTGTGTGTGTGTGTGTGTGCATATTATAAGCCACTTACACACTTGTAAATGTAGCTAAGTATCCGTTTCTATGGTGACATATAATCATTGGTCCTACTGCAGTAATTGCTAATAAGGTTGGCAGATTGATATCCTCTCATTAATGTTAGCTCATCGCCCCCCCCCCACACACACACCTGGAATGTCTTTCTGAAGAAAATGATTCTGTGTGAGGAAATATTTTGGGCTGAAAGAAGCAGTCCACTTCAAATTAACGGAAGGAATGATTGCCTGTGTGACAGCTAGATAATTAAGTACTTACAGATGGGTCCTCTCTGTCAAACCACTTAACGTATTTCTCCTTTACTAATTAATTAGTGCCATATAGATAACAATACAAAACAAAAACCAGCAAAAAACCTAACGGATCTGGGTTAGAATCTCACTCATACCTGTGTTTGTGGAATGCCAGTCATAATGTGTCAGCTGTGACCTCTACCGAGGTTAAATAAACCAGTCAGTTTTAAAATATGTAATTATACTCTCTCCGGATTAATTTATATTTACTTTATACTTTACCAGTAGTAGGAATTATTTATTCAACAATCTCATTTTCCTGGAACATTACTATAATGTAGTATTGAATAAGAGATTATCACCAGTGTAAAGTTTATATGGAGGACATTACCTCATGGCACGTAATGAAGATTATATATTTACTGGGTTTTAAAGTTTTTATAACAAATCTTTTCAATTTATGAGCATTGCCTGGATATAGCCATCCAGTTAACGATGTCAGAAATGTCAGTGGTAAAAACATTGAAATCTTGACGAGAAACATACCAAAATTACCAATAGAAGTACATGTATTGCTACCAGCTATGACTGTTTACCACAAACGGTTTTCAGTAGTTTAGTGGTAGGACTCTATGTTAGCTATGTAAAAGCATTCTTTGATAAAACTACATCGTGTGTGCTTATCGGCAAGTAGAATGTTTTAATCTAAGAGGCCTTTAATTGAGTGTGTACGAGCTGAGATTGTGTTAGTAATACTTGTTAAAATATGTCATCATTGTTTAAATTTTGTTGTTCTTATTTCAGCGTTCTGAGATCAAGTTGAGAGTAGGATCTGGTTGAAGCTTCTGTGTCAGACTTTCTCTTGAAATCAGGTAGGACGCCGTTTTTGAGGAAAAACATCCCATCTTTTGACATAATTAATGGATATTTTGTGCTTTATACTCTGTGTATTAAAGAGAAAACATATTTACGAGTTTAACAGATTTCAGACATAAATGCATGGCTGGGATTTGTGTGTTATTTGTGAGTGAGCCAATGTTAGATATCTAGCAAGTATTATGGGTAGGGCTTCTGGATCCAGATGAAGGATGAAATGAATGTATACATACTGAGCCGTTGCTGGCATGTGATGGCATGACTTAATGCCACCTGGATCCAGCAGCTAAAATGATATATTATTTGATACCGAGAATCCGGCGAGCAGTTACATTCTCAGAACTGCACCATCGTGACATTTTCTGGTCTAGAGAATTCTGATTGATTTGTAACAATACGCTATAATCAAGTGCACTTCGCATTTCCTCATAAACGTTGATTCACAAAGAGACATCAGGGCTGTTGTGAGAAATTAGTTTTTGGAGTGAAATCCCGCTCGGTAATTGTGCGTCAGTGAGTGCTCTATGCGAAAATTGCCGCCTGTAGAAGTGGAAACATGTGTGCCAAGAAAATTGGAGCTGTACCGAAGCTGACCTCCGATCCGATGATGGAATACTACGTGCTTTAGGTTATTAAATATTGAATGACTCTCGTTATTCATCTGATGTACATCAGCAATATAAGCATATTATATATGCAGCACTATCAGAGGATAGCCGACAGCGTTCCTGTCTCTCATGTTTGAACAGCAACAAGGTCGTAGAGAGGAGTTGGTTTCCATAGCAAGAATGTTCACTTCTGAACCTTTTGGAAATTGTTCGGAAGATGAGATGCGGTTTATGTTTAAACTATTCCATTATTGGATGCTAAATGCAAAAACACATTAACCCGGATAGCTTCTGGGTGTGAATGATTTATATTTCGGAATTTTAAAATCTATATTTAAAAAAAAGTAAATAATGTTTATCTGTGTGTGTGGTGGTGGTGGCTTTGCTTGTTAATTTAGGGTGTTGGCTGAATTATTTCTTGAGGCAACGACAAACTGCTCTTGGTGTAGTATTATTCTATAGTGTGATCTGTTATGGTGTTAATATTGCTGTCAGTTATTTACCATATCTGAGGCTGTTAACTGGCATTGCAAAATTGACAATTATCATTCTGTCTTTTTCGGAATGTTTTATTTTCTAGTTTATGATTCCATATTTTTATAAACAAACTCATGATGCTTTACACTTTTTATCACCCGCCGATGTCACTCATAGAATTGTATTTGTGCACCACAGTGATGTTTATGGGTTTTTTAGGTTGTACTTTTTTAAATTAGGATTTGTAATTGATATAAATGAGTCATACAGACATCCAGATTGCATGTTGCTGTTTGGTTTTTCTTTTGACTATTACATGAACTATGCATGCTACTGAGTTTTATTACCATTATAGGCAAAACTTGTCAATAATGGTTGTGTTAATAAAACAGAATTTAGTTTTACTACAGGGATATAATTGTTTCTGTATTACCAGTGTGCGTGTGTGTGTTGGATGGATGGATGATATCAGTCATTAATAAACAGTATTTATGTAGGTTAGAGTGTGCGAATAAGGTGTTAAAGTGTTTTCATTATGCAGTTATATTATAATTTTGTGGTCTGGGGTCTTATTAGGTACACCCTATACAGTAAAATACATTGTACACCTTCTGCACAAAATACCTATATACATATGAAGTGTAATGATGATGATAATAATTATCATCATTTAGAAAAGTGTCATAAATTGCAGCACTCTAAAACATAATAAAATAAAAGCCAAATTATTATATTTTTTAAATATGACAATGAAGGTTGAAATGTAGAAAATATCATTTCTCAGAGACAAAACTCTAACAGTGATTGATACCATTGAACTAGTTATAATACACTGCCATCTATCACGTCCATCGCCCCTTCTGCCCAAACTTGATACTATATTCATTAGAAGTTTGATGTGACACACCTTAACAGAAGAAAAAAAACGTCACTGAGGTCCGTCCCCGAATGGTGAGCACACACCTGTCATGGACAATCAGCGGTGGCTGTCGTTTAACAGTAATTTGTGTGTCTGTTGGCCTGAAGTGCTCAACTGGTAATGACGCCGCCTTCGGAGTATATCACCACCAAGAGATGTGTGTCCTGTCAGATGTGGCTAGCTGGCTGGACTCGTACAGTCGGAACCAATACACGAAATAGATATCCAAACTGGGCCGTGATCGGGTTTCGACAATGGTGTCGATCATCGCTGAATAGTGGGACATTATTTGTGAGATTATATTTGTATTCTAATATTACAAACGCCAGTGATTGCAGCTCAGTAACTCTCTAATAGAAATATGATACCGGGTGGGGGCCTACTTATTCCAGTGTATGGTATGAGTCGGTAACTAAGATAAATAAATGACGGATTAAGTCGCCGTTTGGATCATTTGGTGGCTCAGTTAATATGTTGAGAATCTGTATGGGTTTAGATAGATGGAAGTTTATTAATGTCATGTAGTACTTGGTTATTGGGTGTATTATTACAATAGCCTTATTGTGAAGTGTGTGTATGTGTGTGGTAATGGCACTAGCTCTGAGTATTTAAGTCATTTACATCCATATGAACATGTACCTCCACAAATCTGCAAAGTCTGTGAGCACCACAAAATCAGCATTTTTCACTTGGTAAATACGGCTTTAAATATATATATATATATATATATATATATATAAAAGCTCCTTCTTTGATCACTCAGAACATCTTATACAAGTAGTGTTAATATGTTAAGCTGTGGTTAAAAGCATTAAGCTCATACGCTTCTGAATTAGATCGTGTGTGTGTGTGTGTGTGTGTGTGTGACTAACCTTGTATACTGTTGTGATTCGCAGCTTCGTGTGTCCTAGGTATGATGCAAATCACACCACACCTTGCTATGTCTCACACTGTTGATATAATTAGTGTTATTAACACACATACCATACCTTCCATATGATTATTACGTAAACAGACTACAGTTTTCAGCGACCTAAAAACCTACTTAACGTATTTCCTTCAATTAACATTTCAGACTTCGGATTGTTGTCTTAATGTGTACGTCTGCCAAGTTTTCATAAGTTCCCTTCACCCTTCAATAAAGTTCCACATCTCTGGTATATTTCCTCTCTCAGTTAGAGTTTAAATCCCACTCACTCAATCACCAGGACCTGACCCAATCATTCCCTTTATTCAACAGATCTAACTGTCTAGATGTTACGGGTCAGATGTTCTTGTGACAGGTATGGAAAGAATTCGGATGGGATCTTAGTGATTTCTAATTACTACCGACAACGAGTAGACACGTTGTCTCTTAGGTTCTTTGTACGTCCCGTTTTCTGCAGAGCCCCCCCCCCCCCACCCCCTTATGCTTAAAGCCCTACCAAAGGCACTAGACACATCTGCTATAAGGATTTTACATTTTAATTAGAGCTCTAACAACGTGTCTCTCCCGTGCCGGTGTGGACCTGTACGGTTTGGTAGGATTTTCAGCTCTCATAGGAGTATACTGCCTGTTTCTGGTTGGTCAGCTGTTGGGGCTTAAGCCGCGTGAGATGCATTGACTTACAACTGGGTAGTTCTTTGATTATGGCTGCTTCACTATAGGTGAGCAATTGAAAGACCAGCAGATGGTTGATGGATACGAACTGAGGTCCTCGTAGTATCATATTCAGTACGTTGTCCTCTGAATGACCAAATCCATTTTATGTTTGATAAAGAAATTTTTGTGTCATCAGAGTGGTTCTAGATTCTACAAAGTTGAGTTAGTTGTGGTAGCGCTGACTTCAACAAGAGATCATTTAAACATATAGGGAATGGCAATTATTACCTGACAAACCTTGATGTGCTACCTGTAGAGAGAGAGAGAGAGAAAAATTGTGTGTATGTGTGAGGGAGGGCTATTTATTCCAGAGAGCGTTGTCATTTAGTGGTGGAGCAACTGGCCCATAAACTGGAATTACTTGTATCAGGAGAAGTAAAGGACAGCGATCAATAATAATGGTAGAGATGGGAATGAGCTGATTAAATCTACAACAGCTGCTTCAGCCTCTTTTAAAACTTCTCTATACATGAGGAGTGCAAATATATATGTTACTATGTAATTAAAGAGATTTGTAGGCAGGTAGGTATACCACAAACACACATACCGTAGTACTTTTTTCATATATTGCTCACACACACACACACACAGAGAGAGAGAGAGAGAGGGGGGGGGTATTTCAGGGCAAACAATATGTCTATTGGAGTTAATGTTGCAGATTAAATGTATGATGTGAGATGGATATTGATTTTCAGTTTCATTTAAACAAAATTCACTTGACACCCGAAATAATTAACTTATTTTACATCAATCGTCATCTGCTATCACCGACCCATGTATGGACTGACCAATGAGAACGGATTGGTTTAACATACACACTGACACACACTGCTCCTGTACAGTGTATATATCGTAATGTCTACTTCTGCCAAGTGGACCATAGACAGAGAGGTAATGGGCAGGCTATTTTAAGTATTATACATGAGTGACAGCTGTCACGGTCTTTGTTGTACGTTTTCGTTCAGCGAATACACAATATAGATGAAACAGTAGCAATGACCACATTTATCATAACATTAAAACTCTATAAAGCTGTCATGGTTAGAGAATTCAGCGACTGTCTGGTTTTAATATTAGGCAACTTTGTTTTTATATTACTAGATAACTGTAAATCATCTTCTGTGCCACATCTCCAGTTCAGATCAATCAATAAGTTAATCTAGAACTTTTATCCGCTATAGATAAGATAGTCATGTATTATCAGAATGGTAAGAAGCGGCGTACACCTATTTGTGTTTACATCTATTCATCTTTGGTTTAAGTAGAATTCACGTTTTCAGCTTGGCCATTTTTTTATTGTGTGTGTGCGTCTGTATGTCTGGCTGTCTGTCGTTTTCCCCGTTCAGGCTAAATACCACATAATCGAATTCTCTCGGCTAGCAATCCGAATAGCGCCTTCGTTTTTGTATACATTCGGTTTGTAAGTGCCCTGACCGAGCACATGTCCTCAGTACTGCACTGTTGCCACGCCACGAAGAGATTGTAGTTTATATCTCTAGGTCTGTGCCGAATTTATCTCTTAGATAATAGTTGGATTGGCCACACGCCGATATTAACCTTACTCACACCCTGTGTATCAGTAAAACATCTCGACAATTGTTGATTTGGCAATTTGTCGGTTTTTGTCGGAGATGAGTGGGTTGGGTTGGGGTTTTTTTTATAACCGAGAGACAGGAAGCCTCTCATTCGAGCTTATAAACAGTGAGGCCTTCGGACAAAGAGGTAAATATTTGGAATTAATTCAGGCATCTTTAACGATTTTGGTGATGTACAGCTTTCGTGACCACTTATCGGTTTGGTGTCCATAACCTGATAACGATAGTCAATCTTCTCTGTGTGTCCGATCGATATTCAGATTATTTCAGTTTATCAAAACAATGAAGAGACTGGAGGTGTTCAGGTGTCTGGATTAAAAAAAAATAAACAAAGAGATTGGAGATTTTACAGTTCACAGTCAATATATGCCATAAATATGTGATATTTATGGAATAATTGCATCTGTCGCTGCATGGCCAAGAAATTGTTTTGGTTTCAGACAGCACAACTAAACTCGGTGTGGGCATATCTGAAGGGTGTTGCATCTTTGACTTCGTTTCATTACCTTTGGAGGTCGCTCGGCCCATTTAGCCTACCATGTGCACAAAAGTGGCCGTAAAACATCAATCATCATCATCATTCATGGCAGGTTCATTTAGATTGTTGCGTAACTGCATGACCAAGATATATGTAATAATTTAGATGTTTTGGTATGATATATGTTTTCCACTGTCGGTTAAGCCTCCGTTATGGCATGTTGTGCTAGTGGAAGAATTTCTTCCCTGTCAACAAAAGTAGGAAGATTGGGCAAACAAATGCACAACGGAACTCGGTTGGTGTCCAGGTTTATATTTGACAAAGTACATTAGAAGCCGAGGCTTCAGCTTTTTCCTTTTGCCGCGTAAATACGGGGTAATAAATTCATCATTCTGGATAGACAGCCATTTAAGTCGGTCTCTCTCACACACGGCGCTGTCGTGGGAGTGATGGAGTTTCTCACAGCTGTCACTATCAGACACGATGGATTGATCTCTCTCTAAGTGCTGTACCATCGATATAGCCGACCAGACGGTGATGGATTAAGGACTAGTCCGATACCTGGTCTAACCGACCAACAACTAGCAGTGGTGTAGTGTTGTGCTAGAATGTAATCTGACCGCCGATAGTTAGCGCTACTGATCTCCTCGTCTGGTCTATGGATCGTAGACACGATTGCGGTCAAACTGCGAAAGTGGAATTGATCAACGTCTGGAGTTGGCTTGTGTTCGGGATCTGATTCCACGCCGGAGATTTGTGGAGCCGTGAAAAAGAGCTTCAGGGAATCTGGGATATCCTTCAACAGTCAGACGTAATAGGTTGTTACCATGCAAAATTCTCTTCACACGCGCACGCACCCACACACACACACATACAGGGGTTAGCTGTATCGTGGCATCACGTTTTCTTTGATGAATGAACATGGAATGCATTTCAGGCCAATCTCAGATCGCTAACGCAAATATTTTCCGGCGCAATCAGGGCTAAGAGTCTCATGAATACTTACTTTTCTAATAGAACACTGACTACTAATCTTGACTACACAGTTGAAATCATGACATTGGATTTCTCGTCAGGGAAAGAATAAACCACATCGTTAAAAGGTTCAGAAACGAAGTACTTCATATATATATTATGTCTAATCTTTTCCGGGGACAACACACAAAATGCGTTCGTTGGCTATAAGTGTTAAAACTCTGGATAAAGGTCATTCGGTTGCCATTTTCCCCATTGTGTTGTCAGTATTATTTATTTAGATATATATGATGTTTATTTAGATGTATATGATGATGAGGTATATTGGTCTGTTGTGTGATCTAACAAGAAACAGGTAGACTATGATCATCAGTTATTGTTATAAGATGACTAACTTGTATGTATTGATAAAGATATTGCTTGGTATATAGCAATATACATAACGATCGAGCGGCTTGGTATTAGGATCAATCTCAACACGTGTCTTAACACTAGTCATAGTGTTTGTGTGTGTGTGTGTGTGAGGTTTATAATGATACATTTTGTACTGGTCTGTAGGTCAGGTATGACATCACCCCCCCCTCTCGTGTGTGTGTGTGTGTGTGTGTGTGTGTGTGTTAGCTATGACACATGAGTCAATTGTGTGTGTACCGAGTATATAAATGGTGGTGGGTGTTGATAATGGAGTTAAGCAGCAACCTAACCACACTGTTTTCACCTGTTGGAAGTAGTAAGTATATTTCTCTGGTTCATTGTCTTATATATTTACACTCACTCACTCACTTTTGTGTGTGTGTGTGTGTGTGTGTGTGTGTGTACAATTAGCTGAGTTTGTGTACACCCGTGCTACAGTAATATTTACAGTCAACATCTGCCTTTGTCTGACCATCGTGTCATTACCATAGTTACTTGATACTAGCTCTTATTATAAAGTGACAATTTCAAGATTAGATGCTATGAAAAATAGTAAACGTTTGATGATTGCAATTCTGGGTATCCAGATAAAAAGTCACTTGAAACTGAAGTATTTTGGTGTATTTGATATATATATATATATATATATATTATATATATATATATATATATATATATATATATGAATTGCTACTCTGTATCATTGATAATGTAATGATTGGGTTAAGAACAGTGTATAGTCATCAGTAATCTGGTTTTAGTGATAGATTATTGATAATACAGTATATGATGTTAATTATAAGCTTCTGTCCTGCTACGTGTTAGATTGTATGATTCCGTATCTTTGATGTTAAGGGATTTAAGGTGACTGATATTAATATACGAAGGTATCTGATATGCCTTTATTGAGTAGTGGTGTTCTGGTAGTGGTAAACACCAATACTGCTGTTATGATATGGTGACATATTGTCTGAAGACTAAACTGGCTTTGACCTTAGACATCCAATTTTTTTCTGTTGAATGAGCTGGTGTTAACAATTGTTAACTCTCTCTGACTTACTGTGTTAGTCAAATATGTAAATACGTCTCTCTCTCTATCTATCTCTCTTATATAATACAATCTGGATTACACAATCTGTGTTATTTGTTACGATCCTCCAGTTATGTTATCTGATATCACTGCTGCCATATATACATGTTTGCCGCATTAGACATTTCCTGTATATATTTATATATTATCTACAATTTTGAAGTTGGCATTACAAGCAATTGTCAACCTAAAAAAAGTTGCCAACTCATATAACAGAGTTACCATTGTCAATATATTATATACTACGATCACATAGTTTATTATGTGACTAACTGTATGTAGATGAAAACATTTCTTTTCGAACTCCCTCTGTAGCATTTATTATGTTGGTATTAAAATGCAATTTGTCAATAATTACATAGTCATAACTAGGTAGCTAGAGTGTCAATCACACATCAATTACGCTAACCCCCTCCCTCCCCAACCAGATCCTGACAAAAATAAGAAATGTCTCACTTAAAAAACTTGTTTCCTTTATTAAGCATATTCCGAGCCTATCATCATTGTTTGGCAATAGTCCATACATTTATTTGCATACATACTCATTTCTTTTTCAATAAGTAACTATATCAATGACTATATCAGGGAACACACACACACTCACAGTGTGTGTGTGTGTGTGCGCGCGCGCGCGTGTTTGTGTGCTGCTCTGAACCCGGACATTAATCTATTGTTTATCCGTACAGTGACGGATCAGGATTGGCATGTAATAATTTACTGTTATTGTTGTGGTTAGTTATTGTATGTGGCATGTGTGGCTTGTACGGTGTGGCCATTTCGTCCCAAAATGTGGCATATGTGGCTTGTGTATTGGAGGTCAAAGTTTTAATCAATGGCTGGCCAGGCCTAGTTCCCAATTCTCAGACTATACAGTAATGTTTAGATAACATGGTGTTGATAACTTAATCTGTCTGACCTGTTGTTTACGGTTTTTATTAAACAACTAATTGTGAATTAAATGTTGGGTTATCTATTATAATACAATATTATTAACGATATAAAATATTTATTATTAGTTATTAATGATGTGATTACGTTAGTAGAGAAGTTCATTGCCACATAATGATATTTATCGAATGACGACATCTTGCTACTGTTAATTAGTTAGTTAATATGCAGAGATGACATGAGCGCCAATTAATCGGTTGATCATGAATATTTATGAGTACTTGACAGGGGTTAAGTCTTGACTGTATTAGCATCCTATTCAGACTAAAGTGTTTTATTCTGGTAACTCACCGACAGACGCTCCATAGAAAAATTGGTAACGTGAACCCTCATGTATTCTAAATTGGCCAAAGTTTTCCTTATCCTCAGTCAGCTAGCTCTCTGTTAAAGCTATGAATGAACCATTAAAAAGAGATTTAACCCCAACCAAGTTTTGTGTCACTTCTAGTATTGTGTGTGTGTGTGTGTAGAGAGAGAGAGAGAGAGAGAGAGTAGATGAAAAGGCACTAGTTCAGATAATCAGAAAATAATTAATTGAACACTGGTATGATTTTTAGGGGCACTGAATACAGAGAAATGACTTTTCAAACCTTTTTTATTTTATTTTTCGCTTCTCTCTCTCTCTCTCTGTGTGTGTGTGTGTGTGTGTGTGTGATGCTAATAGTGACCATAGGCCCTTGTAAACCACACTACGGTCTAAAATTATATTTTCATCTGCTTTACTAAGTCATCTTTAAAAGCATAATGACTGGTTGGTATGCGATAGGGGCCATTTAGTCTGGGTGGCTTTGTTTAACATACACTCTAATCTCTATATGTCCAGGGGACAATCATCCAGGGAGAGAGATCCAGCTTGGTATAGTCTGTGTCTGTGTCCTCAACATCATGTAAAGAATCTGGATAGAATAGAACAAAAGCTTTTTAGCGGTTTGGGAGCTGGGGGCGGCTTTCAGTCTCCGTGTGGCGTGTTGTATTGTGGGAAATATAATTTCTTTTGGATTTGGGAAGTTCTTGGTACAGAAATACGACTAGCTGGCTGATTATGTGGTCATGTGTAAAGGCACTCGACGTGGTGAAGGTTTTTCCTCCAATAAACTTGTAAAGTAAACGATGGTACCACCTCGTTTATTTCGGTCATTTCCCACTGGGAGATGTTCTGTGCCGCTGGACATTTGGAAAACGTATCCGTCTCAAGAACACCGGTGTGTTCATCCTAACAACGGCTAGTGTTACAACGCCTGAGCCAACCGAACTTGGACGGAGTAAAACATCATATGGTGCTGCTAATCTCCTGAAGTCGAACATAGGTGGTAAAATTTTACTGCGGGTAGTTTTTTTTTTATAGTATTGGTCTACCTAATAATGGCCGTACGTTTGGTGGACTTTCTGTTTGGACAACTAAACGGTGTTGTAGTTGTAGTGGGAGGACGGTTGTGTGAATCATAGGAAACGTTAGAAAAAGTACGAATCTGATGTACTGACTGACTGACTTGACTTGACTGTCCGGATCTGTTTGTCAGTCTGCCAACGACCAGCCAACCGACCGACCGACTTTCTTGTCGAGTTTTACGTAATCTGGATCGAGATACAACATTAAAGGAGTATATTATAGTGATAACCGGAGTAGTAGTTGATGAAGCGAGTTATGTTGGTATAAGCTGATAAGTGTAGAGTGACAGGGTACGTCTGGTGGTTGGTGGTGAATTGAAGCTTCGTTTTCGTGAAGTGCTTCGTCGCTGGACTCCTTTGGTAAGTAGTTTGGGGAGTTGATGATGATAATGATGGTGGGTGTGTGTGTGTGTGGGGGGGGGGTTAGCCAGAGAGAAGGTTGATTTAGTAATGCGTCCATTTCTCATTTTTGTAAGCATCTCTAACAATTATGACTTCGGCAGTATCATCTATACATTGTGATTGTCCCGTGATTCAGCTGGACTGAAACTTAACAAATAGATCCGTTTAATCTGATGAGCAGAATACATTACAGGTTAAAGTGGATCTTGTTAGATGTTTTCCCGGGTGTCAGTTCTTTGTCTCTAGTTCCAGTTAGTTTGTTATTGTAGGTTTGTTTGCAGCCATTTTTGACATTCCTTGTTCATGATGAGTTCTAAAGAAATGTTTAAATTAGCAGCACACATGTGACAACCCTGGAGAGTCTGTCCTGGGATAGGATATAAGGAAATTTATAATAGTTTGCATGATTCATTGCTGAGATGTTTTCTCTTTGCTTCACATGCTGGGGCACACATGCATGTGCACATGGACCCCCCCCCCCCCACTTCCCAACACATCCATTTTGTACATCGCTACATTCATTTGAGGTAATTCAATTAGACATTTATTGTACTTGTGTGTGTGTGTGTGTGTGTGTGTGTGTGTATATATATATATATATATATATATATATATATATATACTATTCATGAGGGATCTTCTGTCACAATTCAGCATCGTTCATATACATCATGAGAACCAGTGTCCATGCATGTAAAGTTTATAACACACAAAGAGAGAGAGAGAGTTGTTTGGTTGGAGTTTCATTCTTGGTAAATATTACTGTGTGCACAGTTGTCAGCCAGTAGTTTCCCTGTTGGCTTCAAGTGTAGCAGTAAGTAACATCCTCAGAACTCAGGGGTGCACTCTGTAACACTGATGTCTTGGTAGAATTAAAAAAACTCCTGCCAACGATTGTCATTGTTCTGTGAAAGCCATGTCTCCCATAGTCCACTGACCAAACTGAAAGGACACAGAGCGTGAATGTCAGGATGGATGTTATAAAGTCACTGATGAAAGCAAACATTTTGATGGCACTTAGCATACTTCAAGTGGGAGGGGTAATTGTTTATGACTGGTTGCCATGGTGCTTTAAAGTGACTGGTAACAGAGAAGGAATGTACCAGGCTTTAATAAGTGTGTATCCTGTGCTAAATTGTCTGTAGCACCTTTTGCTGAATGACTAATTGGGTGCTGACATCAGGTGTGTATGTTCCGGAGGGGGTAGCTTTCTTGGCCTGTCTCTGTTACTATTAGATCTAGTACACGTTACCAACAGGATGAATGTTTTTGAGAAGGAGGAACGATGGTAAAGTTTTAATGAGCATTAGCACCATTACTATCACAGTTTATGTTTTGGCCGAGTTAATGAGTGATACAGCTCTCTCTCTCTCTCTCTCTCTCTGTGTGCGCGTGTGTGTGTGGTGGTGGGCACATGTTCATATTGCGCTGTCACAGAGAATCAGAAATTGTGAATAGAACTTCTAAATACAACTTCTACATGATTCATGAGGGGAATAAATCCGGAATAGCAACTGTTCATGCTGAGACATCTAATGCCTCACTAGTTGAGTTATTTTTTTATCCCATCATAACATAACTGCTTACTACACTCATCTTCTGTATCATCAGATATAAATTTTCATGATAAATTTCACATCTGAGCAATTTACAAAAAATACCTACGCCTTATTTTGATTGATCATAATTCACAGAATCACTTTCCAGACTTTGAAGTTTATTTTTGGCAGCCAGTAATGGGGTTTGGCACACAGTACACACACATCTCATCATGTATTGTTTGCATAGAATGTTAGCAACCAGTAAGGATCCCAATGGAGCTTTGTGATTGTGTTGTCTGGTGAACTATTAGACAGTGAATACTGTTATGTCTGCTCTGCCACTGGCTGGTGTGTGTGTGTGTGTGTGTTGTGGTTTTGTAGGAAGTAGGTAATGATAAGGTTTGGGTTTTGAGGAATTGGTCTGTGGAGTGTTTACCGGGATGGTAATGACTTTAACATAAAGAAGAGACAAAACAGGACAAACTTACTTCATCTGTTAGCAGTTGAGCAGGAACACTGACCTATGGGTGTGGTATTGTAATTTGCCAAATTCAGACCACTTAGATTCACATTAGCCCTGTTAAAGAATTGGCCCTTAAGTAATCTGGTCTAAGTAAAGGTTGTGTAAACATTTGGACTGTAGAAATATTAATGCATCAGAAATAAGTGGCTTTTGCTTAGGAAGTTACGGTCAGAGTTTACTTATCACATTTCACTTTGAAAGTCACTGGTTGTCTCGTTAAAACCATGATGGGGTAAATATTAAGTGTCAAAATGGAAAATGTGAACATATCACAAATTATAGTATATAATGTATCACGCTGAGTAGAGAGAGATAAGTGTACTGGGAGCAGGAGAATGACAAAGAGAGGCAGGTGCGTTTGATATAGATTTCCTTTGTTGCTGACTATGATTTAATTTACAAGGATATCAGTACTGATTAGTCTGGAAGTCCATACACTAATAAACTGTTTTATAGACAAGAGAAAGCCAGTAAACAGATTAGTCCATGTTCTTGGTAAAATATATACAAGTACACAGGACCATCATCTGGAAAAAGGGTGGCGTGACAATTTTCGCCTATTTTAGGCCTGTGACATGAAAGGAGAATACAACTCAACGAGTCCTGAGTGATATTTACTTGTTCAATAAATCATAGCTGACTTTGATCATATCAGTTTGTTTCACTTATTTCCTCCACTAGTAAACCCCTTAATTAACAAAAGATATGATGGTGAAATTTTGAATCAGTATAATTTTTTGAAGGTGAATTGAATGACCAAAGGAGAACCTTGGCAATTGTAAATTTGTAGTAACCGAGGCTGCTGCGTCAGTGAAACTAACCTTCATTACATGAAAAATGGTTGGTACGAGTTAATTATCCAGGCAATGATTATTGTGATAATGATGAAAATGGATGACAGTTATATTTAGCTCCAGAATGTGTGTTCGTTTAAAATATTAACCGGAATCATAACTCAACGGGGCAGCTTGTGGTATGACAGTATTAACCAATTACTTGCACTGAGCGTCCACGGTTCTGCCATGTGACGTGTCTGATCCAGATCCTACAGCTCCGAGTACAAGTGAGACCATAAAAAGTGTTAAGATCACCAGTGGAAGTATCTGGAACTTTAAAAAATCATCTGTCAACAAAAAGTACTTTGTGAGTAATGTCTGTAATTTTCCATGGTGACTATCAGAATGTTATTTCAGTGTTTATGCCTCATCACGTTTATGATAAATGTTATCTGTTAAATAATACTGACATACTGATACACTGGAGTCTGATATGATAATAAACAAAGCATTTCCACATCAGCCTCCCATAGTAGTAGTAGTAGCCGAAGTTTTGGTTATGTAATACTCTCCTCTCTCTCCTCTCTCCGTGAGTTGATAAAACTGTTTATATATCATTTTGGTGTCTGTGTCATATTTTGTTGAGAAAGTGGACTGATATCCTGCTACAAGCTCATTGGCTGGAAGTGATGTATCTATAGCCAAGCTGCTCAGTGCCAGCGGGCCACAATCTTACCTTTGTTGTGAGACAGAAAGATTTGATTTGGATAATTAACATGATGTGTCAGTGATTAGGTTGAATTTGAGGAGTTTGGTTGCTTGTTTTTTTTTAATAATCGGTGCAGGTTAAGCTGTGCGTGTCTTTGTGAACTACACCAAGAACATTAGACAATTAGCAAATACGTAACAGGTAATAAGTGGGGAAATTTAATTTAAAACGGCTTCATATGTATTAGCTGTAGCTAATTTAGCCAATCAGCTATTGGAGAACAGTTTTTTTCCTGTTTCTGTACTGAAGGTGATACATAAGCTGAGATGAAATCTATAAATAACATTTTGTTGTTGTTGATGTGTTCAGTAATTATAAAAACCTTTCTCATTTCAGGCAGTCCATAATTGTGATTCGTATTGTTGCTGTATGTAGATCAGATATCAACGAGTTACCATTCTGCATCAACGGATATTAACCGATTCAGAATTTTCTTATGACAGAAAGGATTCAAATTTGGATATATTAGATGGTTAGAATTATAAATCACAGGGAACCACTCCGTTATTTCAAATGGATGCATTATTTTGGATGTATCTGGGATGAGTTGATATTTCAAGGATTAATATCTCCTAGTGGATAGCTGTATTTTGTTGGATAACAAAGTGATCAATGGAGAAGTCAATATTTATTCTGATACTGGCCGGGATGCTTGGATACGTTCTAACAGTGAGGGGTGGTCCAGGTATGTACTCTCCTATATGTTTACTTCTAGTATTTTTGTAATGTTCACGTTAAAGAGTTTATGCCACTGATATTAAATATTTTCTCTCTCTCTCTCTCTCTCTCTCTCTGTGTTTATGTAGACAGGCACACACACATACACACACATACACACACACACTGAGAGAGTGAGAAAGTTGACTATGGAATATGTTGGTTGTTATTTTTTTAATTTTTATAGTTTTACACTTACTATTCAAATGGTCATCCTTTTTAGAGAAAGATTACTGCCAACAGAATCTTGTCAAAAACAAAATAACACCTTCATTTAAAGTTGACGATGTATAATTGTCTTTGATAGGAAATACCAAATTAGTTTTAACCCACAACATTTCTGCACTATTCCCCTTCCTTGCTAGTTCTCTAGCTAAAAAGAAAAGAAAATAGATGGTGTAGCTTTCTGACAGATATCTTGTTTTCTTTGGAGGGGGGGGGGCATTGCTATTTCCTGTAAGACCAAAAGTTGTCTCGGTATTGCGCGTTTTTTGTCTGTTTTGGGTCCTGTTTTTTCTTCTTCTAATTCAGTGTTTTGGTTTCCAAAGACCAGCGACTAACTGCACCATCAACTTTAATTAGCAAGCATCAGTCCCAGTTGTTGCCAAATGTCATCGTATACAGTCATCTAATTATCAGAAGTGAATTGGTTCTCACACCTGAGGGGGGGGGATTGTGTGATGTATATTATAGCCTTTGGCAAACATTAAGGAATTAAATCAACCTGATGGACAAATTCTCCTTTCTCAAATAGATTAGCAACTAACCAAACTAGCCAGATTCATTATTATGAGATTACGTGGCAGGCTTTATATTAATTTGTCAAATCAAGAATATTGTGGATTGAAGTAGCTGTTTGTTATTAAGATTATCTGATATTTACACAGATGTGTTCTTGTCGGTTGTTGTTTTTTTGCACGGCAAGGATTGTGAACTGTGGGTTATAGGTTGAAAAGTACTATTACTTCTTTAAAATAAATATGCTGTGTAGCAAAATTATGGAAGCAAAATTACCATACTATTTACAGAGACAGAACTTGTTCACTAGTCTAATAGTCTCTACACTGTTCCTAGTAATAGTTTTGATGGTTTAGTAAAGCCACAAACCATATCATATTATAATAATAATAATATAATAATAATAATAGTATTTTATATAGTCAACCGAAATTGCTCTAAGGCGCTTAACATTTAAAACACAATTAAAACAATTTCTGAGCTCATGTAGATCAAATACATTTCATACATAATAAACTGGTTTAATGTTATAAATATGCCAATTTAAATAAATGGGTTTTAAGAACCTATGTTGGTAACATGGAATATATGTTTAATGCCATCAATTGGAAGGAACATGCTTATTGCAGGAAGAGACCCTTTTACCATATATCCTGAGTGAGGCATATGGTGCTGTGTTTCTGTATTTGTTGAATAAATAAGGTTATTGATGGTAACCATATCACCTTGTTTATTATCCGCACAAGTAAGCCCTAATGGAAAGAGGAAACATGTCTCTTTACAAGTCATGCCATCTAGTTTAAAAAAGGATATTCATAAAGTGGATGTTCTGCAATTGAATGTAACATAAAGGGTATCAATATCATGATAACATTAATATGATATATTAATAATTTTCTTCAAGGTATGATATAATTGTATAAAACAGTCAAAGGGTCTCATGATAATAATATTTTCTTCAAACTTCGGAGGAAAAAACAGATTTATACATACAAGAATATCATACTTTGAAGTTCAAAGTATGATATTCGCCATATAATCTTTTTTTTTAAATCAACAAGTACATTTACATTATGAGGGTGTGTTTTGTATGAACCTGAAAGTGGTGACTATATAGGATCAGCTGTCACGTGATCAGTTAATGCTATGAAAGCTAATTGATAACAGTTATTTTGATAACAGCTGTTGTAGAGTACTTCATAATATTATTATTTTTAATTAGAGAACTTTCTCTGTATATCTTGTAAGTGGATGTACTGATTAAGATTGTTTGGACAGTAAGCTCTTCTTAACGCCTATCTATCTAGTGATTGATTTTATCCAACAGACGATGGGAGTCACCCGCGGACGGGTTTTGCGTGTGAGGGTTCCACGCTAACAATAGACTGCGGTGACCATGGCAACAGGAAGATATTTGTGGTTCGTGCCAATTACGGGCGGCAAAATATCGGGATTTGTAATGAAGACAGCGAAACCAGCAGCTGGAATCTCCAATGCATCTCAACAAGGGCCGCACGTACAGTAGCTAGAATGTAAGTGGTGTACAATTTTTATTAAACAAGGTTATAATATATATATAGTAGCTTTTACAATGCATTAATGTAAAAAATTGCCTTTATTTTTCTTCTTCGTTTTTTTTTTGTTCCTTTAAGATTTTTTATTTAGTTCATTTTTCTTTTTTTATATATATATATATATATATATATATATATATATATGTGTGTGTGTTGGTGTGTGTGTGTGTGTTTATATTTTGCTTTATTTATGTTATCAGTGGCTGTAAAAAAATCTAGTTTTTTGGTGTTTGTTTCCTGATTTCTTTTATTTCTTTCTTGATTTCTGCTGTGGTGAAATGTCTCTTCTTCCTCTAGTCTATGGCTTCCTCAGTTGTGAGCTCTGTTACAGTGCTACTTTGATATTTATAATTATTTTGATTGGAGTCATGTGCAAATCAGCTCGTGATTTATTTACTTAATGATACGCATCATGTAATCATCAGCAAAATATAAAGTGCTCAGTATTTTGGTAATGTGGATTTGCTGCAAGATTTCAGACTGAACCTGCATCTATCACCCCTCTCTAATGTCATCACTCACTGCCCTACTCTATTCACTATTGGTATGGCAGTTGTAACCAGAGGACAATACCCATTTGTCCATCTTACTTTCATTCTTACTATCACTGTGGACAATCCTCACACTTTATTTTATGTTTGTAGATGCAATGGGACACAAAAGTGTAGTGTCACTGCCTCTAATGTTCACTTTGGTGGGGATCCATGCCCCGGCACTGTAAAATACTTGGAAATAGAATATAATTGTCTCGATGAAAGTGCAATGCTGGGTAAGGGTTTAAATGCATGCTGGCATGTTGGGCATGATACCCAGTACCAACCCCAGTGCATGTCAACCTTTGCTCGACTCTTGTTGGTCTCTAGCATGAAGCATGTCTGTTAAATCTACAACAGCGTCTGCTTGTTGGAGACACTGAAATGTACGACTGTTGTGTGCTGGTCATCTTATTTAAGTGAAGTGAGTCTTGAAAGTACACACTTGGTGTTCCAATGACACAATGGTTAGAACACTGTGATTGAAACCTCTAGGTTGTGGGTTTGAATCCAGCTCATAACTGTGTTTGTGGGATTTGTTTCCCTTGGTATACACCCACTAGCCAATATATATATATGACATCTAAACCATTTAATCGTTCCTTTTTTGGCTTTATTATTATTATTATTATTATTAATGTCATCATCATCATCATCATCATCACTGCGATTACATTGTATCATCTTTCACTTGTTGGATTATATATCAAGATCTCCTTCTGTTGTTTTGCATGATGTGAGGAATGACAATTTACACTGAATAACCTTTGGTTAATGTTGACTTAGTAATGTGCATAACTTCTGTATTACACATATCAAATATATTACATTGTAAAATAAAAGTATAACTCGTTTTCAGTGTGACAATATTTTTAGTTTGTGTTTCTCATTGGAACGTATATATTTGTATGATAACAGTTTTAATTTGATTGTAATAATTTAGTATTGTATTATATTTATATTAGTAATATGTTTCTGTGCAAGTATTGTTATTTAGTATTGGAAATTTTATATATATATATATATATATATATATATATATATTTTAACTCTTTCTTGTAATTAAATATATACAAATGCAGTCCACACACACACACACAAAGAGAAAGAGAGAGACAGACACACACACCCATATACACATTTTAATTTGCTGTACTGTTATTTTTGTGTACAAAATACTAACTGAATTAGTGCATGATGTTTGTGGCTTTTTGCTGGAAACTTTAAATTTCAAGTTTTTGTAATTAATAACTGCTTATGGTACTATTATGAGAGTTTTATAGGAATAAGAACATAAGCTATTTAGTTGTTATACATTTTTATTTCAGCCTAAAAAGTAAAATAGAATTAGTTTTAAATACCAGTATATAATAGGATATACTAACCTACATTTGTTACAGTAGTTTATTGTTATTATAACTGAAATCCTCTGTTGATTATTAGATATCCATCATTAACTTGATGGCTATATAACACAACGGAGAGAGTGTGTGTGTCTGTGTCTGAGAGAGATATATATATATATATATATATATATATATACATACAGGTGCGATACTTATTTTGCAATGTAAATTTACCAGTTTCATTACTAAGATTAATCAATTATTTACTTGTGGAAAACCTAATTTATTTTGAGCATGTCAGCTACTAACAACAGTCTAACTGACCTTTCCTTGCATGTATGTTACAACACCTGTGATTGGCTGCTATCCAGGTGTAATGGCCGTGTTAAGTGTGATATCCAGGCAGTGAACCGGTATTTTGGAGATCCGTGCTATCTGACACCTAAATACTTAGAGGTGCAGTTTGAGTGTCGTAAAGGTGAGTCATCAATGGTGCTGGCAACAGTCAGTTCTGGCCGATCTTATGTTTTATAAGAAAGAGACACAAATGAACTGATGTGTTTATTTCTTATCAGTGCCTTAGCTGTGTTGGGACTACTTTACAGTCGCATGACAGTGTGACTGGAATTGTTCAATTTAAGCGATACTCATTTACAGATAAATTAAGTAGATTCATGTAGAATATTGTGCATGGCTTTCAGTTTATCTAGGTGAAAGCAAACACCTTGGTGATATATTTTTCTTTGAAACAAGTTGAACCAAAAATGAAAGTTGATAGAGACATACTAATATCATTCTATTAATTGCAGTTTATTTTAATTAATACTAAATTAGCATGGATTTGATTTGATTACTTACACTGCATGACTAGAAATATCAGCGATATGTTCTTGGATATTTTATAAACATGTATATATTGTATAAATGAGGTATGATTTTAATAAATGATAATACTTCTACATGACTAAATTAAATATTAGAGTTTGGGCAAAATAATACTTGACTTCTGGATAAATCATTTTCAAATAATCCAGCATATGGTTAAATTATGGAATAGTATCGCATTTGTAAAACATTGCATATCTTGTTCGTAAATGTCTCTTGGAAATCTTTGAAAAATATACTGGTTTATGAACATTTCAGAACCAGCCACATCCAAGCCTGAACCAACTACTGTTGAGGTTGTCATTAGTAACACAACAACAACAGATACTGTATCACCCACTACAACAAAGACTTCTATTAGCAGCACTACCACATCAACCACAGCTACTACCTACTACTACTACTACTAAACCTACACAAACACCGGCTAAAGTCCTGCCTGCCACAAAACCTACAAAACCAACATGGTCACCCACAAAGTACTCAACGACAGAACGTATGCAAGCTGACCCAGGCATCCCAAAACGTTATTGCACTAAACAGAAGATTAGAAATGTGGTGTGGCCACAGACTGTTAAAGGTGCATGGGCTATTATGCCATGTCCTAATAATCCTGAAGGTATGCTATTTAACTAAGCATTCCACGTATCTGTATCAAGTGGGGTTTTTCTTCTTCATATAAAACTTAGGCATTCATTTACCACTACCATATATCAATATTTGGATGTCATGCATGTAAATTTCTGATTTTGAATTTTGTGATATAGTTAGGATCACTATTTGGCTAAATTTTAAATTTGTATGATCTGGCTCCAAATGATTTCAGAGTATTTTACTTATTTGGTTAGAAAATGCCTCTTGATATTTCATTAATCGCTCCTTGAACAGTTCGCCGAGCCATGTGGAAGTGCAGCCGTTTTCCGGTTACCTGGGAAGGGTTACCCGATCTTAGTGGATGCAAGTCACCAGAGCTGGAGGACTTAAGCAGAAAGGTAGCCAATTATTCAGTCATCAGAATTACATTTTCATCCAGTTAACAGTTACAGTGATGCTGTATTTTACTGCTCTCTCTCACTGCCAGTTTGCTGTGTGCTTGATTTGAAACATTTCTTGGTGTGCTTTCATCCAAAGATTGCCTTGGCCAGGGAGGAATTCTCTTCAGAAATTATGACTGAAGTAGCAACCGAGTTGGAGATGGCATCGAAGAAAAAAGACCTGTTTGGCGGCGACATTAAAACCATGTCCAAAATCATGAAAGACATGGTGTCTGAGATGACCGTTCAGACAAAGAACGCAACTAGACCAGCATCTCAAAAAGTCATTCATGATGTCACTCAGGTAATGCATAAGTTAATTATAAGGTGCAAGCAGAATGCTTTGTGATGCTTTGTATGATGTATTATACCACACTGTGGCATGAAAACATTGTAAACGAAACTGTTCTGAGTTCGTAATTAAGTTGACCCCCTTTTAGTTTATTGCACGAGTTCATGTTAATACAATTACTGACTGCTGGTATAATACTATTAGTGGGGTTCACGACTGTAGGCTGTGTTATAGCTAACGAGTAAACTGCATTAAAGGAACAGTTCGCTTTAATATATTGAGGATAAAATGTGTAATGCTCATAATTTAAGTAAGCCAAAAATCTGCCTCCTCAAATGCCAGATTGTGTGGCTGGAAGGAGAACATGTCACTTGGTCTGATGTCAGAGTGGATGGTGATCATTCAGCCATCTCCATATTGAGTCAGGTCAGAGGTGCTCTGTTCTGGCTGAGCCATCCTTCTGACCTAATTCACCCCCCCCCCCTGGGCTCGACCTACTAACAACAGCTATCTGATGTCCTGTGTGTGGTTCATTAACATAAATCTCAACAGCTCTGTAGATCTTTCATGCTATAAGACTACAGAACAATCTTCCTAAGGAATTTTACTATATGTTTATAGGTTGTTTACATCAAGGAAACTGTGATATGTAAATATGTTTTTGTTCCAAAATTATGCTTGGCTAATGCTTTTTGCATTTTTATAAATGGGTAATACACCCATCTAATTCGCCTTTATGCCACTATTCTGAGTAAAAATCAGTTCAGCAAACACCATTACGTCTGATATAACTCAGCTATACAACTTGTGTCATAATTAAAGGACGTGAAATAAATAAAGTAACAGTAAGTGATAAATGAAGCTAAAATCAATTTAAAATACAAAACAACATTTTAAATGTATATACAATAAAATATTTACATTGAAAAGCATTTTTAAGGCATTATGTCAAGAACTTTATTTTTAGGACTAATACAGCTATGCTCACAAATATCCTAAATAATATCAAAATGTCTAAATGATCACCCACATATTAAATTTTGAAGCTAGACAGAGACCGGAAGCTCCTGAATCCTGACTTCACTTGAACACTGCAGTTTGACCGGAATTCTGTAGAGCCCATACAAAAGCATGTAAACAAGTGTGAGCAAAGAATTATTCCAGAACAAAATGCAATTATCTTGTTAAAATTACGTCATGAATGACATTCAGCGATATCATTTTTGGTTACTGTTCTAAACATTACATATTTAAGAAATATTTTCTGAGGGTGAACTGTGCCTTTAAAACAACATTTAATATTTTGCATTAATTTAGTAAAGTATATTATAAATAACAACAACAATAACACCAATGGTATTAACAACAACAACAACAACAATAATAATAATAATAGTGGACTCATATGTGTAAACATATGTTAATATTTACATGCGTGCAGATACACATTTTATCATACAGATCTGTACAAGTTGAATTAAAATAAAATTTATGACATAATCACCCATATTTCATTGACTAATTTTTAATTACCTAGTAATAAAAGTTATAATTTATACAAGAGATTGGACATATTCAACAAGTCGTATTCAATATTTAGATCCTGACTCATGTAATTCATTACTTGCCGAGTCTCAAGCACCACTTCTGTTTGAGTCATGTGGTTTTCTATGTTAAACAACTAACTATAATACTTTCAATGGCATCTACATAATTATTTTAGTATTTCCTGTTTGCTTTAAATGTCTATTAAATGCAGAGAATAAACTGGTATTTGGTAGCCTTTATGGTAATGTGTATAGAGAGATAAATGGAGCAGATCTACTAAATACTCTACCTAATCACATGTTAAGCTGAAATCTTCTACCTCACAAGTCAGCCAGAAAAAAAATGTGGCATGGTTCCATTAGATTGGTCTGTAGGAAAGTAATTTGGTGATATTCCAGATAAGGCTGAGTCATATGATTTAGCTTAGACAGTTTTTTTTTTGAGTGAGTGCATAATCTTGATTTTAACTTGATGAATATTGAAACAGGACAGTTTGGACCACAAGATAATGTTCAGTTATCACTTAATAGAAAGTTGTTTAAGATACTCTCCTCTTGAATAAAAGTTTGCCTTTGTGTCCTTATGACTAATCCTAGTGCCTCAAAATTCTCAAAGCCAAAAATAGCAGTTGTCGTGTCGGATATTTAAGCTCAACGTGAGCCAGGTGCAGTATTTTGTAATTCTGCTGCATTTTCCTATTTTTATATATCACAGGTATAGTAGCTCGCACATTTATTACAAGAATTTAATAGACATTTAAAGCAAACTGGAAATACTCAAACATTTATGTAGATGTCACCAAAAATGTCATAGTTAATTGTAGAAAATCACATTACTGAAGCAGGAATAGTGCTTGGGTTGTTGAATATGGCCCATATACTTAATACAGTCCTTCTGTTTTATTATTTACTATTAAAAACTACATAATTAATTTTTTTAATTATATAGTGATAACAATATATTTTTAGCTCATTTGGTGTTTTTACTTTAATAATAATTGTTTTAGTTAAAGATGATTTCTAATTGAAATATATAATCAGGTGTAAGAATACTATTTCACAAATTGTATCCTTTCTCTTCACTCTGAACAAATGTTCTAAATGCCACTAATTGGTGATTTGCTGTTTTCTGAACACCATCTGTCAAGTTTATTGGCTGTACATTGGAAAATGTTTAAAAAGCCACTCTGATTAACATAAACATCATGCAAAAAAAACCTTAATCATTCAACAATAATCCAGTAAGCCAGTATTTTCATTATAATTGGGTTGTATGTTAAGGATCTTTAATATATTACTTGGAATACAAAAACAAATATTGAATATTCAGTAATAATTAGTTGGCTGGCAAACTTAGCTCAGCTTACTAACAAGGAGATTTTTGTGCTACAATTTCAAGAAACATAATTTGCAATTTACTTAAAGTCTTGTCTTATTAGTGCGTCATCTTCCGAGAATTTTGTTCAGTCTTGCATAATTGAAACAATTATTTATGCTATAAACTATTAAATTAGCTTCATTCATTGCGGTAGATGTGCTTTATTAAATCAACATTTTTAATATTCTTTTTTCCAGTTATTCTTCATGTTATTATTAGTATTATTTAAATTCTAATCCTATACACAGTCGGTCTTGAACACAAGTAGTAACCTGTTGGCTGATGAACGACAAGATTCCTGGACTGATATGCCACAGGCAACACAGGCAAAAACGGCAACAAGAATGATATCATCAGTTGAGGAGAGTGCTTATCAAATAGCTGATACCTACCAAGAGCCTACTGTTGTGGTTAATGTCACTCTTAATATTGGTTAGTATTCTATAGTAAACTAGGTTTATGTATTCTGTCATAAAAACAGAGAATGCTGTTCAGTTGGATGGTGAATTACCCACTTTTTTACTATCTGTTAGTTGTGTTCAGAATAAATGGTATTTAATGACATGTTTTTAGTAACTAAGATTTGGCTTTGATGTATTCCTTATATGAATAGAAAGAGATTATATTGTGTTAGGTTGCTTATTGATGAAAACACTTGTAAATAGTCCCGGTGTTTAGATCTTATATATATATATATATATATATATATATATATTGTTTATGTGTGGGGAAGCGTATGTGTGTGTGTGTGTGTGTGTGAGTGCGGAATCAATAATTGTTGTCTGTATTATCTTTTGCCAGTTTTGGAGGTGAATGTAATTGATGTTAATGCTGAAAAGATAGAGGATGTTGTCTTTCCAAAAGCTAGTTTTGGCGAGACAGCCAATAGTTGGTTGGATAGTGGAAACTCAATTAGATTAACTGGAAACTCCCTGCGGTCACTAGGTGTTGATGGTAAGCATTATTTTATTTAGAAATTAAAAAATAAATCACTGAATAGATTATTTAATCTATTAGATTAGAGTTAAATATTTAATTAGGCTTAGCAACAAGAGTTGTTGAATGAGTCTATCAGCTTGGTGTTTAGCTGGTCAGTTACTAAGAGAATACAAACAATTTCCAACCTTTACCAAGAGCTTTTAACAGATGAAGCATATTCTTCATCACAGTTTAGAATATTCACCAAAATTGCAATTTCTTTTGTTTTTCTCATTTAGGTTTGGCTCGACTGATTTTTCTTACCTACAACAACCTGGAAAAGTGGCTACAACCTCGGCCTGTTCCTGCTGCCACAAGTTATGGAGTTCCGTATCAGGATGACAACCGTATCTATCAGGAACTGCATGGAAGAGAACCCATTGTGTTTGATGCGAATGACATTGAGACTGAAGTGATGGATACAGATAACGTGGTTGAGGTGGGTGCTGGGCCACCTAGAACCGATGAGAATCAGTATGGGAGATCTAGTTTACCGCCTCACAATGATCCAGATGACTCTGTGGGTGATGAGAATAGGGTCATGTCGGCTGTATCCACATCGGCTACTGTTAATCTCGAAACTGTGGCGCCAACTGAGGAAATAGTCAATAAAACTCAGATTGTCAACTCGAAGATCATTTCTGCATCCGTGCTACAGAAGGAGACTAATGCTGATGGCACCGAGACTAAAAAGAAAGGTCACATTCCCTTGTCAGAACCTGTTCTCTATACCTTGGAACATAAAACGGTATGTTTATACTTTAACACTATGATCTATTAACATTTAGTTTGCACTTTATTTAAAAGTTAATATGAATGTTCTGTTAATGCTCATGGCCACTTGTTTTTCTTGTTTCAGACCAACAATGTTTATAATCCAACTTGTTCATTTTGGGAATATTCAGAAAAGTAGGTTTTTCTTGTTACTAACACTGTTAACATAATTTACCCACGATTTATATTTCAGAATTATAGTGTTGAAGATATTCTCCTTACATATGATAAATAAAATTATAAATTAATACATGTGCACACACACACATACACACACACACACACACACATGAACAAAGTATGAAGTAGCATTTTTTATCATTTGAAAACAGATTTTGTATTTTATTTGTCAACACAGGAATAGAGATCTCTTTTTAATAATTATAACAAAAATATTGCAATCATTTGTTATTCTGTGTAACATTACTGATGCATGTCTTATTCCAGGACATTATCAGGTCATTGGTCAACATTTGGATGTAGAGTTAAAGATACCAATCTCACTCATACAACATGTGCCTGTACTCACATCACTAATTTTGCTGTTTTGATGGACGTACAAGGTGTTGAAGTAAGTTAATCACTTACAGTGGAATATTCTAATCTTTTAAGTGAGCGCAGCGATGCAAAACTCCAGGCTGTGAGTTCAAATCCACTGCATACCTCTGTTTTTTTTACCTCTGTGGTCTTAGTGGTAGCGTGTTGGACCACAGATCACTACCACCCGAGTTCAAATCTTGACGTTGGCATATCTCAAGGGTGTTTAATCCATGACTTTGCTTCATTACCTTTGGAGTTTGCTCGGCTCATTTAGCCTACCATGTGCAAAAAAGTGGCCGTAAAACATCAATCATCTTTGTTACCTTAGGGGGAGTCATCCTTTAACCATATGTCCCAGGTGCAACCAGTGCTGAGGCAAAACAACTGAACTGAACTCTAATGTTAGATATACTTGTTCATTAATTGACAAGAAACAGTATTAGTGGAGCATATTATGGTTTTTATTTTTGTGGGCAACATTTTTGTGTTTTGTATATTTCAGCTTTCTGAAGAAAACGAGTTTGCCCTGGCATTCATCACCTACCTGGGCTGTGTCATCTCCATCGTTTGTCTTCTAATCTGCTTTATCACATTCTCCGTATTCAAGTAAGTCAAAAGTTTCTGTATTATATTCGCAGCTATGGTAACAGTTGGATATGATGTCTTGTAGTTGTGACTGGATGTCAGCATACATATATTTTATTCAGTGCTAACAATCAACTAATTTTTACAGAAATCTTCAGTGCGACAGGAATACCATCCATAAAAACCTTGTCTTATGCCTTCTTATAGCAGAGATACTATTTTTAGCGGGCATAATGCAGCACAACAAACCTGTAAGTACTCTACCTCTGTCAGGCAGTTATCAACACGAGAGTGCTTTATAATCATAACGTTTAAACATTGATTTGTCATAGTGGACCCATGAAGCAATGTTGGTTGGTTATTAATTATAGTCAATGGGACATTTTATCAGATAGATTCAGTGTTGTTATATAATGTTTCTAAATTTTGATCTATTCTTCCAGATTGTATGTTCGGTGATGGCTGGATTACTGCATTTTTTCTTCCTGTGTGCCTTTATGTGGATGTTAATGGAAGGTGTTCAACTTTATGTCATGTTAGTAGAAGTATTTGAAGCTGAGAAGTCTAGAGTTAAATATTACTATCTTGTGTCATATGGTAAGTTTTCACTTCTTTCTAAGTCTGTGGCATATTTCATCCATTATTTGAGATTTTTTTGCTTGATCATATGATTTCTTATGTCAGAGGTGAGCCAGGTGTGTTGACTAAAGAACTCAATGTCTCTCTCACCATCACTGTGTGTGTGTGTGTGTCACTAAGCCATACAGTGGCACTAATAGTTTAGTTATCATTTTTGTTAATATTAAACATGTTATGAACTAACATTTCAGTAAACTAATATTATTAAATGTCTTATTGATTTTTATTACTATTTGAATATTTCCCTATTACAGGTGTTCCAGCCATTATTGTTGCTGTATCTGCTGCCATCAACCATGAAGGATATGGAACAGAATCTCAGTAAGTACTGTTTATATATAACTGCACTGTATTTTATTGACTGTAATAAGTCACTTAAACAAATTTCTATGCTGTCATATATATATATATATATATATATATATATATGCACACACAGACAGACATACAGAAAGAGAGAGAAAGAGAGAAAGAACACATTTTGTCTTACAGAACATATTCCATTTGGAAAAAAATGTAAAGATGACATAGTGAAGTCTTCTAAGAAATGTGGCTCTTGGGAAGAAATGTATTTAAGAAATGTGATCATAGGAAATTCATTTAACATGACTATGTAGCTACTTGTCATCTAGTTAAATATTCAACAGCAATAGCAATAATTTGCCTATTTTTATATATACTTGTATTAGTGCAGACAACTTTTGGGTAACTGGCAGTCAGTTAGCCATAATTTTGGTTAACTACCTCACAGTTTCACAGAAGTCCCTTCTATGTACTACCTGAAAACCTGATCTCATATCTAGACACACAATTAATAAACTGATAATCTTGTCCCTGCAGCAGTATGGTTAATCAAGAGTTGATTTTAGTCAGTGATAGCCATGAGGTGGCAAGAAAATTATCTCTGTATGTGTGTGTGTGTACATGTGTGTGTGTGTGTGTGTGTGTGCGTGCGCATGCGCCCGCCCACATGTGGTTTTGTAAATATGTGATTATTTGTAGTTTGGTGATTTAAGGAACTGTTCTCTGATGTATTTACTTACTGATAATGACTTTTAAACATCTCCACTCACATTACATCTGTTAGCCAATGAATGACAACACTGAGCTATAGCTGTAGTAGTATAATTTACCAGGTTCAGATCAGATTTTTATTGTCTCCGTTAGAGAGATTACTAAAATGATCTGCTCAAAACAGGTTTAGTTTTCAGGCCTAATTAATGTATTTGTTTTCAGTTGTTGGCTGACAACTAAAGGAGGATTTATTTGGGCATTTGTTGGACCAGTGGTAGCAATAATAACAGTAAGTTACTGTGTGTGTGTGTATATATATATATATATATATATATATATATATATATATCATAATCTGTCAGTATGATAATGTCCTAAATGTACTGTTACAGATGTATGCGTGTTTGCCGTCACGTTAATTCTTTAACGGTTCTTTTAGCCAGTTCTTTTAAAGCCAGCAGTGAAGCCTGCTTATATGAACTGAGTAACATTCTGACACGATTTCATTTTCTGTCCTTGTCACATGTTACCAAGTTGTTTTTGGTAATCTGATGCCAAATTAATGCACAATGCTAAACAGACAGAAGTAGTGGATTATTAGTGGTCATCTTCGTGGCTGTAATCCAATGATGCGACTTGTTGATAAGAAGTGTCACTCTCAGACGTGATGAGTTCACTGAGCTGTGATGATATTGTTTCTTGAGGGCAAGAAATTATCCCGATGTTGAAGAGATCGGTTTACATTGTCTTGTCTGTCTGACGAACAGAACACCAGTGATTTGATAACTGACCTTCTTCATATGAAGCCAGCAGCCATGATGGATCCATACACTCATTATGGTTATGGCTTTTCTCTTAATATGATCCCGCGAGGCCTGGTACTTCCTATTTATCTATATGCGACAATTTTCATTTTGTATCAGTTACATTGACTATTCACGATGTGTCTGTCAGTTGATAACATGCTCCAGTTTGTTGTGTTTTATGTGGTTTATATTACTGAATAGTGTCTCATGGTTTACAATGTATTATGAATAATTGGATGGGATGCAATTCTACGTTTCATGCTGGCAGAAATTAATCACATGATATGAGATGTAACCTCAGGTACAGCTGGCTATGATCTGTATACTGTGAGATACAACTGGTATATAAAATGAAAATTCATGTCCATGCTAGTACTTAGTGATGATGATGATGATGATGTATCACACTTTTATGTCAAGAAATGCACATATATGCAAATGGACATACCTAATCCTTTGTTAGTAAGAATTATGTTCTATTAGGGCTAACAACAGGAAATAAATAACATAAATTTCTAAATACCAGAATTGTTCTTTATTTTTGAAATTAAAATGCTTTTGAGACTTTACCAGCATTGTGTATATAACAGTGAATAAAATAAGTAATCTTTTATTGACTATTTTAGATTTTGGTGAATTTATTGTTGAAAACTAGAAAAAAAAGGCTGTTGAAGCAAATTGAATTTGTGATGTGTCGTTCATTATTGGAAGTTGTGTTTTATTGTGTGTGACATTATTTAGTTACTTATACACCTTGAGGTCATTATGTATTTTTTTTCTTCACTTGGGAGATTATTTATACTTGTGTGTTAATATATTAATATAGGTTAACATTGTCATGTTGAGTATTGCCATCTACCAGATGTGTAAACATGCCAATGCTGCTGCTGCATGGAAGATGAAACAGAAGTCAAAAATGGAAAGCATCAGGTAAAGATTAGCATAACTAATGATTAGATTTGATAACAACACCATCCTAGGTGTGGGATAGACCGAGTATTTTAAACATATATGAAAGAATGTGTTATAGAAATATATGAAAGGATGTGATGATTTTCAGATTATTAATAATTCTAACAAATGGAAATGTGATTTTCATTATTTTGTGTTTTGGTGTCTAGGTTAAATCTGGAATGTTCTGGAAAGTTGAAAATATCATATCATATAATAGTTTTTGCACATATAAAACAATGTGATAACCATTAAAACAATGAGCATAGAAGCACAGTGCATCCGCTAATGTTTTGCGAGCTTTTCACTTATGATCGTATATGATCTAAGCAGTTGGCGTGTATAGCTCTGCTGTTAATGCACATTGCAAACTTTTTACTGCTAACTGGAATAGTACACTGAGCTCAGACGTCAGTGAAAAGCAAATAACATTTGACAGCACAGGTAGAGGTCGGTGCGAGAATTATAAGCCAACAGAAGAGATGTAAGCATATGTTCTAAGACGTGTTAGAAACTGTCGTCTGTTAAAATTGTGTAGCATTCCATTAAGTTTACCTTGATTCTTGGCATCACTTTACAATGTGAATGTTTGTTTTCACGTTTGTTTAGATTGGGTTTTTAAAATGTTATTTCTCTTCCTCATTTTGGATGTCTTATCTGCTACTGTTTGTGGTTTTTCGTGTTGTCTGTTTTTTCAGGTGTTAAAAATAATTCTTTTAAAAATTGCTGTAGTTCTGGTGTTAAATACTGTGTGAGTGTTATTAGGATGTTAAGACTAGAATTAGTCCCCCGTTTAATATTCCTTGCCTACTCTGTAGATACACAGACTGTGGGTAGGTGTTGGTTCAGTGGTCATTGTCATAATGATTATAATAATACATTATTAATTGCTGTTGAACTTAAATATACACTATTGTTTCAATAACAAAAAATCAAACATATCACAGATGTACACGATAACAAGGTGAACAAACTATAATCATTAGGTGTGTATTGCTGAGAATAATTAGCTGTTGAAAGGAAGATTAGCGTTAATTTCAAAATAATAAAAATAATATTGACAATATTTTTATAGCAACTCTTACCAAATAAAGCTTAGTTTTTGAAGAATTCATTATCTATTAAATTAGATAATAGCATAATATGAATAACCTAATGACAGTAAGTGTATATCAGATACAGCATTAGGTACTATTCTATAATCAGAAAAATCAAAACATTTCAGATTAAATCCTGTTTGGTAAATCTGCTCCAAGACATAATGAGGTTCATATTGGAAGTAATGGTGTCAACATCTGATTGATATACAAATACTGAAATTTGCTCACATTTAGTAATTTATTTGTCATATTACTGAATCACTGCAAGTTTTAGCTTTGGTTGATTAATTGTTTCTTTAAATATCTAGAGAACCCATTGATGCCTGTTGTGTTATGTATATTAAATGTGTTTTGGAATATAGCATGTATAGTTTTATTTTACACTAAGGGATTACTGTTACCAGATGATGATTATGTTCTGATGTTTGCATTTCAGATCCTGGGTTAAAGGTGCCAGTGTTTTGGTGGTGCTGCTAGGATTGACTTGGGCTTTTGGACTACTTTACGTTAATCAGCACACAACATTTATGGCATATATTTTTACAATACTTAACAGTCTGCAGGGTCTCTTCATATTTATATTCCACTGTGCGATGAATGACAAAGTAAGTATTTACTGAACTGTATTATCATTTAGAGGAAAAGTCGTGTCTAGCTAAGATTGTATCTTTCGGTTGGCTTGAATTGAGTCTGTTGATAGTTTAATATTTCTGTTATAATCTAGTCTATCTATGCCAGTTTACTTCTGTGTGTGTGTGTGTGTGTGTGTCTGTCTGTGTGTGAAAATTCTAAAATATACATAAACAAATATTCTATATGATACATAAACAATCCTAGGTGCAGAAGGAATACAAACGTTGGATAAGAAGGGCCACATGGCTCCCCGAGACGTTACGAGTGAAATATGGTGGTGCTAAGCCTTATGCTTCAACAACTCCAAACCAGTCAACTAGCTCAGGAAATGTATGTATAACCTTCTATTAGAGACTTTTTAGCTCAGAATTCATAGCAATCAAAGAATTCTTTTGTACTAGTAAAAATTGGTGGCATGTATTTCAGATGATGCCAAAATACATGTTCACTGCGATGTTAGTTAGAAGTGTAATTTGTTGGAGGTTGTGGTTCATGGTAACTGTACTAATCAATGCATTTATATTTATATGTTTTACTAAATTAATAGGATACAGGGAACTCAGGCCCAGACCTGAAGTAGGGAGTCCGGGGGTTAAAAAAAACCTCTTCATTTTCATTATATTTAGTTATAAAACATGTAAAACAGCCATGCGTTAATAATTGTCTACAGTAATCTCTAGGCTTTGATTTATTTATGAGTACCCATTATCCCATCTGTCAGATCTAGGCCTGGGAATTTGTTAATAATTTGTCATCACTTACACTTAATAATGTATTATGTGCAGAGGTTTGTTGTGCATAACAGTTAGTAAGATAATGTAGTAATAAACCTATGGATGGTGTTGATATGAGATATAGTTTCTAAGTTGTATTAAATACCATTAGAAACTCCAGTCACAGAAAACCACCAAAACTTCACCAGAGAGACGAGTTTCTCTTGAGGTATGGTGTCGGTTACTTTTTGCTCTGCATGGAGCGTGTGTTTGTGTGTGATTAGTTTGTTGTAACTGCATGAAGTACTACTAACCATCACTGCTTAGATGTGTGACAGTTAAATCACTGCACCGTTGTACCTAGTTTTCTGCTTCACTGTTGTTTGTTGTGTACAGTGAATGAGAACTGTGTGTATCGAAGCGAAGATGCTGTCATAGGCATAAAGAGACTGGTCATGTTCACCCGCACTTCTAAGCCATCTGTGTCTATTAGATTACTGAGTGATACCTGTGTTGACTGTTCATTCATCACCTCTGCTGTCAGAGTTTCTGCTTCATCATTCTGTAATCAGTGAATGTTATTGGCAATGCTATTTGCTAAAATAAATGACAAATTAGAAAAATTAGTTGAAAATAATTACTATAGAGATTACCTTTCTTCTGATATGCAGTGTATCCCACAATTCTTAACCCGAATCATTCTCGTTGCTGATCATATAAAAATGAATGGCCAACGTTACTTTTGCCTCAGAATACTATAATTGTACTAATCCTTCTACACCTCTGAAATCTGGATTGAGTAAGACCTTATGCTATCATTTAATTTTTATTGTTTTATCCAGATTACGTTGAATTTGATTGATTCTGTTTTGTATTCAAATTAAGATATTTTATTTGAAAGTGGAGTGTTGATAATATTAGATGGCTTTGGGGGAATAATTAATCAAACCGTGAATCTTTCAGTATTTCACCAAACTTCTCAGTGGCAGAAGACGGAAGAGATCATCGACCACAACAATGAGATCCTCTCTGTCAAATGGTTCAAAATGTAAGAGATATAAAGATAGATATTGTGTGTATGTGTGTGTGTGTGTGTGTAAACAGTTTAGTTTGTTTATTTTCTTAGTGTAAACATAAGAGTAAATTTTTACTGATTCAGTAAAAGTAGCTTATATTTCCGGATCCTATTTTCTGACCTTTGTCAAATTGATATCCTGATGATATTTATATTACAGGGCAATATCAGAACATGAAACACGACCTCACCTCACCAAGAGAATCAGCCCACATTTCAGACAGTGGCATAGGAAGAAACACTGACAGCTTGTGTACTACAGAAGAGCAGGGTGGATATCTGGAGCCAGTTAATATACGAGTTAATGATAACCTTCTGGCTGACATCGAAGCAGATCCAGGATTCTCACTGATGGAAGGATCATGTGTGGACACCGACTGTTATGGATTCGAGCCGTACAAAAAGCCTGCTTTAGATGTGGATAAGTACAAGATAAAACCGTGCAATCGACTTTCTGCTGTCTCCAGTGATAGGCCTGCTTCAGAATCCGACTTCAGTGATGGAGAGCTGAAGACTGATACAGGAAGCATACACATCTATGAGGAGATTCCACGTACAAAATCTGAAGAAGCACTGTTTGCTGGCATGGAAAATGATGGCTACGACACACTGCTGCAAAAGAAACTTCGCCAGTTTGCACAAGAGAATGAAGATGACATTCCGAAAGATGTGCCAAACATGAATAACCTTGACAAGGGTGATAATGGCAACGTGGTCGTTCGTGATTCTCTCTTGTTAAACATGCCAAACATTCAGTTCACAAAAGATAACACGCTTAAGCGCAGTCTGCCTTCTCTGAATGATGCTAACAAGCCAACTGTTGTAATTGAGAAGCTTAATAAAGCATTATCAACAAGTGATGATGGCATGTTTACAATATCACGGAATACTGACAGGAAGTGCAATCTTCATGCAAACATTCGCTGAAATCGTGTCTCCATCAAGACATAGACTGTATGTCTGTGTGTCAAGCAGACAAGCTAGTGTGTGTGTGTGTGTGTGTGTGTGTTTGCTTGCATGTGTGCGTGAGTGACATGTAAATAGAACCAGTCATTGTATCTAAATGCAAATATGGATTTAAAGTCCCTTTTAGTTACCACATCTGTCATCATTGTCATTTTGGTGAATGAATTGTAAAGATGTGTGTTATGTTGCCAGTTAAGTTTGGATGATGGCATGATCTGCTGCAGCAAAGCTGAACTGTAATTATATGTGTGATATATGTACACATCATCAACAGGTATGAAACTTTTTATGCCATGTTTTGTGCTTGCATCAAATGCACATTTTGTATATTGTACATAGTTTATATATATATATTAGAATACAGCTTCCAGTACTTAGTTCTTTACTGAAAATATGTGTGTTTAGTTTTATCTTGTGTGTAAATTGTCTTCATCTTTGTCTAGTTGTCTGTTTGTGTAAATATATAAGTTATGCGTTGTCTTGTATATTGGTAATCTATCTTGTATGTTGTTTATATTATACTGTATGGTGCTTTTTCACGTGTTTCCACTGATGCAGCACATTTCTAATCTAAGCCTGTTATTCATTTATTCAATAATACTCCGCTTTTTAAATTGCTACCATTTCATGGCAAACTGCAGTAAATACATGGACCATCTTGCTTACATGGCAGACTTGTGTATCTACGCATACTTTCCTTATTCTTGACATTCTTGCTATATTTACAACTTGAGAAATGAGTTATTTATTAGAGCTATGCAGTCTTACCATCATCTTCAGGCTAGAACTTTCTTATTGTAGATAAATTAGACTTTACCTCATAACAAATATCAAACATTCTTTACAGACGAATACAATTTCAAATGTATATATTTACCTGTACAGCTATATGTATTGTTTGTTTAAAGAACTGTCTTTTAATGCTAGTACTTAGATATAAGTTCAGTGATGTGTGGATCTTCATGTGCTGGATTATTTAATGTATGTTTATGGTTTATGATTTTCCTTGAGTCTTGATTATAATTGGTTAATTTATACTGGAATAAACTTTTGATGTGTTTCATTCAGATTAGATAATTTTTACGTCATTCTTATTTTTGGTGATATTTAGTTATGTTGTTTTTCTTGGCAGTAAGATGATGGAATTGTCAAATTTTGATTCATGTTTTTCAGATAATGTAAGAAAAATCAGCTGTTTATATATTTTAAAAAAAAACAGCCAAACATCGTTCCCTAGATTTTCAGCATGAAATGAGCTTTCTTTTATCAGCTGTTTTGCTTTGTAATCACAGTTCACATATAATAACCAGCTTCTAGCGTATAACACTCGTAACTAGACGGTGGTCTAGAGTTATATTACAAGGTTGTGATCTCTTCACGTAATGATGTGATTTCAGCCATTTTTAGTCTATTACAGTTCAGCATACAGAAACTATTTATCCGTCTGTAAGAGCATTACTTTATAATGTTTGTTTGTTTGTTTGTTTGTTTGTTTTTTTGTTTGGATGTCTGTGTTCAAAAAACTTAATAGTTGTTAATGTGTGTGTGTTTTCACATATATTGATGGTTCTAGAACAAGCAATAATGAACATCTCAGTAAGCATATATATATATATATATATATATATAAATTAATATGTACAGTATTTATGCAGGTATATGTAAAATCCCCACTGCCAATGATATTTTCAGTAGTTTCTGAAGAACTGAATTTTGAATATGCAAATTGACAATTATAGTCAGATATATTGTTAGGATGGAGTATAGCTTGGTTTTGTGTTGTCTTTGTTTTGGCTTCTGTTTCCTACTGAGCTAAATAAACACTAACTTCCTATATGAGTGGTCATTTGTGTGCTGTCTGTAACAGTGTGACACCACGCGATATCGTGGCACGTGAATTGGTTAGATCCACGCTCATGTGCGCGTGCATGTATGCCGCCACGTTTCACGCTTTCACTTCTCAGACGCGCGCGCACAAACACGGGTAGTTAAGAAATGTTAATTATAACTAGGGGAGGGTGGGAGGTGTGTCTGGATCTTCTAGCAGCCAAACTTGCGCACATGAAGCCAAAACGTGCTTCATTACACGGAGCGATGGGACAATGAACGACTGTCTGGTTAAATTGACAAGTGATATCGACAGATAAATATTGATATCGTCTGCTGGACATAAAAAATTGGGATAGCTTCGAGTAGTAGAACGTTATAGAATAGAACAACGAGTAAATAAAACAAGATCAGGATCGACGTCAAACGAGGAAATAATATTAATTCTATATTTGTATGAGGTGTGCGGGGATCGCGATGACCAAGTGGTTATAGCACTAAGCCGTAGGCTGTGGGAATAATTCCGGATCAAACCTGTGCGTTTGTGGGGTTTGTTTCCCTGGGTAGTCGTCCTTCGGCTGTATATCCCACGTGTGACCGGTCCCGAGGCTAAATAACTCGAATCATCTCGATTGTCTGGGACATGTGAGATGTCACATATATACATTGTGCCGATCTTAGACCTCCGAAGGGCAACACCCCCCTCCCAGACGACCATTCCCCCATTAAGACTAACCACAATCTGTAATCCCGAATGCTCTCCTTATGCTCTACACAGTGGAAAAATAATCATACCATTCATCTACTCAGGATTTATGACCACAGGTTGTAGTCCCACACCGCAAAATGCATTCCTCTACCACAACCACAGATCGAATTCACTAAAAATGTTCACTAAAATTGCAATTAAAATACTTATTTATCCTGAGCCTACGCATGTGTGAAAGTCAACTGATCGACATTGTGCTAAGAAGCCAGGACTCATTCGGTTGTCATCCAATCAGTGCACACCATGCGTTGGGGGAATGTCTGTTGTCACCAGAAAACAAGCTAAACGAAGATTGCCCAATCCTTGTACTAGGTGCGCCACTGAGCTCGATTCTTTTCGAGTATATTGGCGCTATAGAATTTCGTTATTATTATGGTTATTCCTGCCAGATTACTAATTCTGTGAAAGTTTCACACTTGACCAAACGAATCCAACGAATAAGCGAATAAAACATAATTTCTTTCTTCAATAAACAAAGAATTGTTCACATGATATTGTATTTGTAGTATTATTAGCGATAAATATTTCTAAACAATAATTTGTATTGAAATGTTTAAAAAAATGACATTGTATTTGCATTTTATTTCATATGACATTCTATGAACATTGAGCAATTAATAATTCCATTCCCCTATTAAGACCAAATAATCTCAGTCCGAACGGTGGTCTTAATAGGGGAATTCTACTGTATATGCTTTGATGAGACTCTTTGTCCCCCGGAACATCTATCGTATCCAGTGTCTCACTACATAAGGGGCGAACCATATAGTATTGCCTAGGGCGCCCCCGTGGTCCAACCGGTAGCGCGTTGGATGACAGATCAGTACCACCTGCTCATGAGTTCGAATCTCCCTTCAGATATGCCCAGGCCGAGATTCTGTGGTCCAACGCGCTACCGACTAGACCAACGAGCGATGTCATTTGTTCTGTTCCGTGGTCACGTGCTGCTGAGTTACGATATACCTATGGGGACATTACCCCCCCCCCTCCACTAAGTCATCTTCGGTGAGCTTCCTTCCTGCCACATTGATATGCCAAGCTATGAAACGGTCGGCAAAATTACTAACAAGAAATGAACTTTCTCTCTTTTTGTGTGTGTGTGTGTGTGTCGTGGTAGCGTGGTTGGCTACCGACTCTAGCACCCTAGTTCAAACCACCCCGACCTACTTTCATTTCTCATTTAGCCTCATTAACTTTGAAAGTCGTTTGGCTCATTTAGCTTGTCATTAAAAAGTGCTGTAATAGATCGGTTAACACAGTTAAGAAAAGGTTTGTTATATCAACATATCCCATAAATACGCTATTTCAGACGAGAACAAGCGTTAATGTAAAAAATTGATTGTTTTGCTACACAATCAGACACGGTTTCAAGGAATCTGTGGGGCGACCTGCCGCAAATTACTTATTTACTGTCGCCAGTATGTAAGTATTGTTTGTCAGTTCATATAAATCGAGGGTTTATGTAAAAACCCAGTTTATGGGGAAACAGGTATCACATAAAATTGATATCAAATTTCGTTTTCTACTTACCACGCTTTACTTTCAAACTTACTAAGTAGTAAATACGACTTACGGGATAAAACAAAAAATGTGGCGCTAGCATGTTACTAGTATAAGAACAAATTCACACCAGAAACCAGGAACCATTGACCTGGTCTTTCAGGTCAATGGCAGGAACCCAGTCTAACAGGATAGTACCGCTGCAAATCAGTCTTTTGATATGTCCCGAACTGGCACAACGAACGCACCAGATCTGTCAGAATTATAATGTCGAACTGGGTTAGGAATATTCGGCTAATTGGCAGGACTAACCAAGCAGATTTGTCAGAATTATGATGTTAAATTGGGCTAGTCGTATACGGCTATTGGTTAATATGGATGTGATGCTATTTTAATTGTAACACGGACTTATCTCGACACTAGTCAGGACGAACCTGAAAAGCGAAGCCTTCCTGATGCAACAACTGCTGAGCTACAATCCGTCGCACATAGGAAACGGTGTCGTATGTATTTTCTCGTATCATGCAGAAACTCAATTTTCTACGATATTTCATAAAATATTTTCAGGCGCCTAGACGATTTACTAACGTCAGACACCAGTGCAATTAAATTAGTATCGTATTCTGCGTAGTGTGCGTCTGTTATTTCTTTCTGTATATAAATGGATTTTCGTCCGTTTGTAATATGCTTCGTAATTTGAGTTAATTGTATTGGAAGTTGTTTATCTGTATTGCACATTATAAGACCGCGTAATGATATAGGATTTTACAGAACTATTTTGTTTAATGTGAGGGGTACAGTGGTCCCTGCTTTGAGCGACCACTCTAAGGAACGATCACTTGCTGTATACGACCACTTTTCCATGCACGGATCGTTCCTCCGTGCTTTTGACCTTTAACGGGCGGTCACCTGTCTCACACGACCAACGACCTGTCAAGCGTGGCAAAAGGTCGACTTTCTGACCTGTATAAGCGAACACAAATGACGCGCAATCGAAAAAGTCCGAAGCCAAAAGCCAAGTCATGTGTAAAACAAAATTAATCACAAATTAACATAAACTTGAAAAAGCCTTTATTGTTCAACTTATATATAGGTACATCATATGGGTCACATATTTTTCACGTGATCAATTCCCGAAATTTTCCTAGTGCTAAAAAATGCAGTTTTACTTTTGTGTATTTGTGAAAAAGAACACACACACACACACACAAACACACACACACCCGATGCCATGTTGGGTTTACCTGGCAACACCAATAGTAATGGCGTCATTTTGCGTGTTTTTGCTGATCTAGATTTATGATGTGAACTAAGAGACTGCTTTTGTCCCCGTCAATTGGCAATCAATGGTTATCAAATACACTTTTCTTGTGATTGAACAGCTTTGATTCATCGGAGTAAATAGTCGAGTATATCCTTGAGTAGGTCTTGGAGTAGATCTTAGAGTAGGTTTTAATTGTTCTACTGATAGAGAAGCTCCTGGAATATTTATTGGTGTATAAAACACCTGAACAAATGCGTCATCTGTCACTAAGATAATACTTTTAGGGATCAAGTTATATGTCACAATTGCCTAGACAACTATTTGTGTTATAACAAGTGATCATGGCTAGCCGTATGCCTAAAATACTAAACATGTGTAGACGTCATCAAACAGTATCATAAGGGTGTGTCATGTTAGTCCTTAGCCCATATGTTAAATGTGGACCAGCCCAAGTTTAAAACATCATCAGTAATCGTGAAAAAACATAGAAATGTGGCAAAGTGGAGTAAACTGCGATGGTAAAGGGCTAAAAGTGTGCAAGATAGTGAACTATGAACTGAAAGATGTCATATATGAGTTATTTCGCAAAGTCTATATGATTGGCTATTTGGCTCAACAACTTCCGATGGCTAAAGAGAGAGAGAGAGAGAGAGAGGATCCAGTAGTTACAGGGGAAACATTGGAGATGTGCATTGGATTTGAATGTTCCCAGTGACCCAAATGACGCACGCATATAATTAAAATAATAAGGAGAAAATACATTAACAAAATACGGAACGGAAAGAAAGAACTTTTAGGTCAATGAATAAAACAATGTTATGACAAAAGTTCAAGGTTGCCACAAAACAGAGTTCTTTGTTGTTGATTGTCAATGTTTCCTCCGAAACGTTGAGAAATTGTTGTCAACTATTTTCTGTCAGATGTCCAGAATTTCTTATCTACATTCGCTGGGTTTCACCACAGTTGTAATTCATCAGTTCATAAAAATATATTTTCGTGTCAAGTTGTCAAAATGTTCTGTTCATATTAAACTTTCGAACACGAATAGAATAAACTGGGAAAACAAAGTAAGTAGGTAATTCCTTGACCCAAAATAAGTAGAATGCATTTTCTAGATATTTAGTCGATAATGACTGATCAGTTTACAGCAGGATGTACTAGTTTATTCGGTTTATATCATCGAAAATGTTCGCGTATATTGCTATTATCACATTATGCTCAATACGCCTTTATAGAACATAGTTACACTTCAAAACAACGTAAATCAGCTGCGGCTACTATCAATAATATATGGTTATGGAAACCTCAATATTTAGAGCTTCGACGGGTATTCAGTGATAGTAATATAACTCACTTTTGAGTAATGGGGAAAAATAGGCAGTGACCGGTGACATAGAAGGGAAAAGTAATAAATTATTTATTCACTGCATGAATCCTGAAGTCAGTTAAACCTCTATGGTGGCTTTCTTTAAATCCCAGTCACCAAACATGATGGTAAACAGTACAGTGACTTGACCTCTGAACTTCGCTATCAGGATGTCCTGCAGGTGCGGGTTATTATGAATGCACACTATGTCACAATCCAAACTACGAAGGCATGGATACTTTGAACCGTCAAATGTCTTCTCTCTCATTTCCATTATACATGTGATATGATCTCTAAGATAGATGGTCTATTAAGAGTTTTGCTTGGAGACAGTCGAATTGCTGAGGATCTTTCCATGGATCCCGACATAGTTCCTTACTTCAGTTCAGTTGGTCAATTCAATAACAGGAGCTACAATTACATCTTATTTCTGACAAAACAGTTCATCTGACAAAGAGATATATGAGGTGATAATTTATTCTTTAAAACAAAATGATCCAGTGTATTGCTATTTATCTCTTTTAGAACCATATATGGAATTCGGCGACTTACTTATGTTAATTATTTTTATATTATTATATGTAACATATAGAGCCATATTTGCAAGAATCTTCGCTTTCATTCATCAAATTTCCCATCAAACCATAAATGTTTTCTCCTGTCCAATAACATTTATGATTTTTTGCGGCCTGTTATTTGCATTTTGCTTTCAGAGAAATATTTCTCGCAGATAACATCACCTTTGCGAATTACATACCTTATATGAATTATTTATGGTTATGATGTACTACCAGGTGTGTTTTGGGGGCTTTTATTTAATCCTGCAAACAATAACATGTTTATTACGAAATAGAATAATATATTATAATGAACGTCCTTGGACCAGATTTTTATTTAACTTATCAAAACAGTTAAAATGTACAATATTCTTGATGAGCAGATTGGTAACATAGCCAAGAAGATTATATTTAAAAAAGGATTTTATTAATATACTATTGGCTTGCTGACTATTAGTCGTCTGTTGGATGTCATATATATATATATATATATATCGCTTGTAACCATAAAATGGTCATAAACGAAAAATACTTTATGTATTTACTTTCTGGTCTTTGAAATATACCCTGCCTGTATATATTGATTTTCTATTCTGGAATAAAGTTATATCATAACCTTGTTTTTGCCTGTGAAAAAGAGTTATAGTAAAAACAATATTACGGATGTTACCATTATCAGTCATCGGTGAACTGCCGTTTTATCAGCTTAATGTATCACTTCAGCGCTGTCTGCTGTAGCTTTCTGCCCCACATCCGTAGTTCTTCTTACTGACGTCAGACGGCGACTCTGAGTTCGGAAAGATCTATTATCAGAGAGCTTAAATATAGAGGCGTTACTATTGCCGCGCCATATTGAATTTTGACCAGTGGCGCCTCCAGCGACCGGAGGTATTTCTCAGATAAACAAAAGCTCTCTGGTTGTCCACATGTGATCGTGTACATGTGTGCGATGGTTGAAGTGAATTGCCAACACTAGTACTATATGTTACATGATCACATACTCTTTTGTTAATAAACACTTTAATTGTGCACACATGATATCGAAAGAAACGAAGCTCTGAAACTGTAAATAAATAATTAAGTGATTTCACAGCCCAGTCACTTAATTAATTCACAGCCTACAATTTGTGATCACTTGACAGCTGATTAGAAAATAATTGAACGTGGTTTAGGTTATTTCACAGCTTTGTGTGTGGAAGGCGTAGTTTTTAAAATGAAAACAGTTAGGTATATATGAGGTAAATGCATACAAACATACTTTCATCATGTCAGTTTATCATAGTCCATAAATTTTTATTTATTTGGATATAGACATATAATGATATATACAGCTATTATAACGCAACCATAACACAATTCACCATATATTCATCATGTCCATTTATCATATATTAACTAAAAAAATTATAAGTTCATTTAAAGTCTACACCTCAACAATATAGACCATGCAATATAGGCCTGCCCAGCTGAGAACAAAGAATATACATGGAATATTAACAATGTGTATGTTTGCGTTAACATGTTAGAGATGGAGAAATTAGTACTTTCATACAATAAGCGGCTAACCCAAATTGCTTCCAGCTCTAAACAACCACTACTACAAAAATATGACATTTAGTCCAGATCAGTGAACTGTTTAAAGTTAGACAGAATATACCCAGAGATGACACATGCATTGACTACTGTAACAGATAACACCAGTAAATCTGTAACCAAGAGATTGGCCTGTTTACATGGTATCTCATCATCATAGAACTTCAAGGACTGAAACAGAACAATACCTTGTAAAATAATGACATAGAACCAAGTGCATACACAATGTGTAAACACATGTTTTCCTTTTTTTCAAGTTGGTTATTTGATTTGATATGCATTTAAGTTATGAAGAGAAGTATACCAAGTAAACCACATGAGCTGAACATTCAAGTACTAATTCAGGTGCTGGTAATCCTTTTTTTGTATTAAGATATGAAATGGGCTGACAAAATTTCATGGGTTTGATGCCTTGTTTCTTATTTAATTAATTTTATAATACCAATTTTCACCATTAATATTTATAAATATTAATTACCATCACAGCTGGTCCTGTCTCCTGTATATATCTCCTATCTGTTAATACCTTCCTCTTTGATTTCAGTGGATGCATGCAGTGGATTTGGTACATCAAAAATAGTTGGAATAGCATTCTAGATAAGTTGTCTGGTTCATGAATTCCGTTTCAGTGAAATGCATATCATACATTCTACAATTAGTATTCAAGTAATTTAAATCTTTCCTCATCATATATCTGAACGACAACAATTAATAACCCATCTTTTACTTCTGTCAATAGAAAAAATAACAAAATGAATGTTTCTACCACTAGTTGAGGTATTTAATAATTAATTTCATAACATTTAAATTATAAATAGAAGTCCATATATATCAATATATATCATATATTATATATATATATTATATATATAATTATTGTAATTAGGAAAAATTATCTGATTATAGTAATGTAATTTTAGAAGTCCAATTATATTATTAACAATAACAAAGTAAATATACCTCCCGCCCATAACATCTTCAGTGGCTCCAGTACATGTAACTGTAAGCTTATCTATATCTTATATACCCATTTTGTCATTAATAGGTTGATATTGTTCAATAAATTTAATAAGATTTTGTCTGAAACAAATATAGATCTAGGTAGATATTGCTTGGGTCATGTCAAGTAGTGGCGTGTCTACTTCAAATTGTTATGCTTATTTTTTAAATATCCTTTATTTAAAAAAATCCAGATCATATCAATTTTTTACACTAGCTTTCATTTCCTTTCGGGGATGTCTTTATTTGTGCATACCTTTTCTGTTACTGCGGCCGAAAGCGGCGCAGAATGAACCAATCCCATTAAGCGCCATGTTAACGAAGGGAGCTGTCCGCGACAATCTACCTCCGGTCGCTAGGGCCCTGGCGCTCCATGAATTCAAAATGGCGTCCCATGTTAAAACGCGAAGTAACACGTCTTGTTATATATAGTCTTTGCTATTATTTTGTTTTATTAAGGAACATGGCGTTGCACCCTGGCTGATTTGGTAAGAGTAATATATGGGAGCAGTCTGAAGTTCTGTGATAAGAACTTCCTTGTAGTTAATGAAGGAGTATAAATATGGAATATGACAAAAGTCAAATTTAAAGATCCCAATATTTCAGTACCGCGAGAATATTTAACTCCAGTTGCTGTGATTTGGTAATTATCACACACGCACATACCTCAACATTGATAGACATCAAAGATATGGTTTGGGATACCGCCTTGGTTCAACCTACGACCAGGATATGTTTAAAGGGTGTTTCATCATGGGCTTCGCCTCATTACGTTTTGAAGTTGGCTGGCCAATTTGATCAGTGACCCTAAAACAGGAGTTATAATTAAGAGGACATTTACTTGTTATTAGTAGTAACTAGCCTTATTATTGATTAAAATACTACATGGCCATACTGGATGGGGGGGGGGTGGCTGTGGGATAGGGGGTTGAGAGACAAAACTTTTAATGGACGCCAAATGGTCCATTAAGACAAAACACAAATATTAATCCGGACATCGTTTTTTCAGAAAATCCACGTTCCGACACATTATAGTCTGTGATGGAATTAGCTCCATTATAAATGACTCTTTAATCCAGAAAAATCGCGTTCTGACTCCGACACTTCATTTCGCCAACAGAATGTGACATTTCAATGTAAAATTACCTCGATAATCCGACAACACCAAAATCCTGCGAAATATTTCCGTTGGTTCAGTCATGCAAGACACACCGACATCTTGTGTAATGGCTAATTAACCCACCCAGACGCGATAATTGCTTTATCGTAACTAATTTACACAGCCTTACCATGGTAACCGAAACGATAATTATGCCTTGGCAGCCTGCAAATAATCATTCTGGTAACAAAATTGTGATCTTAAAAAAACAACAGATCTAGTTTGGAAAATTTTAAACAATCTAGATACTTTTTTTTTTTTTTTTTTTTTTTTTTTTTTTTTTCCCCCCCCCCCCCCCCCCATTCTATTTCAAATGTAGTAAAGAATGGAAATACACCGAAATATGACAAATTAGTCTTTGACAACAAATATAATCTATGAATCGCAGGTGAATAAATGTGGTTACAACTCGGGAACAAGTCCAAACAACATGATGCTAACACATGAGGACATTAACATATAAGTGGGCGTTGCTAGCTAAAATACTGTCTGCAGGACATTTTGAATTATTTACTAATTCTCTCTCTCTCTCTCTCTCTCTCTGTCGTAGTGGATTCATAACCGGACCAAACGAACTAATGGCATCAAATCTCGCTTGGATACATGCACATTTCTGATAAACATGTTTGAATGCATACCACTCTGTATATGTGTTGCTCTAATAGCTCATTCTGCTGCAAAATTCTAGGTTGTGGGTTCTAATATGGCTGATGCCTGTATTTATGGGATGTTTCCTGGGAAAATCGGGGGTCCATGGTCTAACCGATATATATATATATATATATAATATCGCCAGATTGTGAAAGGTGTGTTGTGTGTGTGTGTACATACTAGTGTTTTGTGTATCTTCGGTCGTGCTCTCGCCTCGGATATTCAGGGGAAGGGGTTCTCTGGGGAAATGGTTTGAGATTAATGTTTGAAACCTTCTCGCAGACATATAAAACACAGCTGTTACTCGATTCCGCGACATGTGGATTGGTCGCACAGTACACTGTACGCAACCGACACACACACACATACAAACACACACACACACACACACACACATATATACACACACGTAATCCTACCGAGTTTGTCTACAGAGCAGTCCGATAAACCGAAGGTCATTGTACTGTTGATAAAACTCCGTATATCACATATCTGGGTTAATTACTTGGCTGACAACAAACACGTGACGCTGATTTCGTTATCGCTGTTTATAAAGTAAAAACCTATTATGTTCATTTTCTTATTCAACAACAATACTGTCTGCTGCCGAGAGAGCTGTATAAGAAAGTATTCTAATTTCTTAGAACCACAGATAAATCGGTCAGCGTTTGAACCAACTCGTTTTATCATCAGATAGTCCTATTTGATATGGATGTTTCCAGTATTCTTGACCTTGATGGTTAAAAGGTACGTGATACGTAGCAGAGGCGTGTCCGACAAAACGGGATCGGAGACCCATTGTGACGCAATACGATAAAACGTGTTATGATGATGATGATGATAATGATGGCGATGATGATGATGTAATGATAGTAAACACGTGGTGAATATTTGCTAGCTAAATATTTATATGTATTATATCGAATTAGATTTTTAAATTTATTATTCTCCCCCCACCCCATCCAGAATTTTACAGGGTGTCGATTTCACTCGGAAGCATGCCCATGTAAAGAAAAATATTATGTTAATATTATGTTAAGTGCAATTATGTCAACATTCACTTATTTTTTGTGCCAATTCATTACCCGTCGTGTGTCTGCTGTATATACATACATACGTACCATACATGCCAGTGCAAGAATGGAAACAATGGGCAATATTTATTGAGAGCAACAAAAGTCACATATACATAAAGTATTGTTGCATTGTTCTGTGCTTCACAGAGATTTTATCAACAATAAAAATTATACCCACTATTTATTACACTACGAATAAACACATAGTTACTCAGAAATGACACCAGCCCTACCTACTCTATGTGTCGGCCATAGAAACTGGCCGTACACCAGTCATCTATCTGGCTGTTGGATTAGCATGTCATTTTGCGAACACCTGGCTGGAGTTTGGATAAATTTAACTTAATGGAATAAGGCAAGTTGACCGGGTCCAAACCGGCTAATACTGAAAATATGATATTTAGGTGGTCGCATGGGTCACTGCGTCCTTTAACTGAGTATTTGCCGCTAGACTCATGGACAAAAACATACCACCTTGGTTGTGAAAATTACTCAACTCAATCAAAGGTCTAGTGGAATATATACATCGGTTTAAATAATATTCCACCCAACAGAGTCTACCACTCTTCAGTTGAACAAAAAATATATATATATATGAGATTCGGCAATAAATAAATAAATAAATAAATAGATGTTCTCTATAGGTAACGTATTGTAAATAAACGATCGAGAATATAAAGTTAATACTTTTTAAACTAACACCTTAATACCTATATATGGTTGTTTATCCGCAGAGGGAGTATTCTACGCGCAGGCTCACTGACATATATGTACCTAGGTGGCATGCATGTACATTATGTACATAAGACGACATAGTTATCGGACTAAATAGACTACAACAGCTACTATGGCATGTCCAATAGAAGTTCTGCTCCTTCAGTGAACAAGTTCATTGTGGAGCAGGCTATAAAGTACCACAGAATAAATCCAAATTTCTTGCGCATTTCAGAAACGGGATGGAATGACTGAGAGGCTTCATAGATACGGGATCCGGGGAAACCGACATCACGTGGTATCATCTACTTCTGTATGAAGCGTGGATTAGCATCTGCAAATATATATATATAAATATCAATATATGATGATGATTATGATTGATGTTTTACGGCCACTCTTGTGCACATGGTAGGCTAAATGGGCTGAGCAACCTCTAAAGTTAATGAAACGAAGTCAAAGATGAAACACTCTTCAGATATGCCCACGCCGATATTCGAACTCAGGTGGTACTGACTTGTGATCAAACGCGCTACCAGTTAGACCACGCAGGCGCCCTATATATATATATATATATATATATATATGTGTGTGTGTGTGTGTGTGTGCGTGTTATGATTCGTGTTCTGATTTTCACATGGATACTGACCTACGCATGCGTAGTACACTTCAAGGTATTTGTATGTGCTAGGGCAAGGATCACCAAAAAGGCCATTGAAGACTGGAACTTCACACTTAGTCTTCCCGTTGCATCTGAAGAAAAAAAAGCAGGACGCCTACATAAATGTTTATCCTCCAGTCACATGTTATCAGCTAAACGTTATTATTTTGGCGTTTTACAAAACTAAACTTCATATGTAAATAATCATCTAATTTCAGACGACGGTTTACGTTAGAAGCTGATCCGGTTGACGATCTCGTTGTTGGAAGATTTAAAAAATAGCATCATTACTTCAGGTAAGTACATTAATCATTAAGAGTAGGATTTACCTATCGGCAGTTAATCCGAAAAGTACTTTCATCAAGTGCGAAGCTCTCACTTACATTCCGGATACGATCCTTCGGGATTTGCTGATTGACCCGACGCACGGTGTATCCCAGTTAAGTCCGGATTTCGCCCTCAGGTGAGGACAGTAGTCGAGATTCTGTCGCCCGTAACTGGCGCGTACGACGTTAATGACGCGACCCATCGGACAGTTAAGAGACAGCAGTGTCCACTCGCAGGAATGAGAAATGTAGTACGGACGCCACGGTTCTACGTCGGGAGACGTCTGGATGGCCAACGTATCTGGAGTAGAAGGTGTTCCGTTTGTTAGCGATCCGGAAATTTGTCGCATTATTTACCGACCCGATTTAGTCCAAAAGTGGACTAATCTCAGACGAGCTGCCGTCGTATGAGTGGACGCTCGTGCTCGTGATCTAAAACGCATGGCTTACGACATATGTGCCGGTGTTGCATCATATGCGAGTTTAGTTACGTCAGCTCTTACATCAGCAAGTTAAAGAATTATGTGAGCACGTGGCAGCGGCTCGGGAAAAATCATTAACAACGACAACAGAAGGATGCGGAAATATGCAAAATGTGAAAAGGTACAAATAACCAAATAAAGATTAAGGAGATGAAGTGACCGCGCGTAATGTCATAAAGTTAGCAAAGAGTCTGAGAAAAAAAGGTATGAATCCATCTTATTCTAGCCAAAGGTACGATGATTAACGTTTGTTATTGGTGCTTACCTTTTTTAGATCTAGAGTTCACTGCCATTCCCGTAACAATCGTCATTATCGTGAGACAAAAGATGGCGTGATGACAAATGTTGGTGCTCCAATGTTGATTCCACATTTTAATAAAATCGCTTCTCTACGATGAGCGAGATGTTTTGGTGTTAAAGACGAGGAGCAACTAATTAAACCTGCTAAATCTTCCAATTTCTCTCTCTCTCTCTCTCTGCTAAGATTCTCTCCGATCTCACGGTGCGACGACGACGCGGTGTGTATGTGTGAGTAAATGCGCGCGTACGTGCGTGTGTCGTCGGTTGGTCGGTCAGTGCGTGCTAACAGCTATTGTTGTTTCCTCCGTTTATGATCAGCGTCTAGCTTTACTCTTTATAGACCCCAAACAAAGCGTCATCGGTTCATTCAACGGAAGAAAATTACCTGCCTCTGGCGAATGAATGACGGCGTGGGAGTGGGGACGATTTAGACGTCGGATGAGGCGGGGGACGAGTCGAGTGAAGGACGCGATGACATCGAGTACGCTTTGACGCAATCGGGCAGGAACTAGTTTACGACGACGACGACGACGACGGGGCGGACCTCCCCGCTCAGCTCCCCCCCCACCAGTTCGATGTACGTACGTGACAATGCGCACCACCGACAGTCCGTAGCGAGGGGCGAGCTTCGGGTTCCAATCTGTCATCGGGGCGGCGGGGGGGGGGTTCTCAGAAAACCGCGTACTATAATCAACCGATAGATTTATATCAACCAACAGCTTTAACGGAGCGACCGATTTTTTTCTTCTCTCGCCGCGATCCAGATTGATCTACGTGCTAGTTAGTTGTTGGGCGAGAACGACGACGACGCCCCCCTCCCTCCCGGGTCAGACCGTATACGGAAGACGATCCCGTGAACAGTCGACGAGGACGATATTAGGTAACGATAATAAGGTGATAGCGGGTTATCTGCTCTAAATGGCCAAGATATTGTTTGTCGACAATAATGGTTTTATATATATATATATATATATATATATAGAGAGAGAGAGAGAGAGAGAGAGAACGTTACCATTTCTTTCATCTGCCACTCCCTATAGCCTCTTATGTCCACGTGCTCGGTTTGACATTAACCTACGTGCGCCAGACATTTCAACCGAAGAAAAAACTTAGATATAAATATGGTCCATCTGATTATAATAATTAAGTCAGTCTCTGACAAGAAGAAAAATGAGGAGAAGAAAAAGAAGGAAAGAAAGAGCTAAAAATTATTTTAAAAAAGTCTATTAGCCGTATAGAACTGTTACCTCTCCAGAAACTAACCAGACGCTGGATGTATGGGCACGTGCGATGAAATAACATCCAGCGGTCTATATATACACGATGAAGAAAGTGTTAAATTTCCGTCGTCTTAACTATAACCTGCTCTTGTTGTCCTCTGACCTATTTGTCCTTACTTTTGTTGTTTTGGTGGCATTTTATCTGGTTTTGTTTTGTTTCTTTAATAAACTATAGTGCACGTCAAATGTTGTCAGCCATCCGATTATGGGATGTGCACTATATATGGTTGTTTCACTTTCGGGTTCGTTTCTCGCACCGAGGAATAATTCGTGTCGAATGAAAGGAACGGGATTAGGGATGGATGTGAGCCAATAATGATAACCAGCTGAAATGTGGCGCGTAATGTTTCCGCTGAAGATAATTAAAATGTTTCCGGACGACGAGGGATATCCATGTTAACTGCCACGTTTCGCTAACAATTTCTTTTTTTGCTCTATTCGGAATTGTGTCGTTTTTTTTTCCACGGGTTTTTCCGCCAATAGAATGAGAAATGGTTTGAATTAAAGGAGGAAGAAAAAAATCACGTCTGACTAGTGTCAATGTTCGGTGATTGAGAGAGAGAGAGAGAGAGAGAGAGATTTCTATGTATTTTTTAAGATGGTACTCTTCGACCAGAGTCTTATTTCAGGTAAGTAATATTTTCTACCTGACTACCGACATGCGGGTAGCCTCGTTTAGTTAGATGGTGAGTGGTTACACACAGGCTGGTGGTAAACGGCCACATCGTGGGCATACACCCCACAGAAAGACGCGCACATACTCGCATGCACGCACTCTCGCGCGTACACGCGTAATGACACAGGACTGTCCACACTTACGCAATATGTATGAATAGAATGATTATAAATTAATTAAATATTGTTTTTTAAATACTTGATCATGAAAATACTATTTTAGAGTTGCATATAGCGATAGATAGTACCATTCAAAATTATATGTGATTAATCACTTGTGGGGTGTAACAGTTAACGATTCATAATCCTCATCATATTTGTGTGCGTGTGTGCGTGCGTGCGTGCGTGCGTGCGTGTGGCTTCTTTATATAATTGGCAGTATTCTATTAACCTTATTCGACAGTTCAAGTTTTGATAGATTTTCTGTCAAATTATGTAAGACGATCCCAGTTAGCTTGTGCGTTTCTGTGTGTGCCATTTTGAATGCTTAAAACCGATATGTGTAATATGATGACGTTATGTCAGCTCGTCATAATGTTCTAACATTGACTACGTTCTATTACGATTATATAGGGACTAGCTGGAACCGGAACTTAGCATGGGAATCTTAAGACATAATTTTTGATATCATTTTTTTGGAATTAACAATAACTGTCAGCCATTTGTCAAAAGTCATCAAAATTAGTTCATTACGAAGTACGTTACGAAGATCCAGTGTAGCGAATGTGCCCGGTGACGAACGTCCCCAAAGCCTAACAACAACAACAACAAACGCCACATCAACGCCTTCATTAGGAAGAGTTCGAATGATGTCTGCGCGCACGGAGCATTTCGTCGTCGGAAAAATCTTTGATGGAAATATTTTACACGATACGTGTATATTATTCCCGGCTGACTCATGATTAAAGAATCTCGATAGGTGGAACATCAGGTAAATACAAAGATGACGATGACGACAGAGCCGATGTAAAGCAACCCTTCGAGCAGAAGTACGGAAACTGTTAAAATGCGCTTGAGCCTTATATCATAGATGGCGCTCTGAGCCTTTTAAAGCCACTACAAAACATGTTCATAAAGTTAGAATTCCAGTTGTTTCTTTATATTCTCAGGCAATCGTGTAATAATTTATCCAAAAGATTCCATTGATCTAGATCTAGAAAACCACCTAATTTATTCTTTAATAAAATTTTGGCACGATTTATCTCGGCCCCGTAAAAGAGATTGATGTTTATAAAAAAATAAAATAAACGCAAGATAAACTTTAATTTTATGTAACAAAACAAAATGTACAAATCCGTTTATCACAACAACAATAACATGGCAGTAATGTGTTCGATCATATTGTGGATACATGTGCACGCATCTGTACACATCCACATAGGCAATGGCCGTGTCATCGTTTCTATGATTAACATTGAGTTAAGCGAGACGTACGTTACAGCAAAACAAGAAATGCGCACAGATGTATTGTGTCCTTCGAATAATAATATTTCTGAACAGCACCGCGGTTGTATCGAGAACAATGAAACTAGCACGGGGGGGGGGGATCTCAGAGAGAAAGTTATCACCATGGCTTGGCTCATTATGAGACGCAACCCATTATTTCCTAACGAATGACGCCGTCCTCTCCCGTATAATGCCGCACTCTGCCGATGTATCGGGCAGATCAGCGCCACGGTGGCAGGATGACTGGGTTTGAGTAGGTCTGATACCGAGTTTTAGTCTGAATCGTTATCGTCAAAGAAGTGATCTTCCTCCAATTCGTTCTCGGTCGGCAGACTGTTTTTCCGCTTGATCCGGAGCGGCGGTCTGGTCGCTTCCCTCGTCGATACGGATCTGGATATCACATCGGAAAGACCGTCTCCGTAACCTCGCAGTCCTCGTCCCAGAGTTCCAGTTGTCGGCGGTGCCAGCCCGTTTCCTTTTTCCTGAACGTAGGCCACTAGTTCTTTGAGCATCAGCGGCGAGTCGCTGGCCTTGCTCCTCTCTATAAGCACTTGGTCGTCTAGACTCATAAACGAACTCCAAGTAGCGATATCCAAATCTGAGCCGCAAGAGCCTGTAAATATGGGAGACGGTGAATGCGTTATGACACTTCCAGCGCCTAATTCTACGTTATGATTAGTTTTAATCGCATTTTGTTGTTGACAGATCTACTATGACAGGACGAAATGTAAGACAAATTATACCGACAACAGTCAAAACAAAACAACGACCGGGATCAGAAACAGGGTTTCTAAACGTAAACAAATCGCAGATAGTGATTGTGACGTCACGACAACATTATCTGCGCGTAGACGATTTTGGGAGGTGGTCGGATTAATATATTCAATTTATGTCGGTATTATTAAAATGTTCCGATATAATACTATTTTGCGGATGAAAAGTGTTTTATTAACATTTTCATTGATAATACATGTATATAATGTTAAATTATGACAGACTGAACCCTTTTTCAATTTCAAAGCTTGATGCTGATGTTTCGGTTGGATTTCTTGAGGGATTATCTAGATAAGAGTTATCTAATAATAGGAAAATGGTAACGGAATTTATTATTTTTGACTTTCACTAATTTGGAACTTTTACATTGATATTTAAAGAAATGTTTCAAAGAATACCTAAAAGTGCCAAATTGGCACTCAGCGATAAATGAGTAGGTCGTCCTTGAATTAAGTGTATCCTGGCTGTTAAGTCTAGTAGACGTCTCATCAGGAAACGATCTTCCTGCTTCAGCTGAGTCTAAAACGGGGAAAGAAACTATTTAAATTATGTAGCTGTTTGATATATAATACGTCTTTCACGGACACACATACACACACACACACACACACACACATTTATTAATAAGAACTAATTTCCTAATTGATAATATATTATAGGAATGATATTGTTGGAAATGAGTCTAATTTATGTAAATAATTCACTATCTGCTTACTTAATTTGTTATGTTATATTGTTATTGTTATTATTATTATTAATTATAACCATTAGTTTTCTTTTAAGTTTTAATACTTGTATAGCTTTGTATATCTTATATTCTCTGTTTCTTTTCCAGTGGATTTCAATTTTGTTATCAAATTCGCACTATTTTAACTTTTCAGGTGACTATTTTCCTATATATTTTATATTGTTAATGCTCATTTCGTTTTGAAAGTTTTCTGTGCGATAATAAGCTCATCACAAATTTTCTAATTATTATATTTAATTGTGGAAGATAAAATAGAAATCTAAATACCGGTAGTTTTAAAATTCAAACTGGCCTGGTTAACAAATAGATATATTGTATAATATTAAAAGTTATATGCATGTCACTCCTACTTTAACCTATCGTAGGTTTAAATTGTTACGTATAACGAACATAACAACATATTTGCGTTTTTTAAAGTGTGGTATTTCAATAATGAAATTTTAAAATCTTCGAAGGAAATAACGCCCAATAAAACAAGACGAATCACCGCCATTTTGTATAAATCCGCCTTTATCGTTCACAAACTAGTATACTCTGAAATACATTGACTTCATGGTGGTGGTGATAAAAAAGAGTTCTGCTTGGTTAGCGAACTATATTTATTTCAGTGTTGGATGGCTGGTACTGAAGTTGTGTACGTGATTCACGGAAATCGAATATTACAGAAAGACCAGACGAAACATAAATTATCTATCTACCTCATGTTGCATGATTAGAATATCTTTCAGTTAAGCTACCGGAACACGAAAGAACCCCCCCCCCCCATTTTAAAATGTTTTGTTGAAGGCCTTGACGTAGGTTTTTGACTCAACTGGTATTGTCTAAGTAATGTACCTTTTTTTCTCGAAAATGTGAAAGTATTCGATTCTATGCATTAATCGCCTCTCTTTTGAATTCGTTCAGACGTCGTTTTCAAATTAGGCGACAATAAAATGAAAAGACTCCTACAAAGGTGTGCTCTTGTTCAAGTAGCAAAACTAACCGGAACTACGTAGGAGAAAACTATTTGGCGGAAAAAATGAATACAATAAGTCTTTGTAACCAGCTGAGATATGTGTATTTGTCGACGATGTTTTACCGTTAAAAGATCGTATCAGCGGCGCTTAAAATGAAAAAAAAATACACGCGGCGAGTAATTTAACATGCCACCGACCTAGTCGTGTATTATGCTGACAACTAGTGAGTCATACACCCGACATGCCATTACAGTTAGTTCTAAGTGATATACACCATTCAGGGTTGTCGTGTCGGCGTATCTAATGTTGCTATGTGCTTAAAGACGATTCCTGTGATGATATAAATATATATATATATATATATATATATATATATATGAAAATCGCATGATCTGAATCTCTTGATGGTATTCTCAGCTTACGTTATAATTTGTTTAGGAAAATGTAGCTGAAGGTGCTTGCTTAACTATGAGAAGATGACTTCTGTACACTTTCTAACAAAATCGTACACCGTGTGTGTATATATATATATATATATATATATATTGCTTGATTCGATGAAATAAAAATGCCCCAATTTAAATAACTAATTATAACATAAATTACCAGCTCCTGTTTTATCCACTTCACAGCATTATCTAGATCCTCTAAACGGTCTGACCATTTAACTGACACAGCTGAATCTGTATTGGTATCACTGTTCGTAACCTCCATTTCCTCTCTCTCTGATAAACAGGTATTTTTCAGCTCCTCTCTACTTTTTGGACTCACAACGTCCATCTGACAAGGAGGAGCTGGCCCCGGATTGGGCTCGATGGACTCTCTTCTCGTCGCTATCAGTTCCGACTGTTTGTCTTTGTATGCCTTCAGTTGATTGTGGTATCTTTTCGGGAGAACAATTCTGCCCTCTCGTCGCGGATTTAAGTGCACAATTGGACTAGAAATCGAACAGTTTCGATCTAGTATGGTGTTGGCATTGTAGTCCCCTTCGAGTTGTATGACGGGCATCGATTCAGGCCTTTTGGCCATATCGTCCAACGCTAGGCTATCGTCTTCGGGCTCGCATCGACAGTCCTCAGCGTCGTCTGGCCGAAGATCGCTCGACAACAGCAGCGTCTCGTCTTCGCCTTCCGCCATTGCCGTACGAAATGGGTCCGCCGTTTTCAGACATCTCCTAATTGTCACCTCGACGAGGTATAGCGAAGAGAAAATTAGTCGCTCGTTTTTATCTGACGAACGATCAGGCGCACACGGTTCTTGCCGCTCGCACTTATTGCCTCCGTGCCGCTGACGATTCACTTCGATGACACCGGAGATAACTGGTAGCGTCTTCTGCGCAAAAGCGGCGAAACCCTAACCCCGAACCGAGTTCTCTTCCAGAAGCCTTTGACGACGTCGCGTACTTGGTTTCGCGATCGACGACACCGACCGACCGACTGAGGTGCTCGGAAATAATGACGAAAATGGCAGTAAATAACGATGTTAATGTGTTACGGTGCGATAAACTCGACCCAGTAAAGCCTTCGGATGGTGTCTGCTCTCTCTCTCTCTCTCTCTCTCTCTCTCTCTGTGTGTGTGTGTGTGTGTCGGCCCCGAGTGTTCACTCACCCATACCCACAACACCCGTCTCGAGCAGTTCAGCTCTCTCTCTCTCTCTCTCCTTGGGCCTGACTCGACGAGCGTCGATATCGGATTGAAATGAAACGCCACCAAGGAGCACGTATTCCAAGAAAGGATTCGTCTACAAGAAGATTTATACCTTATAAAGGAGGCTCTATGCCGAGTGACGTTGTTTATTTTATACCATTGCTGAGTTGTCGGCAGTCAAATAAGCGTCTAAGGGCGAATTGTCGAGTGGCTTGTGTGTGTGTGTGTGTGTGTGTCTGTGTGCGTGTGTGTGTGTGTGTGCGTGCTTGCGTGCGTGCGATTGACGCAGATAGCTTCTTTCACTAGAATACCACTAGTCTGTGATCGGGGCAAATGCTGTATTCATCGACTGTTCGTACACCAACGGCATTAAGTCTTCAAAATAGAATAATATTATTAAAAAATTAATAAATATGGATAAGTGATGTTATGTTTTCTGCACAAATTAGCACATCTTTGATTAGAGTAGATAAATCTATCGGAATATTCAAAAGATTTTATGAACTCTGCACAGGTATACTAACAACAAGCGATGTGTATATATTCCTTGCTCATGACATGATAGTCGGAAATTAATTCAGATATTCCAGACGCAAATGTTTATTCTAATCAAATATATATGAACCATGGACACAATATGAAGCATGTCAAATGAGGTGACTGTAATACACAAAGATTCACATACCTTGAGTTGCTAAAGCTCTTTTCAACAATGAAATTTATATGCATATGGCCACAAGAATAAAAGAAATTTTACATAAATAAACGTATCGGGTCGGTATGAATAATATACATAACCTTGAAATGATTTTAGTAACGGGTTGGTGTAGGCTAGATTACCAAGAATTTAACTTAATGCAGGTTAAACATGATTTCTTGACCTTTTGACGCCAACTCGGATCATTTTCAAGTAAATGCACCCCCTCCCCCCTATTAAAATAAGATGAAAAACCTTGATCTATGCCAAGTTATCTAAGTAAGTCAACATTGTAGAATGGTATTTTAATGACTGTACATAACCCAACAAAACTGCACGCCATTTTTATCAATATTCGGAGATTTACAGTATAATACTCAGATAGGATTCATTCACATTAAGCAACCTCGATAACTGATAATTTAATATCCAATTCGCAAAATCCTGTAGCAGCCTATTGCCTTGTTTGATCAATCGTTGTATCGCTTGACAGCAATAAATATCGTTCCTGGTTTTAAAAATCTGGTGAGTCAATGTCTCGAGCGCTGATCTATAGATGGCAGAAATTCTGATAGGAGTTGTACAAACCTAGTATATGAATCAACGGGGCACAATATAAAATATAACATTCTCAGGTTCTTAGTAAAATAGACAATATTTAGAATAGGAACGGTGGATTTAGAATAGTATGTACTAACTATTGAAACACACACACGTGCTGTTTACTGTGAGCTGTGGTGTCAAATGGTATATTTTTGTACGTAGCCTGAATGTAGCCGCTTCCCTGCATGTGGGCGTGGCATATTTGTCGCGTATGAAAAGCGAATTAGCTTGGCCCCACAGGTTGATGAGTAGCCCAGACAAATGTATAGGTCTTCGTATATATATATATATATATATATATATATGGATCGATATTTGGAGGTGTAGAACATTTTATATTGATGTATGTATAGAATTATTTATGTATAGATCAATGGAGGTAGATGTCTCAAAGGATGTTTAGAGATGTTTATGTTCTGAGCCAGTGCCACTATATAACACACACACACACACACACACACACACACACACACACACACACACACACTCTCTCTCTCTCTCTCTCTCTCTATATATATATATATATATATATATATAGTGTTTACACACTATTTTTGAATATCCAAAGGCGCTTTGATTTCTTTAGAATATATACGAGCATAACTAAATATTTTGGTCTATATATGTTATTTATTCTTCTTTCTTCCGTGCTTTGATAAATCAAGCTTTGATTTTCAGTTACGATTTTTTATCTTTTTTGGACAGACATGTTATGTATATAATTATAATGCAATTCAATCATTATGGTGTGGACCTAAGTCGGAAAAGAGCTATAGAATGATAGCAGTTTATTGGTTTTAACAAACGGAGATAATCATATGAGTAGGAAATTTCAAAATGAAGCATTACGTTTGTTAATATCTGAAATGAAAGCAAATTGACTCCGTTGCGATGCTCCAGTGCATCAAAACGTTCTGCGCGAGGGGTGAATGATCGAATTTAACAATGATATAAAATATGTCAAAAAATTGGAACAAATGTAACCTAGTACAATCAGTTTTAGTCCGCCATAACAACTTCACACCAGTTGTAACCTTTCTAAACGTTCGCATTGTTCAGTTGTCATATTACTCGTCAAACTCTGAGAGCAAGGTTCCGTCTACTTTCCGGAGAGCGGTTTGTATCAATTTGTTTGTCTAGTGACAACATCATTGAATGTTTACGTGCAAGTAAACCTGAAGATTTCCTAATGTAATAATAGCAATGTTTTCACGTGTTAGTAATATTGGTTCGGATGGCTGAACAAACGTTCTAAATATCCAGATAGCTATTTAATATTAAAATCATTGCATATAATTATCTAGCTTAATTACATAATCAACTTAAAACTGAATGAAATAATTAATACATTTAAATGCCCAGTAATTTATTTCCCTCTTGTCTTTGTCATTTACGAAATCTTCTTAAATACTCGGAAGTCTTCCCTGAAACAGATAGCTTTTAATTATCATCATCATATCCAAAGGATGCTCACTTAAAAGGTTTTCCATTCCTCATTTTTAGGATTAGTTCTGGTTTCATGCGCGTATGAAAATAGTTAACTATTTATTAGATAAGGTCAGAACTGCAACCAGCAAACTGCATAACTTCAAATGGCAGATAGACAAACGCGCCATTGTTTGCAATCGGAGGCCTTCTGTTTTAGAACACGATTTTTGCCTTCTCGACTTTCATAAAGTGAAAGACATTGATTTATTTTAATAAAAAATTAAAACATTTCACTTATCTATGATTCAACAGTGCGAGACTTCTAGATAAAAAAGGACACAACCGGGGATAGCCTTTGGCTTCAGGCTGTACATTTTCTACACGACTGCACGGTACAGTTGAGAACGTGCGAGACTTATTACCAGTGGTAAAGCGATATATTATAATCAGTGAAAGTAAACTGGGCAACAAAACCTGATTAATATGTTTAAACTTGAAATATGACTTTAATATGTTGAAATTGTAAGTAGTTTAAATTCCATTGTGTTCAAGCGTTAGATAGAAGGTTGATTAAAAGCATAATGACATAAACTGGAAGTAGTTACCTAGCTTTGTTGGCCTTAAAAGTAAATACTTATTATATAATTATTTTTTAATCACTTTGTTCTGGAATATTTGTTTATACAGTGAAACATAAAAATCTCAAAACAGTAATTAATATATATATATATATATATATATATATATATCACCTGGGTACAAACCCCAGCTGGGCTATGTCATAAGAGTGTTTCAACTTTTACTTCGCCTCATTACATTTGGAGGTCGCTCGGCTTCCCTGTGCACAAAGGTGGCCATAAAACAGCAACATTTACATATAATTGACATAATACTGAAGTGTATAACATAACCATTACATTACACAATTCTCAGTTACAGGACATTGTTCAACAGACTTAGCTAAACATGTCACCAAACTATAAACAATCCGCTGAAAATCGAGGTTATCACAGAATTCAACAGTCATTTCCATGTGGTACTATTTTGTTCAAGATTCTACCACGCCTTGCCAGGCTAAACAATGCAATACATTTAGATCGTTGATCCGTAAAGGTCGTAGTTGGGGTTAAGAAAGTTTTGCTACGTCTTCGATAAGAAGGTCGTTCCACCATACAGGTCGATTATATGATAACAGTTTGAGCGAAAATATTGTGCAAAATTAAATATGATGGATAAATCGAATTAAAGTAACGAAGCCGACTGGAAGTTATCTCGATATAACTCCTACTCCGTTTTGCAAAAAATAACAAAACCGAATTCCAGTTTTATTAGAATTATGACAAAACTGTGTTAAATATAAATTAACCGTATATCATCCTAGGATGTGAACAAAACCTGTACGTTCTGTTCACCAAGAAGGTGAACGTACAGTATACCATCAATGATCGTTTACAACAAGCCTTCGTGTTGTCATGGAAACGCAGTCATGGAAGCAACGTTGAATTGTTTGATTGGTGGTCAGCATTCATTATACAACAATACATTGTACGAATAAGAGGAAGAACTGATACGATTTCATCTTTTTTATAGGTTTCCAAGGGATAGAGACAGGTATTAATGTAGCTTTTTCCACAGATTTTCATATACTGAAAAGTGATCATATCATATTTATGTGGGCAATACAAGGTTAAAAACAATGAATATTTTTAGTGGTATCGTATATGGGAGTTATTAAACAAAATGTATGGGGTCTCATTCTGGATAGGAGATTCCTATATTTTTCCTACACTTATATTATCAGATAGATATACATAGGCTCATTAGCATGGAAAGTAAGAAAGCGATCTATGCCGCTGGTGCTTGATCCTGGGATGTAAACGAATAAACTTCTTTCTCAAAGGATACTTCCCGCATGATCCAAACCGAATTTTTGTGTACATAATACCTGGATGCTGTCTTCTGTGTAATGCGTTTGTATTACGTCACACGAACTGCTCTAAGTATCCTATCCGTGCCGCTTCAACCCGATAAACCATCTATCGTACCCGTCATCCAGCCAATGATGCACCTGTTCGTCATCATTTCATCAGATCGATATAAAAGAATAATACAAAATATTGTTACGATGTACATATATTGTTATAAACATCAGAAGACAAATTAGATGAGACTCGAATAAAGAAGTTCTGGTTGAATAAACTATCGTCAATATTGATGACGATTTGGTTAGAACTAACACAGATTGTGATTCCAAAGTTGAATTGGAAATTCCCAGTTCTGTTTAATCCGATGATTTCCAACAGAAAGAGATGGAGATAGAGAGAGAGGGGGGAGAGAGAGAGGGAGAGAGAGGGAGAAAGAGGGGGGGGGCATTCCTGTGGCCCAGTGGTTAGAGTACTGCTTTGCAAATATACATTCTGTGAGTTCGAAACCAGCTCACACCTGTGTTTGTGAGATATGGTTCCCTAGGCAGTCGTCCAACCCCCCAACCAACCAACCAACATCCATGCTAAACAACTGAACTCGACAGATAGAAGATGTGACATTCGTTCGTCACTTTTAATTATGTAGTAAAAGTGAATGTATCTCGTATCTACACCATCGGCACAATATCCTAAATTAGTTTCAAATGTTTGTAAGCTAATATTATTTGTTATTGATATGATAACATTTATCCATATTCTTCATATCGTTAAGCAATTTAACACCAAATATAGTTAGGGAAGAAAGAAATCTAGAAGAAGAACATTGTTTGATTTAAAAAAAAATTTAATCATGCATTTAATTTTTTTTATTATGTTTCATTTGATTTTTATGATTAGATAATCTATTTTTATTAATTATTTTGTAAACATTAGCTTGCGGTATAAAATATGAATTAAAAAAAATATATTACTTAGTTATTTTACATATATTTATAATTGAATTGCAATTAGATTTCAACACCATATAGTCTTAACAAGTAATACAGATCAGTGACAAGAAGCCACTCTCCTTCATTGTGGTAATTTATCAATACATATTCATACTTGTTAACTGGCAAATTGGCCAGAGAAATGCAGGGACTTGTCACTAGAATTCTTGCACAGATGCACCTACTGGTGATACTAGGACCACTCATACAGTTCCAGTTGTTATCCAAGTGCCAGGTCAAGTCAAGCGTGCTGCATCTCCAATCCCACTACAACAGGCAAAGGTGCAGCTAGAACCGTGATGCAGTGACCCTCGATAACTTCGTCATGCAAATAATGAAAGTGAGAAAGCAGCCAACGACATACAATTTTTTTTAAATCTGATTTAAAATTAAAAAATCATGATTTTTTTAAATCATGATTTTTGGCAACCTTGATACTTCTTACAAGTTTGGTTTTTGTTTTGTTTTATGTGTGAGTATTGTGTCATAACGCAACCTGATGGAATTAATTGCATCAATGTCTGTTGTGAATTTATTTAGTTCAGCTAATTCATATTTTAAAAAAAAATGTTTATTCATCAATATTTATTTGCAAACAATACATTTGTCTCCCTCTGCTGTATTTGGCTGGTTTTCTGTCGGCCACAAAATATCCACTGGCGGTTCTGCACTTATAAAATCTACTTGTCGTCTATTTTACTTGGCAAATCTTCATCCAAAAGCAGGCCTGAACTATTAAAGCAGGGCCAGTATCATATCTCCTGGATCTTCTGGCCCCTGCAGTATACTGACACCTAGTAATTTAAGACTAAATAAAATTGTACTCAAACAATCTCTTTCAGGAGTTTAATTTCGCGTCGAGCTAAGGGAGTGGAGGTATCAAAGCAAATTATAACAATGGGTCTATATATGTGTTCAGTTAATCTTTATAATCAGGTAATGTGTATTAAATTTCATTTATCAATACATGTATTACCTGAAAATTTCAGGTAATATACAGATTAACGTTAACATACATACCAGGATATATATCTGTAATATATATATATATATATATATATATATATATATATATATCGCACCAGAAACATGTTGTGTCATCAGGTGGCAGCAGTACCGCGGTGTGTCCCGGACGACGCTTTTGTTTAAGGTTCGTCAGATGGCAGCACCAACTCAAGTTTTTATTCGTTTCGTTTCATGATCTGTGATGACGAAACAGGGAAGTGTGAACATTTATTTAAGGTCTCTTTTACTGGGTGACTGTTGGCTGTGCCCAATAGGCGACAGCCAGGGATCTCTACTCCAAACTTCAACAAGACTGACACTTCCACTTTCACTATCACTTACAAACTTACAAGGAACTTGTATGGAAACTTGGTGAAACAAAGTGCCCTGAATGTGTTTTAATTACCCGATAATTACTGGCAGTGTTTTATGTCACTAGGGAGTCTTTAACAGTCCGTTTTATAAACATTAATTAATTGAGTCGACAAAATTATTTAATGTGGTCAACCACCCAGGTGTTGTAAGACGAAAAATTCATGATCCCTGGAGAATTGGTTAAATATCATTTGCACCAAACTTGCCACATTTATATTGCTGAAAATGATAGCTATTTATTAAATGATAATTAAACTAATCACACATACACACGCACGCACACACGCACGATCACACACACACGCATACACCTTCCAGTGTATATACACACCCGCCCGCACATATATATTTACCAGGCCTGTTCATTTGTATTATTCTAAAACAGCACTTGAAATAAACATTATAGTATACTCTTCACGGCGGGTATTAAAATTCGTAAAGAACTAATTATCCAGGAAATGATATTGCTTGGGATGAGGCCATTCTTGTTCCTGATTAACATCGTTAATCAGTTCGCTACAGTTATGCCACTGATAATTCAAATGCGGTTTATGAGTGTTAAAACAATCACTCTAATATCTACAAACTTTGTAGGTACTTATCCACAAAGTTTACTCAATAATCTTCCTCAGCTCTTCAAGTTATCCCCTTTGATATTTTTCCTATCTGGTCTTTGCCACTCTTTCAGTCCTTAGCCTATATCCTTAAGTCTTGACAATCGGCTATTTCCATTATATATATATATATATATATATTATATATATATATATATATATATATATATATATATATATATATATATAATTATGTAAGCAATTAAAATCCCAAACCCACTATCTGTTATTTCACGATTTATAATTGAATGATCTGTGATATACAAGAGGACATATCGATTCCACACCCTCAAAAAGAACCCGACAACATACATATTTCCGGAGCATCCGTTACTGAGTCATCTGTTGCATTCGTCGCAGCGTATCTAGTCATCGAAGATGTCTGGGAGATGACATACTCTCAGAATTCTGATTAAAATGTCGGTGCTTGGACTAGCATATATACGACTACTTGCTGGTTGTAATTGAATTAAACCAGTCAATTTGGGGAAAGCGCTGACTATAACGAAAAGGTTGTCAGTTTACTTAGAAAATGTAATCTACTAATTTGAACCATTGTAGTAAATTTGAACATATGGGAAACATCTTATCGATACATGTTCCTGTCATATTCCTGTTTTATAGTTGAAGCAGGAAATTTAGTTGTAAATGTCTAGGACCTGTTGGGGGTCTCTCGCCGTCGGTTTAAAGGGTTTTCAGATTACTTTCCGCGAGTCCGAAACCTAGTCACTCAACCACCAGTTGGTGATATTTTTTGGGTGCGGTGAAAAATATGGAATATCGTCCCAGAATACTAGATGACGATGTGATTATTTCACTGGGTGGGCTATGTGGTAACCTGTTTGTTTTGTCGTCCTACTTCAGATTTAGTCCACAAACACGCATATTCAACGTCCAATTCAACTTTTTATATCTTCAGAACGAGACTACACGAGAGTTCGCAACCTCAGTACAAACTGGAGTGGCTTAATTCGTTTCTTACTATAGTTTCTTAAGTTTCCATTCCATCTGATCATTTGTTGATGAACTTTGCATTGTGCCTGCGGTTTTCCCAATCCCTGTATTAGGTACACTACTGAGCTCGATTCTTTCGTAGGGGTATTAATTATCATATATTGTTTTACTGTTGTTACCTGGGTGTCACTGTATGAAGAGGGTGGTCCTGCGGGGTGCTTTAGGTATTTGGGCAATGGAGTCTGGGATGGAATAATGCATGGTTTGTACGTCTTGCTTTTTTGTATCTTCACGTTTGTTGTGTCCTAATTGAATCAGGTGGATCGTGGCTTTTTTCTGCTTCTGATTCATCCCTATTGATTTAATAATATTGACCCCACAAAACAGCCAGGTCCTACTCTCCTTTTGTACGTCCGAACAGGTCCCACCTTTAGTATAACCAAAGATCATATATATATATATATATATAAACCACCGGCGTGATTTGCAGCGGTATCCAGTCGATTCGCCCCACGGGACATTCGCCTCAAGTCTATTCGCCCCCGGTGTCGATTGAATCGCCTCGCTGCAAGTTTGGTTAATTCGCCCCGGTCTTAGTGCATTCGCCCCGCCAGAAATATGCAAGTTTGAGGTGGATCACATCCCCAACGGGTTCTTCCGCAAAGACGCACAGGTATGAATATGCATGTTAGAAGGGCGATAAATAACAATTATGGTCTATACATGCTTTTATTAAGCAGGATGCCCAAACTAAATAGGTGCCCCTCCTATGGGTTTTGATGTCTAGTCGGAAGAGGAAGGATTACAAGAAGGTATTTCATTATTATTCATAAAATGATGTACCAGTTACATATTATTCAATATTAAATCTTATTTAATTTTTCTTCTAGATATTCCAGGAAGTGAAGGCCATTATTCCTGAAGAACCCCGGATCCAGGAAATAGTGTCCGATTTTGAAGCAGCAGTGTGGAAGGCAGGTGTCCAGGTGTTCCCTGATGTGACGATGAAGGGTTGTGGTTTTCATTGGAACCAGTCAGTGTGGCGAAAGGTATGTTGATCATATATGCATTTTATTTAATTTCTAAACATCCAGTTTAGTTTATTTATCACAATTATACTAGGTATAGCTATAATGTATGCTTTCTCTCCTTGCAGGTCCAGAGCCTTGGACTTGCACCATCCTACCTTGCCAAGGATTCACTATACACATACATCAGATGCCTAATGGCTTTGCCATTCCTGCCGCACGAACACATTGACCCAGTATTTAATAGACTTGCTTGGGAGGCTTCAACCCCACTACTGTGCGACCTAGTAGAATACCTGCGCTCTACATGGATTAATAGCACCACCTGACCCCCAAAATCATGGTCCGTCTTTCAACAAGGGATTAGAACAAATAATGACGTCGAGGGATACAATAACCGCCTTAATCACCGTGGCCGCGAGAATCTGCCCTTTTATTTAATAATAGAACTTCTTCACAGAGAGTCTCGGTTTGTCAGTGTCCAGACCCGACTCCTATCAAACAACAAATTAATTCAATACCGGAAAAAGAAATATACAGCCACACACGCCAAGTACGGCGAGAGAACAGTCAAGTTATTACTAAATCCATGTGCTCACATAAACGGCCCTGTTATATAAACCGAAAATATATATATATATATATATATATATATATATATATATATATATTTGTATTATACTAAACTCAAAAAGATTTTTTTTTCATAATAAACTTGAAATGTCGCATGACATGCACTTGTTTAATTGCTGAACTACAACTTTATGTAAACAAATCCAATATTTGGATTTCAAATGTAGCCCATAAACTGTCTCACTCTGAAAGAATCTCTTTGGTAAAACACTTTAAACAGTTTCAAACTCTAAATTTAATATGGGGCGAATGAACTTAAGATAGAGAGGCGAATGAACTAAGACCGGGGCGAATGAACCAAACATAGTGAGGCGAATCAACTGACACCGGGGCGAATAGACTTGAGGCGAATATCCCGTGGGGCGAATTGAGCGGGAACCATTTGCAGCGTGGACAAGCTAGAGTGGCGCAACCTAGCGAAAGACCAACGAACTGAGGGTAAGAGACATAAAGTAAACATCATAACACGGGCGTTCACGCAGGTTCGCATTTCCAAACGTATCCCAAGTAAACGACATCGGAAGTTAGACCTTAAGGTTGGTGTATGTTTATTGACAAACAGATAATCCTATAACGTATTTGGATCTGCTTTGTTGGTTTAGTGATATTCAGGGCGTAAGAAACATTTTGTATGTTAAAATCTCCCGTAACGATAAAGTTAGGAAACAAGTTGAAGTTACCTGCGAAGTGAAGTCAGCAAGTGGAAGTGGCAGTTCGCTAGTCAGCTTAGGCTACTGCCGGAGTGGCGGAGTAGACTAGTAATATAGCTCTAAAAGTGAAGTCATCTGTGATTCTGAGAGTTTTGAATACGTACTGCAGCATGTCAACTAAACATCGATTATAACTTGTAAGAAAGTCACAAAACTAGAAAATAATCAAAATTATCAAGTTGCTAATAACCCTAATTAGAATAGATAATTAGAAATTGAGGTAAACTAGTGTCTAGTAGATCTAAATATGTTTGTTTTATATAATATCATATGGCTGTGAGCGCAAAGGGATTTGAGATATTCTGAATGGAATGGGTGGGTATGTTCTCTGCTGAGAAGAATGGGCAATGGCAAAGCCATTATTATACTATAGTCTATAATATATAGGCACCAAAACCAGGGTTGGCTTTCTATCCGGCAGAAAGGTATTTCTCCCCTGCCATGGGGAGAAATGGCAGAAACTTCCAGATGTGTTTATTTTAAGGTGAAAAGCATAACCATGTGTAAGCCATGGTATCACCAAGTATATTTGTACAGGGATACAATTAAATTATTAATGTTTTCATCTGCTTAATAATGTTTAAGAAAAACAACAAAGTGCTTCCAGACATAATCTCACTGTCTACTTCCCTTGAATATGTTGATTGTTATGTGGTAATGTGCAAAACAAACCTACAAGATAAAGCAATTTGTCCAGCCACAATATTCAGCATTTCCAAAGTATAGATATGTATGTCATATTAATTTATTGATCTGTTTAACAAAATAGTTTTAAGAAAAATAACAAATATTCTTTATTTAATTGGTTTATTATATCACATAGCATTATGATTTTGTGTATGAAAATTGTGGTATTAGAACAAGTTTACTTGTACATTACGAAAATATGAAACAAAAGGATCATACATGACATAATGTGATAATGTTCATATTCATATCATTAATAGTCAATTTCCACATCTCCATTTACCCACTGCTGCATATTTAATATGTAGCAGTGGGTGAGTGTTATTTCACAGTGATGTAGTTATTACTACAGACAACATGATGTTGTCAGTAGTATTCAAGCATGACTAGACACACCATCACCCTCCTCATAGTTGATTGGGTATTTGATAGTGTTATGTTGCCTTACATAACAAAGCAGTCATTATAAAATCAAATTTGTTCAGCATTATAATGTATATCACTGCACAGATACCAGAAATAAATAATCTCAATCTTTTATCTCACAATCTTAAACGTGATGAATTATTGACATACGCTTTAAATAAGTACGTGGCATGTGGACAAGATTTATAATTAAATAACTTATGCTTATCTGCCATTTCTCCCCTGGGCAGAAACTGGGTTTTTACTGTTATGGGAAGAAACCTGCCAACCCTGACCAAAACAAATTGAAGGTTGGTGCCTTCTTTTGTACAATGCCTGGAAGCTCCGATTTTCCATGTTATTATGTAAGCAACACAACATTGGTCAGCTTATATAAATAACCACACAGATCAATATTGGGGAAGAGTACTGGCAGCATCACTCTCAGAGTTTCCAGTGATAGTCTTAACAATCATTTTAGATGGAAGTTCACCAAGCAGGGCTGTGAACACAGCTTTGTAGGCTGATTTTCTTCCATCAGACATGATAACATAAACTAGCGTTATATCTATTTCATCTTATCGCCCAACCTCATGAAAGCTTGAATAGATTCAGTCCAGGAACAAATTCCTTACAAGATTGAAGTAGGACTTCACATATCACCTTTGGCATGGGAGACTAGAGCAAGTGTGGCAAAGATGATATAGCATTTAAAACCAGATGTACTTGTCATTCATATGTTTTCATACATTTTACTGGGGCGCCTCCATGTTCTAGCAGTAGTGTGTTGGACCACAGATCACTACGACCCGTGTTCGAATCCCGGCGTGGGCATATCTGAAGGTTGTTTCGTCTTTCACTTCGTCTCATTACCTTTGGAGGTCGCTCGGCCCATTTAGCCTACCATGTGCACAAAAGTAGCCGTAAAACATCAATCATCATACCAATGTGTGAATGTGTTTTGTATAGATCAAGGCAAATTATAACCATCGTTTACGCAAACTGTTAGCGCATACGTAGGACTTCAAACTTAAATTAACGGCATGATTCAATGAACCGTATATGAAGTCAATGACTTAGTCTTAGAAATAATTAAACATTGTCAATTAGATCTACTACTGACTAAGTTTCACTAACTGAGCCTTTGATGGTACGTTTTGGTCACTAACGGGGCAATAACCAAGACAATGTAATTGTAAATTACCGGTATGTGAGGTCAGTTAGTAACTCTCTATGGAAAATAAATATTAATTAATCAGTAATTATCCCGTTATTAATATAAATATGCCCATACAAAATATGTATATGGGGGAACCCTAAATTCCTAATGTCCATGCCGCCAAACGAATAAGATACGACGCTCCTGTGTACAAGTTGTCTTGTTACCGGTGCTGCCTTGGTGAAATGCGCTACTGAGTCAAACAACGTTTATCCATAATTACAAAAATCTGATAATTCTACATATAAATATGGATTTTCATTATGAAGCTATATATAATTATCATCAACTTGTTTCACTTCTATTTTGACTCCATGACTGCATGAGTTTAAATCAAAATAACGATTGAAGTCCGTTTGCATCTAGACTAGGACCTAGGTCACTAGCGTCTAGACTGCTGCTAACACACTGAAAATCGTTCTCTCGATGACTGGATTTCTTGACACCGAAATAGCACCGGCCATTAAGCCGACCCCCCAAAATAAAGGTCAAAATGTTGACACCAAGTCTCGGCTTAATGGCCGGGACCTACGGGTATGTGTGATCCATAAAAAATGTAATTTTTATCAAAGGATGTTTTAATTGCTCCTTGTATAGGATTAGGAACTTTACTTGATTTAAGTCCAGTTTTTACATTTTTGTGCATTATCCATGTTTTTGGATTATAGGATAGGAGAGCAATTTCAGGGTAATGAACATTCAAATTTAAAATGGAAAACAGTTTTGTTTAGAACTTCCAATATTGAAATATTACAAAACAAATGACGAAGCAAAGAGTATGATACATCCATGTAGAATGGGTGTAATAAGTTTATAGCATGTTTACTTTCTTTATGATTCTGTAATCTAGTTTGTAATCATTGCTTGTTTTGTTTCTCAGTTTACACTTAACCTAGACAATATACAGTTAGTTTGTATGATGATCAATAAGTGTGTATTGATTATTTTACCTCTTTCACCATCAGGCAGAGTAATGGCAGTCTTGTGCAAAGCAGCTATTTTTAGCCATATATTTGTAGCAGAAGATTATTTTGAGGTCACTTTATTTAAATCATTGTTATTAAACATGCAGATCACTACACTTATGCTCTTCATAATTTTTTCATCTGAGTATCTGGCCAAAAAATTATTTTTATCACTAGTCAGCAGTCTAACACATCATTCTGAACCAGGAAGTTGACAGAATTATTGAACAAATTTATTTTGATGATCTGATCTCCTACTGTCTTCTGTGACATCAATATAGATTAGTAATAAAATAAGCATATCATCATAACTGTAAGTAGAAATGTCAAGGTAGTTTTTTTCCTGATTCCATTTGTTGTGGCTACGTTATAATGCCTTTTTTCACATCCATTCTGTATCATAAGTAATTGGGTAACTAGAGCAACACATCATTGTATCCTTTTGTTGAAAACATGTTTATTATTTAAAAAAGAAGTATTAAATCATTAAATATTTTTCATTTAGTACATCATGACTTTTTATTATTTGTTGTATGTGTTTATCACGGTGATATACTATTTCTTAGTATTCAAAGCAAACATATATGAGTGATGGCTGGGTGTGACAGGGTAACTAATATCTTGGTTATTGTGGCTGAATCTTCCTCTATCCATGGACACAGGAAAGATCACAGCACTAACACTTTTATATTTATCTGCAGCTTTTGACACCATTGATTATTCTGTTCTTTTAGATCGTCCTTCTGATCGCTACCGCATATCGGGCACAGCGCTCACTTGTATCTGCTCATTCTTAATAAATAGGTTGCAATCAATAAAAATTAGAAACTGTTTTTCAAAGGCAGTTCTTTTGTTTTGCGGCATTCCGCAGGGCTCATTTCTTGGAACGCTACTGTTTCTCTGTACTAATCACTAAGCTCACTTATTCACAGCCACAAAATAGATCATCATTTATATGCAGATGACACCCAAGTATTCATATCTTTATCTACAAGCAGACACTGATCTTTCCCTTAAACAACTTGGTGACTGTCTCAGTGATATCTCTGGCTGGATGACAAACAATAAACTTAGACTCAATGCCAACAAAACAGATTTCATCATTATAGGTACATCCAGACAACGCAGCAAACTTACTCGTTTCTTCCCTACGAACATCCTTAGTCATAGCATCACACCATCAGACTCTGCACGTAATCTTGGTGTTACATCTGATAGCGATTTAAATTTCAGAAAACATATTTCTCTGACATGTTGCTCTTGCTTCTATCATATTCATCGCTATATTCAGTTGCCAAAACCATTGCTACAACATTCATTACTAGTAGGCTTGATTACTGCAACTCTCTTCTTTATAACATCCCATCTAAGGATATTCTAAAACTTCAGTGGGTTCAGAACTGCTTAGCTAGGTTTGTCATACAGTCTCCTCGGTTTACCCATTCTGGACCACTTCTGAAATATCTTCACTGGCTTCCTGTTCAATCTCGCATCATTTTCAAACTCTGCACTATTGCCTATCAAAGTCTTTCTTCTGGAGAACCTTCATATCTATTTTCCATGCTTTCTTTAGCACCCAAGCCCAGAGAGCTCCATTCATTTGGTCTTCTCTTGTTGTCTGTTCCCTAGGTTAAAACTCATACTGGGACTCGTGCTTTTTCAGTTGCTGTCCCTACTCTTTGGAATTCACTCCCCGAACATGTTAAGTCATCAAATAGCATAGTTTCTTTCTGCCACCATTTGAAAACTCACCTTTTCAGACTGAGATTGGTTCTTTTTGAGGATGTTGGCACAGTAGAAGTTTTGTAATTATTATAATTATTATTATCCTTTGTAATCCACAGTATTGCCCATGATGCTGCAGTTATGTTTTAATCTGAATAGAGAATTATTATTATAAATAATTAATACAATCCTGTATACGGTATCACTAACATGGATGTAAGATACGTTATGTCAACCTTTTGAGTTACTATTTTCAGTCTTACATCAGTTGTTCTTTAATCTGTTCTGTCCAAAATGGTGTAATGTAATAATAACATGAAATAAACCCTTCATTATAATTCTGAACCTAACTTGTCATCATCTAGCATCATACAATATATAGAGGCCATGGTCCAACAAAGGTAATGACCCGAAGTTTGTTCAGATGGCCAGACGTGTCACTAATAGTTAAATACATTTGCTGTCCAGATATTAATTAGTATGATATTCATTAGCTATGTTGGGAAACATCTGGTATAAAAAGTAGTTTTTTTTGTGAGAGTGTAAGCTGTTGTGCTGCAGGACTTCTCTATTCAAGGTGTTAACCTTGTCCCTAGGCTGCACTCTGTGTCAGTTCATCATACAAAAAGACCTATATTACGTGTTAGTTTTTATTTTCAGGTGAACATAACAGCTCTTATGATATGTATGTCAGGTCGACATCGATCATCAGAATGATGTCGTACAAATACCTTTGTGTGATTATTACCATCTTGATTGTTGTCACAACGCTTGCTTCTGGAAATCCAGATCCTAATGGACGAAATGTTTGTGAACATCTTGTAACGTGAGTATTACATACAGGCATTTGTTTAATAATTCTGGGGGGGTTTTCGAGTGTGGAATTATTGTTTGTAATAAAAGTATACGAATATGTGTTTAATGTGTTTCACTTACATGAGTAATTGATGTCTTAATATAACATACACATGATTTCAGCTTGTGGTTATAGCACATTTTCTTGCACTGTACTTTTATTAATATTAATCCATTAAAAATACAGGGTACAAAGTTCATCTAATGGTAAGAATGTATTAAGCTATGGACTTATTTCCTATTAGCAACCTGATAGACCATGTACAAGTATTTGATTAACAGTTAATATTCCTTACATCCTATATAAAAGTCTAAAGCATGTTCTGTTTAATAACATAGGCATGAATATTTTGTTTGATTTGAAGAGTGTGTGTGTGTTTGTATTCTATTTACTGAGCATGAAAATAGAGTATTAGTGGGAATCATGAATGGTAGATTTGGTTTTAGCTTTAATAGTGTTTATTATTGTAACCTGAAGCAAAAAGCCTCCTATTTAATAATAAGTAACAAACCAAGAAGCCATTCTATTATTATGGAGTCAGTTACATGAAAATTTTTGTGGTTCACAGAAATTGTCTGTATCAAGCTGTTTGGGGAAAGTTTTATTAATAAAATAGCATTAACTGCCGATTTTTAAGTATTAGATTATGTATTATTGTGTTGAAAGGTAATAACTTCATGGGTATAAATTTATGCCAATCAGATGCAATACCATCACTATTTTTGCAGAGTAAACAATGAGTCAATTGCATGTTATTAAAATAATAAATGACTTTAACAGTTCAGTTTATGGGATGCATGTATTACTGGGCTGTATATAAAGTAAATATGTTAATAAATCATTAAGTATGTAATAATTAAATCAGCTATTGATTTCATGGTTCAGAACTAGCTAATATATTTTACAAACTTTTCACAAATATATACCAGATTAGTTACATAGGAATAGTTACACAGGTACTTATAATCGAAGATACTTGTATTCATTAATATATGAAACAGTTGTATTCTAAAACTCTTACACCTCCTGCCTGCTATTGGTTTGTTAGTAGATAATACTTAGTATAGTTATTTAAATACACCATATGTCATAAATAATTAAGTTTCCAATGTTTATTTTTCCTCAGCATAGGTAACTGTCATAATGCAAGTAACAACAACAACTAACTTAAGCATGTAGCATTCCATGATAGTGTTATAGATAAGTGCTAGTTGCAGAGATCCTTACACATGGTAGACCCTTTGATTTCATAGGATTTCTGGCTTGTAAACAGCAGTGATTATACTGTGTAGATAGGTGTGTGTGTGTGTGTCTGCATGCGTGCACACACACACACAAAAGCACGCTGCTAATATGTGTAAATAAATATGGTAACAGATGCAACTCAGTTATTTATATCTGACATGACTGTTTTGTGGTAATGTGTTTGAGTCATATACACATAAAGGTATCACTGATAGTAGACTGTGTTGTGTGAGAGGTTGGATGATATCAGTGTGACTGTGAGGTGTCATACTGCTAATTGTTTGTGCATCACTGACATGTGTTTTTGTACATACTCAGTGATACAACTGATCATACACTGATACAGCCGTTTTACATATGTAAAATAAAAAAAATTATGCCATCTAAGCCACTGTGTGTATGTGGGTGATTCAGTAAATGATAATTATAATTTTGTATATGCAGAGAATCTGTACTACTCATGTACTATTATATGCCATCAAATAGATAAATGTCGTTTTTTGCAAGTCCGTAGATCTAGTCTAGTTGGGATCAAATGCCAGAGATGAGCTGGGGGTTGTCGAATAGGCTAAATATAATAATAGTTAAGCTTAATTTCCCACCAAAAACTGTTTTAATAGCTATTTTAAATGTGTTCCTTATACTTACAGATGAAAAGATATTCCTTTTGTATGTTCAGTCTAGTTTTCTTTCCGGTCAGTGTGTGGCTCTGTGTGTGAGAGAGAGAAGTTATAATATTTGCACAAATGTAAATGTTGCTGTATGTGTGAGAGAGAGAGAAGTTATAATGTAGATTAATATTTGCACAAATATAAATGTGGCTGTATGTGTGAGAGAGAAGTTATAATATAGGCTATACTATTTGCACAAATATAAACATGGCTGTATGTGTGAGAGAGAAGTTTAAATATAAGCTGTAATATTTGCACAAATATAAACATGGTTGTATGTGTGAGAGAGAAGTTATAATATAAACTGTAATATTTGCACAAATATAAACATGGCTGTATGTGTGAGAGAGAAGTTATATTGTAGGCCATAATATTTGATCAAATATAAATGTGGCTGTATGCCGATAGCTTAGTTGAAGATGCTTGAACAATGACCACTCTGTGTATTTATGACATATTCATCATTTCACATTTAGATTTATAGAACACTACACAGGATCATATCGTTCTGTGTACCGTACAAAGACCTATACATGGTGTTTAGCTTTTCCACCAAGATGTACTGAATGGCAGTAAGTACCATGTTTTATAATGTGATGACTATATTTGTAACTTAGTAACAGAAACATTACTGCTGTAAACCATTTACTGAGTTAAATTTTGTAATATCGAATTTATTTAAAATCCTTGTTTTCATGACTTCGTTTCTTTTTTGATGTAGAGTTCTTTGTTAGTTTTCAGTTTACCACACTCATTATATGTTGTAGTAAACAAGTTTTGATATAATAACTATAATCTATAGAAGCTTTTTAATAAAACAAGTTAAATCATTTGTATGTCTTTTGCTTTTGAATGGTGTTAATTTTATTTTTTTTCAGCACAAACTATCGTTTAGCATATAGACCAGAAACACGACTGTCTCGTAGAATTGAGTACCGATGTTGTCCAGGATATGAAGAACAGTCTGATAACCAGTGTAAACGTAAGATTTATAGTTATTCCCCGACTAATATTTTGAATCTTTAAAATTCCATATAAAGTAGTATATCCATCTAAAATGGCCTTGTGTTGATTGAGTAATTTATGTAACAATTGAAAGATAAACATTTGGAATAATTTGGATTGAAACTCTTTTGATTTGTTGCAGCTACTTGTACCAAAGGTTGCATCCATGGAAATTGTGTATCTCCTGATCAGTGTTATTGTAATTCAGGATGGCATGGAGATGACTGTGGTAGTAGTAAGTATAGTATTGATGATAATGTTTATTAAATAGCATCAGTCACTATTTTATGTATGTATTGGTGGAAATATAATGTATTATTTATTATATATATATAGCCATTCATGAGCTTCCACCTGTTAGAGTCATTGACTAATAATGAACTAAATATATACTTGTGTACATATACCCACAAATACACACATTTTTAAGACATGACCATAATAAATCTGAAGAGTTGGATAAATATTCCATGAAGTAAAAAAACATATTATATTTCACATCATCTATAAGTGTAATTTATGCCAAATCTATTTTATGTGATATGACTAATTAACATTGCCCACAATACTTAATAACAGACTGTATGCCTGGCTTTTGGGGGCCACAATGTAGGAACCAGTGTACATGTGTTAACAATGCAGAGTGTGATCCTGAAAGGGGAACCTGTAGATGTCAGCCAGGTAAGTTCTGGACACAGATAATTTAATTATTAACTGTGCTATCAAAGCAAAAATTATAAATATTTGTTGCTTTACTGCAACATATTTGTTGCTTTTAATATGTACAATGATTGAAATGAATCTGAGTGTGTCTTCTTCATTAACATTATTTCACTAAGGTCATTGCCTGATTATAATAAATTGTATTTTCATTGAAGAAACCATCTTTTGGTGTCACTTTTGATAGGTTATCATGGAAATAACTGCGAGAATAAGTGTCCTGAAGGTACTTATGGTTTATACTGTAAAGAAAGTTGTCGTTGTCAGCATGGTGCCAAGTGTCATCATGTAACTGGTGAATGTATTTGTAAGCCTGGATACCAAGGATCATTGTAAGTAAATGTCACTGCATGTTTTTTTTTTACATTATGCATATCTCAGTATGTAGTTATTGTTTATATTGTAATGTCTTATTTTATTTCTGTAGTTTAAAGGATCTATCTTATCTATACTATGATGGATCTCTATCATATAATGGTAATATCTTTGATCATTTCTATAATAATTCTGCAATAATTGTATTTTGTATGTTTACTGTATACATATTGTAGTACCATTGTTTATGTGGCTGTTTATCAGATATAATCGGCTTGGTATTCTGTGATGCAACAACTGGATATTGTATATATTTTTTGATCGGCTGTGTTTGCTTGCTATTAGTTATATATTATGTAGTCATTATGTATACTGAACAAAGCTAAATATTACATTTTGCAGTCATTTAAAAATCCTAACTATTTATGGATGTCATATAGACATACCCAACATGAAGCACATTGTATTCAATATAAACAAACAAAAAGTCATATAATGGCAATATCAAATATTTGGGGCTAAAGTTCTGGAATATCAGTAAGGTAGAAAATGATATAAATTTGCTGCCACAATTTTTACCAGAGAAATCTTCTCTTGAAAGTTGAGTGAACATCTGTTACAGATATACATATTTATTTAATATAGTGACAAAATAAGGTGTCCCAGTTGGTTTAGGGAGTATTCTTCACATTTTTCTTTATATTCATATTGATTTAACAGTTATGAATATTGTCTATTTTCTTAGCCATTAACTACCTATAATGAACTACAATTATCATAATATTCTTCCGTACTAATGTCAGAAATCATATATGTAAATTTGGATTAACATTCAGTTCGTGAAACAACTGGTCATTAACCACTTAAGGCATAATACAATAGTGCTATCAGTGCTATTTGATGTCATAATCAGTTAACTCTTCATATTTTTTAAGTCAATTTAGTTGTCATTGTTTGCCACCTGAATGGGTTTCTCCATTATTCCTGACCCAACCTCCTCGAGTCAACATGTCTGTAGAGTGTTCTTGAAACAATGCCATTATATATACTATATACATGTAGCATGTTTATTTACTTGAACCATACTTGTAAATATATGTTTTATTCACGTAGATTTATAAGTATATTTTGATTTCCTCTGAATGTGATGGCCAATAGTCCATTTGTTATGTTGTCTAGGTGTGAAGATTTGTGTAATGAGGGAACACATGGTTTTATGTGCCAGGAACTATGTCATTGTCAACATGGAGGCATGTGTAGTCCACATAATGGTTCATGTATTTGTACGTTAGGTTGGATGGTAAGTGCAAGCCTAAAAGTTATACTTACAGAAAATGCTCTTAATTCAGGCAACCTCTTAGCACTTGTAGTAAACAAAGACATTTGTTGTCATTTTGTCTTAATTGTGTTTTTTTGTAGTTTTTAGATATGCCACTCATGCAATGCCTACCAGGTACAATAAGCTGTATTCTATTTTTATAAGAGTTGTAAAAGAATACTCTGTTACAGGGAGAGTTTTGTGCTGATCCATGTCCTTCAGGATATTTTGGACAGGACTGCGCACTCCAATGTCAGTGCTACAATGGTGGAGAATGTGACCCTGTTTCAGGACAGTGTTACTGTACACCAGGTTATATTGGAGAGAGGTGGGTACTGTACTGTAATTTTTTACATTTTCAGTCTATACCCAAAACATGTACAATCACTTCATAACACGTTTCACTATGAAGCGTTATGTGGAATGTTGAGTAACTGATAAATGTAGGGAGTAAACATGTTTATTTTCATTACTACCATGGTTGCTTTATTTAATTAGGTGAGACCATCCATGTGTTCCTAGATGTTTGTCATATTATGATGTGTTTTGATCACCAAAAATGTATTTAATATTGAGCGATTGAGGATGTAGTCATTTGTGATGAATTACATTATATAATTGTTTTACATCACAGCAGTATTACTTGTACGTTTTTCAGGATTATTACAACTGAAATAATAGCTAATTATCTATTATGTTGCATTAACTTGATTTGGTTTTATTGCGAGGTTATTCTTTATATTTCTGAATTAGCTGCTCTATTAATCAAATATTTATTACCATGTGAGAATCCCAACCCTTTTATCCAAAATATATTGTTATCAGTAGAATTAGTGGTGTTCTTGATACTGTTGTGTTAATTTACTCCATTGCTGCTCTTTATATAGTAATTAGATTACCACAAGAAATGTAGAAAAGGTATCAGAAAGATAAATGTATAATATAAATTTGTGTATGTCTTAGGTGTGAGATGGCATGTGATCCAGGTTACTATGGTGATAACTGTTCTGAAGTATGTCAGTGTGCAAACAATGCTGAGTGCATTAACACAAATGGCTCATGTGTGTGTGTTCTCGGTTACGAAGGAACAAACTGTGATACAAGAAGTGAGTAGTGTTTATTTACTTTTGTATAAATTGTTTTGAGGGTTGTCCATGATAAGATTCTGTATACTCTACCTTCATGGAATGTTATGTATGAAGTTCTATAGTGTGGTCTGTTAAAAAGTTGAACAAATATATTTTATAAGTATTTTCTTAATGCAACCATTCCAATGTTATATCTAGATGTTTACTTTATCATTTTCAAAGGTTGTCCGGTTAACAAGTTTGGAGTTGACTGTGGACAGACTTGTAGGTGCAATAATAACAATACAAAAGTGTGAGTATTTTTGTTTGTTAGCATAGTTATATATAATATATCAGTTAATAATCAACATAATTTAAACATCATTTGCATTTGCTGATAATGTAATATTATAGTGACATAAGTTTGATACTGTATTCTCCAGATGTCATCCTGGTACGGGTCATTGTTTGTGTCGGCCCGGTTGGAAAGGTGAGAACTGCACCGAGATGTGTCAGTCTCCTTTCTTTGGACAAGACTGTAGCATGATATGCGACTGTGAAAAGTCTGTTGGTTGTGATCACATCACAGGACAGTGTCAGTGTTTGCCAGGTTATATAGGACCCAGGTGAGATGGGCTAATTTTAAAATTTGCATAAAGTATCTCAATGCATCGAACAAACCAGTTAAAAATACTAGTGATGCAAAATTAATGTTCTGGTTATTATTGATGAAATATGAAAATCTTATCAAACCTTATCATTAATTACCATCACACTGATTGTTTGTTTGGCTATTTTTAGACGTCAGTTGCAGTACCGTGTTTTACTTACGTGATAAAAAGAAATAAGATAAATAAATCCAGATTTCAGTTATAATATTTGGAGTCAAACAAAAAAATTGATTATTTTTTATACCAGATTTCATCGGGTGGGGGCATTCGGGTGTGGCAGTGGTTAAAGCTCTTCGCTGCAAACCTTCAGGTTGTGGGTTTGAATCCAATTTATGGGATTTGTCTCCCTTGGCAGATGCCCTTCGATTGCATATATCTCAGGTGTGACCAGTGCCGAGGCTAAACAACTCATCAACTACACCAGATTTCATACAGATCAAAATAATGTTTCCTAGTTATTGCCATTTTATTTACAGAATTATGTCAAAACATACATTACTTTACAGTAGTAACTATTGGTATAACTTAATCAGTGAAGCGTCTGATAATGTTGTGTAATGGGAAGTACCAAAAGGTATGGATTTTGTCTAATTTGAATATTGTCTGTAACCAGAATGATTTTTTTACGATATGACGAGATGTTTGCTGATGACTACCGACATCGGTGGTCATTGTTGTCTGTGATTGAGTGACCCAATCTAGTCTTGGTTATCACTCTGTACACATCAGTTATATCACCGTGATAGATAGCAGTCAGCATATAAACAGTTCTTAGTTCTACAGCTCATCTCTTTTTATCTGTAATTGAGTTGAGGATGTAGAAAAAATGTGTTGTCTAATTTTAAGGCAAAATATGAACTATGGCCACTATGTACTCATCAGTAAACTTGTGCAGCAATTAATAGTTCTTGCACTGTGTTTACTAAATTACTGTACTTGCACTAAATTTAAATTAGTCATGACGCATTATTGAATTAGTTTGTTTATGTTATTATAATTTATTTTGTTTTATAGATGCTCTGAAATGTGTAAAGAAGGTTTTTATGGAGAAAACTGTACTAAATTGTGTAACTGCAGCAATAGTGTGTCATGTGATAAAGTTACTGGACAGTGTTTTTGTCGTCCAGGTAAGATATGACATTTTTTTTCAAAATAATTACAAATTTATAAACATAATGTACTTTGGTCAAATGACTTGGAATAATGTTTATAAAATTCAGCTCTTTTTTAACTGAATCTTGTTCAATCAATATTTTGATTAAGTATATAACACTTTTTATCTAGTACTATCTCCAATATGAAGAAACATTTCACTTAAAATTCACTGAATATGTTTATAAATATGAAATATATATATATATATATATATATATATTTCTTTCTGAATTATTGTCCTGTGCTGTGGCATGGTTGTGCTTAAATATTAATCTGAATTCCAGATCAGTAATATTTTATTTCTGTTTTATTAGCAGTTTGGTTATTTGATAGATGATTTCTCTCAAAATTTAAATCTTGTCACAGGCTGGACTGGTCCACATTGTGGTGATCCATGTCCACATGGTTTCTATGGCAAAAATTGTGAGCAGTTATGTCAGTGTAACCATGGCATTTGTGATCCAATCAGTGGACTCTGTGCTTGTGATGCAGGCTATCAAGGTACTTCATGTGATCAAAAATGTGAGGTATGTTATTTTAAAATGTATATATTTTGGAAGATTGTTAGATAATAAGAATATTGTATTCTTATAATTAGGCATTATTTTACTAGTCTGTGGCAAGAATGAACATTTTGAATGAACTCTCTTATACAGTTCCAGGTAATACAATAATTGTAACAGATAAAATATGTACACATTTTCACTACAGATGTGGAAGTTTGGTATTGGATGCGTCAAGGTATGCCAGTGTGACAAATCCAAATCTGTGGGCTGTGAACCCATCATGGGCCACTGTATCTGTAAGCCAGGATGGCATGGTAAGTGTCATATTTAAATTGTTCTGTCCATGCTTTTATTTGAATACAGATAATGTCATTCCAATATGCTGGGCATTTATTTCGTATCAAATCTACAGCTCAGTATTGACTTTACAATGTTATCATGGCATTTTAAAACTGTCTGTAACTAATTACAATGGTACTGATTTATATCTCTATTTTAGTATCAATTCTGGATGTACTTTTTATAATGTAAACCTCCAGCACTCATAATTCTTTATCTGCACAGCTATTAAAACATTTTAACTTATTGGGGATAGGAATATTCTGATTGCAATACCATTGAAAACACTCAGTTTTGTTTTTACCTTGAAATTCTATTAAGAAAGTGGTTTATTTGTGAAATCTACTTTAAGTCATTCGATATTGTATATTTTAATTGGCACATACAGTAAAGTTGTGATGGCAGTGATCTATCTTGATAGACCACTAAATCTCCTGTAAGTGCTCAATATAAAGACCAGAACTTGTCTCGAGCAACCAGTCTGTGTTTAAGATAGAATCAAGACTAATGTGTGTGTGTGCTACACTAGTGCATGTTTGATCCAATTAGAATAGTATGTTTGTGCTCTATGGGTTTGATCTAGTTAGACTTATACATGTATGTGCTGTGTTAGTACCTAGTAAATAAACTCAAAATATAATGTTTTTCTTGTTTGGAGACATTTTTTTATCACATACAAAACTGAAATACATTATGCTTGTACTAATGGTTTTTATTTGGTGTGAACTCTCTTTTTTTGGTAGTATAATGTTAACTTTTATCCATGCATAAATTAATTTCAGTTTTAACCCTTAACGTCTTGTCTCATCAAGGTTTCTGGCAATGTGGACTGGTGTACAGAAGATAATGGTAGTCAATATATGGCTATCATTTTACATGTGAAATTCTGTCATGTTAGAAATTGGAAGATGCTGAAACTGGCATTTGTTAAAAACAAAAATGGACATACTCATTATACGTTTCCAATTTTAGGTTTGAACTGTGATAGCCCCTGTCCTGATGGCTACTGGGGGCCAGATTGTATGAAGGTTTGTCAATGTTATCATAACAGCAGCTGTAACCTTATTAATGGAATCTGTCACTGTGCAGCTGGATGGACAGGGATAGACTGTACTGAAGGTGAGTGTTAATGAATGTAAAATTAGAATAATATGTGAGAACAATACTGATATGTTCTTTGGATATACACTCTCTCTCTATCTCTCTCTCTCTGACATTCTCAATCACTCACCCACTTATTGTCTTACTCTCTCATGCACACACACACATATGCACACACACACATATGCACACACACACACAGAGAGAGTGAGAGCAAAATATCATAATAAAGAAGGGATTTTAATATGTTTACAAGAAGAAAAAACAATTTTAATGAGCAATGAGAAAAGACTATTTGTTAGAATGTATTTATAACTCGTTTCAGTATGTCCAGCTGGTACTTACGGTAGAGGCTGTAGCCAAAAGTGTCCAATTTGTCACCATGGTAACACAACTTGTAGTCCCTTTACTGGGTTATGTCCTTGTCCAGCTGGTTGGTATGGTGACAGCTGTGAATTTAGTAAGTTGGCATAATAATGAGTTTAAATATTGGACAGAAATAAGATTCTTATTATAATTAGAGTATCAGATGAATTATGTTATATAGATTATAGCAGTATGATATATATATATATATATATATATATATATATATATACACACATATATATATATATATATATATATATATATATATAAACTAATATTTGTCTTGTTCAGTTGATTATAATTTGATGTAGGTAAACAAAATTGTACAAGTTATGCTGAGAAAGTGTGAGAAAGTTGTGGTCCACACTTTATAATACAGTTTAAACATTTGGTCTCTATTTTATTTAACTAATAAATATATATATATATATATATATATATATATACACTCTGTATTACTATCATATTATGACCAAACTTTGAATTTAGCTATATAGGTTTTTGTAGAAGAATTGTTTAATAGAGAAAATAAAAACACTGCACACACACACACACACACACATGAATACATTTGTTTGTGTGTATGTATGTGATTCTGCACTGATCAAGAATGAAGATCCCTCGGTAGAAAGTCAATCACTGCGTTTCAGTATTCAATTATTTACATTAGCAATTTGAATGAGACCTATATTTCTATAGTGACCAATTAAATATAATGTTCTCATTGACAAACCTTCTAAATGTTTGCTTCTATTATCAGCATAAAATGATAATGAATTGCTCCTCTTGTGATAGTGGTCCAGAAATGTTCTGACATTGCTTGCCCTTCAATGGCCCCAATATTTTGTTTTCTGACAGGATGTCCATACGGCACATATGGCCTTAAGTGTCAGCATACATGTAACTGTAACAAAGCAAAGTGTGATCCACAAACTGGTGTTTGTCATTGTTTACCTGGTTACCAAGGTGACAAGTGTCAATACAGTAAGTTGCTGGTGATGCATTTCTTTTTCATGCTGCACATTTTTGTCTGTCATCTTTATGTGAATCATTTGCACTTGATGGCTGAACAATGTCATAACCAACAGTTAATTCAATAAATATTTTTGGCTATATACATTTAAATAAAGAATTTCTGCCAGCTACTGTTGGTAGTATTGCCTTAAACTTAAAGAAACAATCAGCTGATAATAGTACTCATTGTCTGACTTATCAAATTTGAATTTCTGAATTCGAGACTTTATTTGTGCAAAACTATCAGCTGTCACTCAACACTACATCCCAGCTCGTCTATCTAATTTCATTAGACACTTGCAAGTTTTGTTACTTGCTGTTCTTTACCCACAATACTCTGCATGCACGTAAGTGTTAGTTAGTTTTGATTTATATTCATTGTTTTCAAAGAGTAGGTTTCTAAATGTTTACCCAAGATATGAGAAAATTATTAACCTGCGATGACGTATTTTGTTTTTGTTTAGGTTGTCCAGAGGGATTTTTTGGAGTTAACTGTCAAGAGAAATGTCAGTGCACACATGCCATTAGCTGTAGAAAGAATGACGGCTTCTGTTATTGTAATCCCGGATATATGGGCATGTACTGTGAAATGGGTGAGTGTTACAGTTGATATCTGGTTTGGAGCACCAGGCTGGATTTACCTTGTTTTCTACATCCAGGAGCATGTGCCTGATTATTTAAAAAATAAATTAAAATAAATATCATTTGCTTGAAACACACTCAATAATTTGTTTTCATCTGCAGAATGTCCAGCCAATTCCTATGGTGAAGGATGTCAGTTTGTTTGTGATTGTGTCCATGGCACCTGTCATCATGTAACTGGCATTTGTGAATGTTTGGATGGATATACAGGAAGCAAGTGCGAAAAAAGTAAGAACCATTTTGAATTTTAAGTGAATTCATTTCCCTGGTAATGGTGATATATTTGATTTGTTAAATCAGAAGGTTTTCTGTATATTCATCCACAATTAAGTAATTAATTAATTAATACAATGGAACAAAATCATAGAGTAAATTAATTCATTTCAAGTAATCTCATAAAACTTGATTTGTTTATGCCATTAACAGATATTATTTTGCAGTAGTTTTTCATGCTTTTGCATTGGTAAAATTAGATGACATTCTGTGGTAAAAGGCACCAAAAGTGATAATCTCTTCAAACCAAATGGTTCAATAAAACAAACAGTTGCTCTCTCTCTCTCTCTCTCTATCTATCTATCTATCTATCTATCTATCACTGTCTGTGTATGTGTGTGCATAATAATTTGCCATTTATTATATGTCCTGTTATATGTTGTATATGCATATAGGTTTGCCTATCAATTGAATTTTTATGCTAGTACCAGTATGTACCTAAGCATTTAATTTGTCAAATCATTTCGTAGGCATTTTATTTGACTTTTTATTAAACCGGTCACCTGCTTAGTTTAAATTTAATGCATTACTTGATCATTAGTAGACATAGAGTTCTATCAGTGGCTTCCCTGAATTGTTTCACTGACCTAAATGAGATTGTACTCATCTATACAGCTATGATGCTATAGAAGCTATCCAGTCTGTGACCAGCAAGCTGACACAGTTCAAATTTACACTAAATAGCCCCAGTTATGATGTATAACAAAATAAACAACTTGTGACCATTCAGCCAAAATATATAGCAATGTGAAATTGTGGACTGGCTTGATAGTACTGGTAACAAGTTAATGCTAACTAATAACACATCCCTATACACACTCATTCACTCACACACCCTTCTACTAATACCATTCCCCACACCCATAACACAAATAAATATATAACGTGAATTCCTTGAGTTAATATTTTATGTGTGTTATTCAGATTTACTAAATTTTGAATATGCTACTGATGATGCAGATTGTTATTTATGAGTATCTCCAATTTTTATTTCAATTTAATCCCTTTTTATCAAGTTGTCAAAGTTAATTGTTACATTTCACAGAACATCCTGGCAAAGCTGATCTCATCAACCATGGTGATCTAAAAGTTTCACAACTGAAATCTAAGGAGACGATTCCTGGTCTGAATACTTATGGTTTGATAGCCCTCATTGGCTGCATTGTTCTGTTAATTGTGGTCATCATTCTTGGTGGCCTCGTCCTGTATTATCGACGACAGAACAGAAAGCTGATTAGAGCCCCGGAGCCAGTAGTTCATTATTCGGATGTTTACGAAAATGGTAAGAAGCATCAGTTGATTACTGGATTAACTCTATATTTATTCATTGGGGTGGATTTATGATTTAGACATTTCAAAACCTCCAAATTATTAGTGTGTTACTTGTTCGAACTTATTCTTATCTCCCACATTGTTCATTTCTTATATATTGATATTTTACTGGGGTTTTTTATATTTTTATTAGCTCTCCAATTAATTAAATAGTAATATCATGTCTTTTTCATGCATTTACAGCCGAAACTACTGAAAGCTTTAATAATCCTTTGTATGATGTGGTACCAGGCCAGACAACAGCTCAGCCATCAACACCAACCACTCCAACAGTAGAGGGAGCCACTGGCTTCAATCATTCTTTGGCAGCTGCTGCCCAAAACACTGATGTTGATGATGTAAATAATCTAGCAAAGGACAAGTATAAAGAAATGCTAGCAGGAATGACATCACCTCCTCCATACAGTGAGACTGATCCTGCTGTTATTGAAGGTGTTGTGTTAGATGGTAAGTGATCACCTACCCTGTTAAGTAACAAGCATCATATACATGTCAGTACCAACAGAGCTGAACCTGTAATGAAATAATTTGTGAATTACGCAACAGAAATATATGAACATTATTTATGTAAATATCTCCTGCCTTTTGCCCAGTTATTGTGGAATATTATTTTTTAATGAATGTGTAATTAGTGATGAAAACTTTGTTACTTTTTGATATGTTGTATTAGGCCACAAGATCATTACTTTTTTAGCTTTGTGATATTCTTGCCAAATACTTTCGGGTCATACATGCTTTATCTGTGTGCATGCACACACACATTAATATAGAACCTTTGTCTAGTGGTGGGTGTCATTCTTAAGGTGTTGGTCACTAATGTGCATTAATGTATTTTGTGAGGAATCAATATATATATATATTATAATCATCATCATCATCATTTGCCTAAGTTCAGCATACTTTGTTTCCAGTCATTCTTTGTATATATAACAAGATATCATCAAATTATTCTTGTTTTGAATTAATCGTAGAATGCTTTATTACACTAACCGACTATACACAGAAATGACTAATTAACAAACATAATGATGGTTTACTAATACATACATCTGTATGCTACTAATATCAGAATCCATTGTAAAGGAATCAATTTGTTTATCACCATTTATGCTATCCTCAAGTTGTAGCTCTCTGTTTTGCTATTCACTTACAGGGGCACAAGTTGACTCTGCTGATGTATGAGACCAAACTCTGTCATCAGTTGGCTTCCTCATCTTAGTGATTCTCATCTGCTGCTTTTTTTCATTTTCCTTTGTATTATAATACTAACATTGTTCCTGCATCTGGCTGCTTAGTTTGTGCTAGATGGACTTACAATACTAATCTCTTTTTGTGTTGCCATGAATAAACCGACTTTAGATGTTTCATTAGATACTCATTTGAATTGTTTTCATAATTATTTTAAATACTCAAAAGGATTACCTTATCACTTGAATGTGTCATATAAATCTTATGTATGCTTTCATTTTCTCACAGATTTAATGTTTAGATGTGTAACATCTATGAGAATATTTTAATAGTTTTTGTCACAAACACGTTGTATTCAGATCTCCGATTCTTGCTATGCTTTATGTGATGTAATGGATAGTATTTAAATATAGACCTATGATGTTTTAATTATTTGGCAAATTTTTTTTATTTTATTATGATCACATATATTTTTTTAATGTTGGTCCAGGTTGCATTTTTCAAGTATAGAGAATCTTTCGAAATTCACAAGGGAACTTTGATTTTGTCAATATATATATATATATATATATATATATATGAGTATCTTGATTGAAACCATTTTAAAGTTTACTATTGTATTTTAATATGCTTGTCACTTATCTTTGTTAAGAAGATGGCTGTGTTAACTACCAGCAGAAATACTTAACAAATAGGCTCATTTTACTTAAATCTTAAAATCTAATAGTTTGGTTGTTTTGACAATAAATTAAGTTGCCAAACAGATTTTGTTCTTAGATAGATGTTAGAACTGTAAATAGATTAAGTTGTCCATTTAGAAGGTTTTATAATATATGCAGTATATATAAGCAGAATAGTCGGGTTATGCTTTATTCTTTGATATGTATACATTTGCAATTATTATTATATGTGTGATATTTATTCCTGTTAATACAAACATTCCTGCAGCTGTTTATACGAAGTTGTTTCTTATTTATCTTAGGTGGATACATCCAACAAATGTGGTGTGTGTTTGTGTGTATTGCAGTATGACCTTTTGTTGTGTGATATTTTTCCATTTTTTTAAATCTTTTAGTATTTTGCTCCTTTTTTTTATAACCAAAGAAAAAAAGGTAATGCATAATGGGTGGTTACCTATTTTGAAAATTTCCCAAATTTGTAATCATAACTGTACAATAAAATTAAATTGGTATACACTCCCCAAGGATGAGGATGTAGAATAGACACACACAACAACAAAAACATGTTCTGTAACTGCTTGTCTCTGAACTCCTGGAGTACATTACTGCCTTCTTGGTTCTAAGGATTTCAGAATATTACAAATTTTCTCATCCTTTACATTGCTCACAATGGAGAATGCCTATAGTGTAATAGTTAGTGCACTGTAAACTTCCAGGTTGTGTGTTCGAATCCTGATGATATCTGTGTCTGTGGATTTGTTTCCATAGCGATCTAGTCATCAGCCATATGTTCTAGGTGCGACCAGTGCCACAGCTAAACACCTGCACTCAACGACAACAACAACCTGCTTTATAATGTGGAATTGTCTGAGTGCTGTTTAATACCGCATCGTCATTTTTTAAATAAGCCATATTTATTCGATTAATGGGTTTCAACAAAATATAATAATAGGCACTAGCCCTGGGGACAGTCACATGGCAAACACGGCAAACCCAAGCTGTACACTAGTAGGTGAGTGGGTGAAAAACTACAAAGCATCATAGCATACACAGTGTCACAAACTAAATTTTAAGTTGGTCTATCGACCGTAGTTAAAACGTTTAGTGTCACACATAAACTGATGGATTGCGTTTAGCTGGATTTTGTTTGCTGTCAATTCCTGGTTGAAGTCACCATGAACTATTGCACCAATATCCAGGTTAGTTAAATTTACTGATTCTAATAATAATATAGGACAATTAAAAAACTAGTGCTGATGGTCCTCTCATGGATAACCACACTGACACCGAGGACTGTCAGCTACATGCAGGTTATAGTGTAGATGGGATTCTATGAGACTGCATCCTATTCTCATCCGAGCCAAATGAACATTTTCCCACCTAGATCCATAATAATATAATCGATTTTGTGGACGTCTAATATGATTCTTGAATCCCGACAAACTTGTTGATTCCTTGATAGCATCATTCAACTTATTCCATTCAACTCTGGAGTTTGGAATAAATGATTTTGCATAATGTACAAGATGGCATATTCCTAATGTGAAATTGTCTTGTTAACGAAGAGGATAGCGCGTACGTTCGTGTACATGCTGAGGTATCAAATTGATAAGATATGGTAGTGACAGTCCATTAACAATTTGATAAAACAGAGTTAATCTATGAACCCATCTACGACTTGCCAATGTAGGCCAACTTACATCTTCAATAAGAAGACTAGTGCTGCATCTAGCTGTAACACCAGTAACCACCCGTGCTGCATCTAGCTGAATGGACTCTAGCTTTTCAAGGTCACCTATGTTGCCACCAGTCCACACAATATCGCCATACTCTATCAACGATCTAATAGAAGATTTGTATATCAACTCTAACCCTGTTTAATGCAGATTTTGTTTGCACAGTAATGTTGCTGATATGTCTGTACCACGAGAGATCCTTGGAGATCGTAATGCCAGCATGTTTGTAATATAGGACCCCCTTCAAGATATTTCCATCCATGTGTAGTGGTGGATGTTCTTCTACACGTGACTTTGTAGAAATAATTATTGTCTCCGTTTTCGGTGGACTAAAGGTGACTAATCAGGACTTGGCCCAGTTCGTTACATCAACTATTATCATGGCGGTTGTCTCTCTGTTGTCAGCCTCTATAAATAGTGATGTATCATTTGCAAACATACGAATCTGGCAGTGTCGTATGACGTGAGTAATGTCGTTAATAAATATCAAAAATAAAAGGCGCCCCAACACTGACCCTTAGGAAACCCATGCAAGAATGTTCACCCAGTTGGATTTCTGACCATTGATGACGATACGTTGATATCGGTCATGGAGATAATTTTTCAGCCAGGCTAAGGCATTTGATGTCGTTTCCATTTAACCACCTCTGTTCACATACATGTAGATGCAGCACATCAGTTTGAAACCCTAAACCTGCACGGATAAGTACAATAGGTTGTGTTTGTGTACTGAACAACTGATCGAGTGAGTTGTTTATTATTAGCGCTGGTTACAACTGGGATGTTTGGCCGAGTATCGATTCCCTGTGGGATGTGGGGACAGTAGAGTGCAGCATGGACTCCTGGGCTAAAGTGAAGTACATGATTTTGTGATTCAGCGCCACTGTTGCGAAAGATGAAAGCTTCTGAAGCAGACTTATTTTTGGAAATCTCTTAGTAAAATAAGTGTTGATGCTGTGTCTAGTTGAAAGTAAATTTAATATGATGATTCTCATAAATACTGAATGTCACAAATCAAAATATAATCAATTCTATCATTAAACATGTTATGCAAGGGATTCAGTAAAGAAGAGAGAGGCACATGATACAGACCTATTAAATAATCAACAGTACACATAAGTTTGCAAATTGCGTACACACCCATGTTGACACCATATGTTATAATTAAGTGCTTTGAGGTGCACTATATGTGTGCTCTTAATTAAAAGTGAACAATTCTGATTATAATTTTTTATTTGGCAATCACACCTTTCAATCAAGACATATATATATATACCTGATGTTCTTGGTATGACTCTAACCGTATGCTCCTACCCACTTTGACACAATAACTCTAATAGGTCTGGACGGCCTATTTAGTCTACCATGTGCACAAAAATAGTCGTAAAACACCCATCATCATCTAACAGATCTGGAGTGCATTTTGGCTTGAATATACACTGTCCGTGTAGTATCTATGTTTCCATTATATATGCACATATATTATTTGATTAGACAACATCACTATGAGGATTATCTGATTAAAATATGATAGACGTATAGGTCAGGTTGAATTAAGGTGTATCTGACGGTGTGTCATTATCTCAATTGCAGTTGATAATCACAGGCGTTTAATTTCCAAGTAGAACAACCACAAAGGAAACATGTTTCAGATCCTAAATTGAAGCCACGGATACAAAGCATAAAATAAGTACGATCCAGCTGTGTTAAAAAAAAAAGCAATTTACTTATTTTTCGTTAAATGTATCGGATCTGGAATTGTTCTAATAAAAATGGTCCTGGAAAATTATAGAAGTGATAAACAACCAACAATTAAATTTTGGCCAATTCAGAAGAACAAACTAAATAAATCTGATTCCAATTGGAGAAAACCTTTTATAGTAGTCTACGAAGCACAAAAGAGGGTACGTGTACGTCTATCAAACATAAACAATGGATTATACGAAATTGTAACTGTGTTAAAACAACACGATCGATATGGATCTCCAGTAACAGTTCAAGATATTCGTGGATTGCGGTCACGGAGGAAGGTGTAATGTGTTAACAAATGTTATGCCACCAAAGGCATCGCTACTTCACCCTATATACCTGCCTCAATGTTATGCATTTTACTTAGTTTTGGTTGAAAGTATTAGAGCCTTAATTAAATGGCGTTGTAATCTATAGGGTGTAAATGGTGATAAAACATAAGTATAGATGCTTGTGTTCATTTTGGTATATCATATAGGGAAAGGTTTTACGTCCAAATATTTACTGCTTGTACAATACACCAGTAAGCCGAATTATTAAATGACTTATAATAATTCAATGTATCATTGACATAACAGTGATATTTAATGTTTGATATGCTGATGATTTCAAATCTCTATGGCTTTGAATAATGAAAATAAGGTGTATTCGTAAATACATAAACATTAAGACATAACTTCTCGCCTGGCCACTGGCAATGTATAATTATAATATCCGTCCTATTCATTGCTAAGCGTCTGTTATCACACACTCAGAAAAAGGGACATGTTCACATATAACACTGGCTTTGTTGCAATTGCACTTGTTTTCTGTACGATTTAGATCACTCTACAAGATCTTGTATCTGACATTCAGTGTTGCATTTAAGCGACACGGAACCGAACTGTATATAGATTCTAGTGATACGGCTTCGATCTGAGTCTTCTTCATTTTGAGGTTTCCGAAAGTTACACTACAATGTACGGAGATAAATCTTTCCGAGCATGAGCTCCTGAGCTGTGGAATAAATTGCCTGATCATATTGAACTGACTGCAGCGAGTTAGGAAATATTTAAAATAACCTATTTAGAATATATCTAAACTTGTAATTATGTATAAAATGTGTTTGTATATATATATATATATATATATATATATACGCTGTTTCGACGAATAGTTCATTTGTTCTCGTTTCTCACGTAATTCAATCTATTTATTTCATAATATAAAATTCCATATACACATGAATTATGATACAGTGAAATATATAATTATTTAACAAATTATAAACAAATTATAAATTAAGTATTTTCGTCTACCTAGCACAAGAACTAGAATGATAGTAAAATAAACTAGAAACAGTACATTGTACTAGCAAATTGCGAGTAGCACCTACACGTGTTTTAAAACTATAAACGTTTTTGCGAACCAGCACCCCAAATGTATCAATATTATTATTGACATACATTGCAGACATAGTCTCCCCTTAAAATACCAAATAATGTTCTGTATATATTTTTAAAGGCCACTACAACACGCTTATGTGTATACTGTTTATACGTTGACCAGAAATGACAGCCCTAGCCATTGCAAAGGAATGATCTAAATAATTTTACTTTAATACTGGAGGAACATGTTTTGAAGCGACTGATAAGCATATTCCCTCTTGAATAAAGTGATTTAACTTATCTCATGATATGAGAACTGGCTAAATATTAAAATTTTCCAACATCTCCAAAATATTCCACCTCATCATGCTTAGGGTTATATGACACACTATCTTTTATTGCCAATTCATCAAAAACAACATAGCATAATTTCGACTAGTAAGCCATTACATTAACTTTAATTTTGAAAGTGTCCAACAAAGCTTTATTGTGACACTTCTATGGAGTGTTTTCACTGATGATAACAGGAAGACTTTGGCAAGGAGCTTTTATGTTTGTGGACTGGGATGCAGAATAGATAACGCAAAGGATGTATCCTGGACAGTCCACCTTCTACCATGCATGGTTATGTACCATTCAGAAGTGAAGTTGAGACGACACAAAATCAAGAGCTGGACATACATTTATGTTTAGCAAGTTTCTTCAACAACTGAGCTACAAATATGTCATCTGTAGCTGTTACGTTGAGTTGAGTGGCCTTGAGCACATTTTATGCTTACATGCTTTGAGTTTCTTTTTCCTGAAACTTAGATCAGTAGATGGTGACCATATTGGACCAACTGTAAATAAAATGCATGTGATTTAATTATGATTAACCTCTAAGACTAAGTCAAACAACATGGATTATTTATTCAGTTGACCAAACTCGTGATAATCACAATCACTGGCATTTCTTCAGCATCAAATGACTTAATTAATTAATTCATTGTATTTCAATATTAATATGAAATAATTTCAGAATTTTACATAGAAAACCATGAAATTCAAGGATTCTTGATTGGCAGCCAGCAGGCAATAAAATACTATAGGTATTTCTATTATTTCGCTCGGCTACTCTTTCTCAATCATATTTGGCTTGCAACATAACGCCAATACACAAGAAGGGCAGAAGAATAGCAGTAGGCAACTATAGACCAGTCAGTCTAACATCAGTAGTAGTTAAAGTAATGGAATCAATTATTCGTGACCATCTGGTAGATCACATGATGAAAAACAAGTCATTTTGTTCCGGGAAGATCTTGTATGACTCAGCTACTAGTTGTCATAGAACTGTGGACAGAGATGTTGGATTCTGGTGACCCAGTTGATGCCATCTATCTCGATTTCAGCAAAACATTTGACACTGTACCACACCAAATATTGTTGAACCAACTGAAGGCGTATGGTATAGTCGGAGACACATATGACTGGATAAAAGCATTTTTGACTGGGCGTACCCATCGAGTCGTCGTCAACAGTAGTCTGTCATCGTGGCTGGAAGTGCTCAGTGGCATCCCACAGGGCAGTGTCCTGGGACCAATATTGTTTGTACTGTTCATAAACGATCTCCCTGACATGGTCCGGAGAACAGTACATATATTTGCTGACGACACTAAAATATATCGACGTGTCCTCACTGAACAAGACTGTATAGAGCTGCAAGCAGCTCTTACAAGACTGGTAGATTGGTCAAATAAGTGGCAGATGAAGTTTAATGCAGATAAATGCAAAGTCCTGCATCTAGGTCATAGTAACAAGAAGGCTGGTAATAAAATAAGGAGTGTCGAGCTGCAATCAACTCCAGTAGAAAAGGATCTAGGAGTGTTTAGTTGATGATGCTCTCAAGTTCCGGGATTATGTATCATACGCTGTAAACAAGGCCAGTAAACTACTGGGGCTCATCGGAACGACCTTCTCTTGTATTGACAAAGATACTCTACTGCAACTATTCACGACTCTTGTCAGACCCCACCTGGAGTATGGGAATATCATATGGCACCCCAGATATCGGATTGATAAGATACAAATCGAGAAATTCCAGAGGCGAGCGACTAAGTTAATATTTCACCCGAGACATCTAACATATAAGGAAAGGCTACAAGCCCTTAAATTACCATCACTGGATTTTAGACGTCGCCGTGGAGATATGATTCAAGTTTTCAAGATCATGAATGGGTTGGATCAGCTTGATCCTGAGATATGTTTTCTTAGAGCTGAAGTAAGATGTACCAGGGGGCACAAGGACAAGTTACTCATGCGTTACAGTAGGCTTGAAATTCGCAAGTACGTGTTCAGCCAAAGAATAGTCCAAGATTGGAATTCACTCTCCGAAGGAACTGTAGCGGCCACTACCCTCAATATGTTTAAATCTAGGCTTGATAAACAGTGGCAGGCACTAAAATATGGGGCACCATAGGCGTGAAGAGCGGAATACCCGACAGGCTCAGCCTTATATTCCGTAGTTTGATATCCAGATATCCTGATTGTGTATGGTGTCATTGAATGCAGTGACATTGTCAATAAAACGCTCCCCAATAAACATCTTATTTTCCTAATGTTTTCTGCAGTCCTTATGGTGTATACCACACTGTCTGGCATTATCACTTTTGTATCGTATGTAGAGATATGTGTTTTTATCAGAAAAGGAGTTGCCAAGTTCTTCGTGATTCTTCATAAAATATACTCGGTGTTCAATTTCCTGACACCCACCCACCACCATATATAGATTTGCACAAAACCGACCAACAATAATTAAACTTTTTCTAGTTTACCCACAATCCATAATTTTTCTATTGATCAGACCCTATTACCTATTTATTATTTAAAAAATTGCCGCCCGCGACTCCTATATAGTTATAACTGGAATAGCCCGAAGTCATTTTGAATAAACTAAATTCTTCAAAATATTTATCTAATTATTTGTCAAGAGACTCAAATGTACTCATCGGTTATAGTCAAGGCGGGATTTGATCTCATGTGGTAGAGATATCTGGCTAACAGCGTTACCAGTTATAGCACACATAAACACACTGCTCTAATTATATAATTGAATAAAAAAAGAAATAATTTGATGAAATAATGTTATAAATAGATGCATCGTGCATAATTGTGAGATTTTTATTGTCAGTAATTTGTAAGATTTATTATTGATGGGAATCATTTTGGTATTCCTACCTGGAAGCAGTTATATACTGGAAATATATATCTAGAATTATGTTTAACATGTTTTTGTTTGTAACTCAGCAAGTATTATTGTAACATTGCGAACGCTATCTACATTTTCCTACGAAATGACGGAAACTAACATGAGCTTGGAGAAACACCATTTTAGAATGATGATTGGTGTTTTACGGCCACTTTTGTGCACATGGTAGGCTAAATGGGCCGAGCGACCTCCTAAGACAATAAAGCGAAGTCGAAGATGAACACACTTCAGTTATGCCTACGCCGAGATTCGAACTCAGGTGGTAATGATCTGTGATCCAACGCGCTACCAGTTAGACCACGGAGGTGCACTACCCTTGTAGGAAGTCAAACTGATCGTCTACGAGAACGTTTCTTATCAAATCTGCACGTGTAATATACATCCCAGTTAATTATGCACGTAACATGTAAGCGATATCTATTTACATTCATCTGATGGTTTCAAGTATATCTTGTTCTAAAGCTGTCCCTATCCAGATGACGTCGTCCCTAATCATATTCTTCAACAATTATATATATCATCTGACATGGACGGTATACGAACCAAACAAAGTAGATTATCGTAAACTACTTTACCATGCCGAAACAACAATGTTTAGTTCTTACACATCAGTTGATGCACCAATAATTAAGTGCCAGGAAGCAAACACGGATTCAAACAAGCGAATAATAAATTCAAATCATTCTAAGCCCTTGCACGAGTTACACATCCAAATATAACAGTGTGTATTCTAGTTATACTTAACGTTTAATCCATAGCAATGTTTACGATTAAAGTCTTATGAGAAGTAAAGTCCATGGAGCTGTTACTTATCCACTTTAGAAATTATGATGATGATTGATGTTTTACGGCCACTTTTGTTCACATGGTAGGCTAAATGGGCCGAGCGACCTCCAAAGGTAATGAGACGAAGTGAAAGACGAAACGACCTTCAGATATGCCCACGCCGGGATTCGAACACGGGTGGTAGTGATCTGTGGTCCAGCACGCTACCGCTAGACCACGGAGGCGCCAGAAATTAATGGAGAATGTCTTTGTGACATCGGGTGTAACATACGTCTAAACGAAAATAGAAGTGGCAAGTTGTAAGTACGAAATATAATTGATCTCCAACATATGTGCCAGGATTGTATACAGAACACACTGTCACACATTGATTTATTTGTGACATTTTGATATGTCTTCGTGAAATTTTCACCCGCTGCATGAAGTCCTTTAGTATTTGGAATTTGCCAATATTTGTAAATACAAATTGTCTGTATATATTCTAATTTGTTTAGGGAGTAAGCTTTTTTCATAAAATAGTATGTCATTTTATACAGCTCAATTTTAAGTATGGTAGCACATATGACTAGTCCACAGATATCATAGATATATATATATATATATAATATATATATATATATATATATATATAAAATTATATATAATCTATGGGTGTCCATTGAAGGTCGTTTAAGAAAACTATCGATGAAAATCGCTACATTTTAAGATTCACTATTGCAGTCAGACACTATGTAGGTCTACCTGGTTGCATCTTATCTGGAAAGGTCCAACTGTTAAATGCCTTATGCATTTTAGGAAGCATATAGAACCTTCAAACCCTTGGATTAATTTATGATAATAAAAATTGCAATTGCTTAATTATCTGTGATAACATTAGAATTTATTAATCTATTTAATATTTCTGTACCCTTTGTACTGATGTTTGAGGAAATAAAGGAATTTAAATTTTGTTGTTGTGTTGAATATTATTTAATTGTCGATAATTAAGCTTCAGCTAAATACGACTTTTTAATCCATTATCACTGTTGCTGATTCTTTGTCTGCTTTTTAAACACTAAATTCTTATTTTGCAGCTATCTACGGAGACTATAATGGCTTTAATGATTCCAACTGGTTTAGATTGTTCTGTTCCTTCTGAATACTTAAGTTTTTTTAAATTTGTGATGTGAAGTTTTTACGGAAATGTCTTACTGTTTTTAATATAATTGTTACGGCCACATCTAAAGAAATATTTGATCTTTAATTTATTTTCTACCCAAGTTCACCATTCGTAATTGTGGTTTTATCAATATCAGAGGTAGGGACAAATGACAAACCTTTGTTTATTAAATTAATCTCCTTTTCTGAAAGAATATATAAAGAAAGACTAATTACTCTTAGAACTAGGGTCAAAGTTATGGTTCATTTCGTTTAAATAGCTTAACCAGTGACGTAACATAGCACTGGCCTTGTCTTCACTCCATTCATTATTATGAATATCACTGGAAGATCTTCTCATCTAACTTAGACATACACTCCTTTATGTGGAGTCATATATCTGTTCATTTTGTTTAAGTTTGAATGTTCTGCTTGTGGTAGCATGGAAGAATAATTGATTTCCGTTAAACAAATTTTAATTGACGGGAATATCGCTCGTACCCAAGTCATCATTGTCAGTAAATTTAGATATGATCTTTTCACAGGGACCGAGCTTCTATCATTTAAACCAACATTAAAAATTATTAATTTAGGTGCATAACAGCTGGAAACGGTTTGAAAATCGTCATTTAGGGAGGACGAAATAGCTTAAACACACAAGTGCCCATAATAATGATATCTGTTTTCTATTGCTGGTCACTTCCATTCGGTTTCTTTAATCTGTGTGTTGTCACCACAGCCGGAAAAGACGAAGTTGACTTCCCCCCTCCCATATTATTCTTCTGTTTCTCTGATGGACGATACGATGGAGCCATCTCCTCTACTTGTGATGGCGGAGAGCCTCTTTTGCGTTGATTGGATAGAATTCTACACCTCATGCAGCAAATCGGTTATTCGTTTGTATTGGTGTTATATGCGTATGTGTTTGGCGCCTAGGGTGGGATCGTTCAGGTGATCTAATTTTTTTAATAAAGTAGGGCTCCTTACATGTCACGGCCCTTTCTATTCGTTGTACCTGTTCGATCGCACTAGATATCCGAAACTGGATGTACTATTTCCTTCCCTTTTGCAGATAACAATTCTCTTCTGAAATTAGGAGCCTGTTCCCATTTAACTTTTAATAGTTGGTGGAACGAGAAACCTCTTGACCCACCATCTTAGCATTATATGCCGAATTACAATTCTTAATTCCTTTAATGAGCCCAACTAATCTCGAGAATCTTGTCTTTTCATACCGATAGGCATGTTCCACTGATCAAAAACTTTGGCCCATAAAATTAAAACTATATAGAAAAAAATACCGAACTGGTCCCTAGCTCCTTTTACAAACCTCACACCAGATCATGTTGAATTATTACTTTTGTAATGTTTATATTTTTTATCAGTTTTGTGTATTTTTTGTCTTGTATGTGTTAACGGTAGTAGAAAGTGGTATTGGAATACTGTAAGATATGCCAGTAAGAATTATTTTAAATTCAATAATAGTACCTTTAGATAATTTGTTGCCAAAGCGCTTCGTTGATTCGTTGTTAAGAGATGCCAGACATAAATTCATACAGTAAATAATCCACATGTACAAGAAGTACAATTGGATGACCTGTATAGAGGGCCAGCAAATATATGAAGCTTGAGACAGGAAGCTAACTCAGTTTCAGTGAGTTAGCTTCAGTAAACGGAATTTAGTGCTACACACAACCACGTGTGACGGGCTCAGCGTCTCATGTATTCGCAATAAAACACTGAAACGCCAAGAACAGCGGAAATATGTGGTCATGGACGAATATCAAACTAATAATAATCACTTCATAAAAGTGGATAATGCCTACTCTGGAAGTAGGTCGGACACTTGTTGAGTAATTCTGAAACTGTGTAAGTCAAACGGGCTCGAAAAGCTAAATTAATGAATCTTCACTCCTGTGCTCAGACCAAAAGCGTGCGCAAACACGGTTGTTCCAAGGTATACACACCTCCCAGGCTGCAGGGAAAGCCTGATTTACCATAAATTAAATATACGTTTTGACACACTAACTGCAGAAAATACGATTTAATATAATCAAAAATGTAGTATAATATTCTGACATATCCAAGTGAGTCCGTTGTAAAGAATAGCCCTGCACAATAGCCACAAAGCCATGCAAGGACTAGCATGGCCGAGATTTTGATCCTGCTACTGGGTAGTACGCTCATGGTATTTCGCCCAGAGATTAAAGCGGGGAAAAACCTCCCCACTGATAGAAAACGGGAAGAAATCCGTACAGGTTAGAGACATTTTAATTTTATAATGGCACCAAAACGTCTGACCAGCTCAAATTAAGGCGTCAAAGCCAATACATATCAATCCTTGGGGAAACTGAAATGTGTGCATGTCAGCAACATTGATATAAATCGATTATACACAAAAGCTAATATTATGCTATCAAATACATGGGTGGTTTTGTGAAAATCGCCTTTTCTTGAATCCAGACAAAACTAAATTTATAGTTTTACAGCTGGAAAAAGAAAATCCGACCACAAAGGTCAATAACACTAACTTAGAGCAAGTTGGTTCCGCATTTACTAATAAAACTAACAGGTTTCTTGGTAGATGTGTAGATGAGTCACTGAAATCGGAAAATACCAATTGGCTCATCTAAACAACAAAGTATCCAGATCAGTATTTGTTATTGTAACGCGTGTGGGGAGCAGTACGGAAAGATGGAGCCGAAATACCCTGAGGGTGGTCACTGCCAGAGTGTTTTACGTCCTATGGGGGTTTTAACGTCCCCCTTTATTTTTAATAATTCAGTGGAGACGGCAGAGCCATTTAACGTGGTCAGCCAACCACGCTGTTGTGAGCCGAGAATTTTATCTCTGGAAAGGTTTCGAACTCTTTCGGGGTTCAAACCTGTGACCGTTGGCACCAAGTGTCGGGTGCTTAACCGCTAGGCCATCGAAGCTCACTGGTAGTTTTTTGTTGTTCGGGGAGAATCCCTAAGCTGTCGGTTATTCGGCACAGCCTCTATGTTGGAGTAGTTGAAAACCCCTCCCCACCACTTACAGGGGAGCAGTACGGAAAGATGGAGCCGAAATACCCTGAAGGTGGTCACTGCCAGAGTGTTTTACGTCCTCAAGGGTTTTCACCCCCCCCCCCTTTATTTTAAATAATTCAAAATAATTCATTGTAGTGTTTTCAGAGAGCTTAAATATATAAACAATCTTTTATGTTTTAACACTCTACAGCGGCATTAGCTATCGCCATCTAGCGAATTGTTATTAGACCAAACTCGGGATTCCATAAACCTCGTTCTGATCAACCAATCATAAATTGACATTCGGCAACTGGACTTAGGTGTTTCACGATGTTGGCTCACGCTGTGTTCGTGTTGTTGGGTCGAAAAATGAATTGGTTATATTTGTCAAGTTTTTGTCTTTATTTTGCAGTCATTGGCGGTGAAGTAAAACGTCCACGTGGTGTTGCCATATCAAGTGAGTGTTTGCATTTGGTATTAAAAATGTTAAACAATATCAAGGGAAGTGTCATTAATCATTTAACCATTATTCATAATATTATGATTAGACTTTAGAGTCTAGATCTATATCAATCAATCCGTTAACTTAATGGCTTTGATCAAGTAGATCCCCCCATGTCAACCAAATGATTTGGCAAATCTACATAAGATGGGTTTATCCTTATGACATGTTAATCATAATTATTCTAATACAAAGCCAATATGATGATAATCACATGAGACTGTCACTTTGTAATTGCCTTTTGAGGCTTTTCTTCTTTTGTTTACTTGACTCCAATCTCTATAAATATAATATATAAAATTCAATTCAGTATTTTTTAAAGACTTAATCCCTGTGTGTGTTACGTGTATCATTGTTAATATTCATTACATTGTATGATGCGGGAAGAATCGACCACAACATTAAAACCCTACTCTTTATTTATTACACTTCAACTAGCTATTAAGACAAGTGTGACTTCTCTTAATAGTTTTACTATTTTATGTAGGAACATATTATAGGATGGAATAATTGTTTTCTGTTAACTTTGAAACAATTTACAACAATACACCACCAAAAACAATTATTGACTGAAAGTGGTTATGTCAAACTTTGAACTTTTGTTTCTAGATGTCAACATTTCAAAACTCTACGCTATGTATATATACGTGTGGACATTCCTCCCCGCCACTTTGCTTTTATAAATAACCTTTATGACATAGAATCGGTTATAAATCACGTGATCAATGTCTTATTAGGAACATTAAACATTGAGCAATCAGTAGAAAAGTACTTCTTGCCAATTGCTGTATCGTGTATACTAATATCAAACCATTGAAGTGTAAAGTGGTCAAACCTCCCCACATCTCCCCTAGATGATAATGAATATTAGTTGTTGAATGGATTATCAATAGGCAATCTGTTACATATAAAAAGTAACATGGTCACAAGGTATGATATCCTTTGAATGGGTCCAATATCAGTATTTTGTTTCTGACACAATTATTTTTAACATTGTACAATTTAAGTTTATAGATATTAACTGTTGAATAAACTTAGTATTATAATCACTGTAATATTATATTATGTTAGCAGCTGAAGTCCAACCCTATAAGTCATCTTTTTTACAGTCCCTCATCGCCTATTTTATCAGCAGAAAATCTGCTACTTTGGTTTTGACCAAAAAAAGTGGCCTAAATGCACCAAATACTTAATTTTTCCAACTTTTTCAGGGGAGAGCCCCTAACCCTTCCAATAGAGAAGGGTCACTACTGTATTAGTCTACCACTACCCCATAGCCAACCCTTCACAACCCCCTCCATCCATACCTCCCCCCAGCAACAATTGCATATATATATATATATATATTGTTTTATGGATGAAAACAATATTTTTAGTTTACTTCAATCCAACTACTGTAATAAAAGAAAACAAGTGCATCCAGTAGACTAGCCCTCAGAATGCTGATCCATAAAACAATTCAATCATGGATTTTTAATAGCATTAAAACACTCCCTGTGCAAAATAATTAGATCTCATGTACACACCTAGTATTAAAAAGGTACTAAGCAGGCATTGGGGTAATTGTAATTTGGATATAATAAATTTCCTGAAGTGTTATTTAAATTGCAGTTTTCTGTTGGCAGTTGATTTTAATCGACTCTGCTCACATAACTGAAGTAGTAGTTATTTGATAAATTGTGTCATTTGATTGATTCATCAAAATACAATGATATTATTAATTAGGGATAATCTGTAGGTACTGGGAAAAAAGACAATTTAAAGGTTTAGGTCCATTAAAGATAATGAGAAATTTATATAGTGTTACTGTTTGTTGAAGTTGGAAAATTTACACAGGATATTCATTTAGTTGTAGATAAATTAACTGGTTAATATTGAAATTTATATTTGCTTTGCAGGTAATTCCTGTATGTGTTACCAATATGTGAAAAGCAGTTTCAATATTTAGAGAAAAATTGTATTTTTTATCTATTATACTTATAGCAAACATAATGCAATTCATTATAGTTCAAATGTGCATAATTGTATACTAACACCTGCCACTTGGGTCATAACTTTAATTGATCACCTCTTGATGTGACTGCAATTGTCATTTAAGTGGTTTTATCAATTTAACAACATTTGGTTATGACTTGCAAAGAATACTAGCTCAATATAGAATCTTTTAATTATCAGATTATATACTGTACATGACAACATGAATACAAATATTGTTGTGCATGATTATTTCGTCTAGAATGTATTAGTTCAGGTGATAGTAGTAAACTGTCTTGATTACTGAATTGTTTTGAATTGTACAAACCCTGCCTGTTCAGAAATTATCCATGAAAATATTTGGATCACAGGTTGTAGTGTATTACATTGTTTTGTGTCTTGAGTGGTCTGCTTGTTATTTACATTGTGTTATTCATTTGTCATCTTATCAGCTGGTAAATGTTTGTTGGTGTGGTATTTGTATTAGTTTCATCTAAATATTGATCAGTTGTCTTTTCAACGTTGCACGCTTAGAATCATGTTCTTGTAGTGAGTTCTGTTTCTCTGAGGATGACATTGGAGGGTGTTCCATTTTGTGATTTCAGAATATTCTGCATGCTAGTAGTGCAGTGTTATTGAGTATAAAGCTGGCATATCTAGTTTATGTTCGCAAGCTGTGTAACATCCTTTGTCAGGATCTCGCATTATAGCAGCATAGTTTGGTTTGGCCTGAAATAAGCAAGTGATTAAAGCAATGGAGCTCAACGCTCACTGAGCAGCCTTCTCATGTTGCTGTAAAATAAAGGATTTTACACAGTTTTTACAATTCTAGTCTTCTAAAATGATAAGATGGTTGATACACTATACTTCACTACAAACCTCCTTGTCATGGTTCAGGTGTGACTTAGCCATATGTCTTAGATGTGATTAGTATGGAAGTTTAACAAAGAACTCCCTCAATTACAAAATGGTATATTTCTTGAAAATTCTATGACAGAAGTTTTACTTTCTGTGATGAGCTATGCTGGAGATCTGTCTTAATCTGCTTCAGGGCACAGAGTCTGCTTTCATACATTTAAATGTAAGAACATCAAATTGGAGTGAGATTGTAATATTTTTTAGAGAATAAGCTGGAAATTGGTACAGGTTAATAAATTAGTCAGCTGAACACTTGACTTTATTCACAGTGTTAGCACAGAAGTAGCTATCTTTTGGTATGTAGAATACATATATTTGTACTGTGACCTGGAAGACATGTTACCTTTCTCCTTTTTTGTTTTCTTCCCCATGTCAGAGACCCGTTATATACCAGTATAAGGCCTTTAATTAATAATGTGATTGTCCACAGCAGAACCATAAACCCCCCATTTTGGCAGTGGACTAGCCTACTGTTGGTGCTTGTTCTAACGAGTCCAGACTTGGCAGGTTCTTTTCACTTGCCAGTGATGGGGTGTGTCTTCTGGTATAGCATTTTATGGAACAGTTTCTAGTCATTCACTCTATATAGCCATTGCCACTGTGACCTGAAACAAGAATGATATTGATGAATGGTGAAAAGCTGCTGCCAAGATGTAAATAAAGCATTTTGTTTTGGTTGATGATTTATTAATGTGACCTGTTTTTTTTTCAATTACAAAGAAGCATTGTGGTACATACTAAAGCTATTCAACAAGTTATTACCATGGGAAATAAACGTCTTCCCTTACATATGGGTTGTTTGTCTTGACCAGGTCATGGGCACGTAGGTCCCTGCAAAAGACATGTTCTTTTTGCAAATAAAAATTAGTCCATGTCTTTGGTGCAATATACTAAACACTACTGGTTCCCATAGTATCAGTCAGACATGTGAGAATGTTTCCTGTACAAATATTTACTACAACATGTGGATAAGTTGCTCTATAGCAGCATATACAAATGCCATATTATTTGTAAATGGCACAACTAAGTGGCCATACATTACTTAGTTTTGTGGATAGAAATGTGAGAATGGTGCCAACATAGAGGTTTGGGAGTTACATTAATAACCTACATGTTATTTGTTGATAGACAATTTTCACGATGCATGTACAGTCCACATCTACTGTGGTTAGCAGGTAAGTGAAGCCATGTACATAGTGAAGTAGCATAGAACAGGTGTAATTGCTCGAAAATTTACGTTTTGCACAATTCACACAATGAAATAGATCTACAAGTTCATACCGGTTATACCCAGTAGATAAGATTATTTGTGTGGGGAAAGTCAACTTTCGTCATTAGAGATGGCTAAATCTGGGAAGTAATGACTGTTGGACTGCAAGTCAGATCTTATGCCAATAAACTAAAAATATCTGCTTAAGAACAATATGAGTTCAAACATTGAGAAAGTATGATTATCTTAAATATTTAAGTTTCAATATAAGTCTCTTAATTATTCTAACAAAATAACAAAACTTTCATTTAAAATGATTTTATTCAGACCTTCCAATATGGCTAATGACCAATTCTTTTTACAATGGCTGTCTAAGTAACATCTATTCACTCGTACACTATGGTGCTAAATATTGCATATTAAAATAAAGGGATGGTTAATTTGAAACTGCAGGTATGTATGCAATAAAGTTGACTATTTTTGGCAAAAACATTACATATTATTGAAAATAAAGAATCAAGTTGGGAACTATAATTAATAATAGACATGTTATCAATATATGAAACATATTTTGATCTCACAATTTGGAAAAGGAATGTTTTCATCAGATGGTTCAGCAAACCTGGTGAAACGGGACGCTCAAACAGACTATCATTAGATGGCACAGTCAGCGCAGAAATTGTGTCTTAGATCATTTACACATTTTATGATATTTTACATAATAAAATATTTCCAAATAATGTCCGTTAATGTCTGCATTCAAACTCTTTAGTAATATTGGTGAGATGCATTCAAGTAATATAATAGATCAGTTTGTTCTGTAACAAAAATTAATTACCTTAAGTTGGTCTTAATGTTATTTTCATGGGTATTTCACTAAAGGATTATTTTTTTTAGATACCATAGAGACATAAAAGTGTATCAAAATGAAGTTTATGTGTATTACATTACACCTTTTACAGATTATTTGTTTTGTTATATATTGTAAATTATATGGTATAAATACAACATTCTACATCCAGAAAATTCCATAATTGTCAACTTTCAAACCATGTGAAAATCATAAGAGTAACAAAAATTAAGTTTAAAAAATCTGTGATCAAAGATTAAAATATTTAGGCTGTATCATGCTGGTTTCTGCATGATACAGGTAAGTTAAATGTGTTCTTGGGTAATATTTTAAAGTTTTCTGAATTAGAAATGTAAAGTGATAAACAAAATTATAATATCATATGGTGTACCTGTATATATATTTTTTTTTTCCTAAGTGAATGAAGGAAATAACTCTGTGTCTCATCACATTCAGTTACCCGTGTCAGTAATAGTATATTGATTTTCTGTATAATGACAGCTTGCAGATTATAGTTCAGTGAATGACTCGTGATTCTATGTACATGTTAGGTGTCTGCATTTTACTTGACAACCAGAATGGTGGGTATATCTGTCTCTGCCAGTGGAATAATTTTTAACTTGTGTACCATTCATGTTCCAGATAAAAAACACATGAGTATGACTTTTATATTTGTGGAAAATATCTAGTGTGCTCTGCCATTGCAGCCTTATCAAGGCCATTGGCAGGTAACTATTCAGAATTTATTTGTTTGTTGCCAGCCAAACAGAAAAACACCAGTCGCAGATGTAAATAATTCATTCACATTGTGGTGAATTGAATATACATATAAACAGTTTATATCATATTTTTGTAAGCCATATAAAGATGATAGGTGGTTCTTTGAGATGAGTGGGTGCTTCAATGGCACAGTCGTTAGAAGATTGTACCATGAACCTCCAGGTTGTGGGTTTAATTCCAACTAATACGAGTGAATATGTCGCAAGTGTGAGCAGCGCTGAGGCTAAATAACTGGGGAACAACTTCATTGGATAAACTGTGGGCACTTCCATGGTCTAACTGGTAGCACGTTGGATCACAGATTACTACCACCTGAGTTCGAATCTCAGGGTGGGCATATATGAAGGTTGTTTCATCTTTGATGATGATAATTGATGTTTTATGGCCACTTTTGTGCACATAGTAGGCTAAATGGGCCGAGCGACCTCCAAAGGTAGTGAATACAAAGATGAACCACCCTTCAGATATCCCCACACTGAGATTCAAACACGGGTGGTAGTAATCTGTGATCCAACACGCAACCGTTAGACCATGGAGGTGCCCTATTTCATCTTTGACTTCGTTTCATTACCCTAGGAGGTTGCTTGGCCCAGTTAGCCTGAGTTTAGATTATGCTATACAATACATCAATTAAAATCACCTCAGTTTATTAAACATCTCGTTTTCTTTTATTTTTGAATATTGCCATGTTGAAATCTCACTGACTTCATACATGGAACTCAGATATTCTCCATTGTGGAGCAAATACACCAGATTCGTTTTCTTTTTGTTATAGCTTGCATTATCCAGAATTTGTTGTCTTGTGTTATAGTTAAGGGGTGTGCTACTGCTAAATATGGCAATGCCAACAAAACAAGCCAGAGCATGTATACATTTTGATAAGAACCAAACAGTAACTGTTTTGTATCAATTTTATCCAGATTAAATGAGCCTACTTCATACTACCATAAAAAAGGTATCAAGCTGCAATATGTAACAATGACTTCAATGCTGACAGTTTAGATGCATGAGAGAATTTGATCTAAATTGAATATTTTTATATTTTCATATTACTTTGAAAAATACAATTTGTTATTAAAACTGTATGTTGCTGCACACACCTGGTGTGATGATTAACATAAAATATGCATTATGATAGTTAGTCTGTATAATATATGCATTACAGCTACATAAATTAGATAATTCATGTGAAAGTTACATCGCACTTGTATCTCAGCTGTCTGTCAAATTTGTGTAAATATTGAATTGAAACTAAGATTGTCAAAATTATTGTTTTGTTTGTTTCTAGTTTTCTTTGTTTGTTTCTAGTTTTCTGGACCATACACTATTGAAGATTAATGTGTACTATTGATATAGACAATACAATGTTTGTGTATTCTACATGTTCGATGAATACCAAACATGATGATATGTAATAAGCATCTGAATAGTGTATGTGTTTCCTGATATATGTGTCATCTTGTGGAAATATAACTAACAATACAACACTGTAGATAAGACTAATTACAGCCATATTATATTTTCAGTTTATCAGATTTGTCATGTTATTTAAACTTTACTGACATTACAATATGTGAATATTTGAAATGTGCAGATGGGGAATTTCAGTTATGTCAGGAGCCATATAAAGCATTCTTATGAATATTTGATTCTTTCCATTTTCATTAGGCAATTTCAGACATGTTATTGCTGGGAAGAGTTGTGTCATCAATATGTGTGTGTTTTTGGTATAATCATGCATGAATTTAAAGCTGAAGCCTGCTATTTTGTTCAGTTGTGTGTGTAACTCTTTTCGTGCTCACTTTCAGGATTAATTAGTCAAATATGGCAGCTAAATCAAAGTGATCTGCATAAACGCAAACTTATTAGAATCATCTAAAAATATGTTGGTCACCAAAGAATGACGTTAAACTTAAAATATAAAAGACATTGATTTGTGGCAGTCTACCAATAATTGATCAAGAATCCTCTTCTAAGGCAAGCCCAAAGTTGATTCATCTGATTTCACCTAATGATATGCCAGTAAATATTTAAAATTAATTCTTTTCCTCTGAATAATCTTGCCATAGAAGACTTATCGCTGATGTCACTCATAATTATCCAGTAAAAAGTCTCAAATCAAGTGAGTTTTGGTTTTTTAGCAGCTGGGTTCCATCTGTGATATCATGTATTGACATAAGTATTTCCATGATAGAAACCTCGGCAGTTTGCTTAGAATTGGTCTGCTTTAGCTGTTGATTTAGAGATTTATCAATTAACTGTGAAATTTTATTGATTAGTGTTTTGTTGGATCTGTAGAAAACATTGTCTAATTTGTATGCACAGGAGAGGTTTTTGCTACAATTCGACTCATGTTTAAGGTTGGAATTTTAATGTAGGCCAACAACTTTGTAAACATAGTAATTATAAAAATGGTGAGTGGTTGAGGTGATAATTGATATAGATCGATTTTAATTTCTTTTCTTCAATGTGATTTATTTCAGAAGCTTCATTATATGATCCAAGTCATGACTTTCCGTGTTTTGATGGTTCATCTGTCATACCCTTTGACCATGTAAATGATGATTACTGTGATTGTGCTGATGGCTCAGATGAACCAGGTAGGATGTAATCTATTTACTGTATAATGAGTCTTAATCAGTCATGTTATAATAGGATCATATTTACACATAGCTAGTAAGGGTGCTTTATTAAATATATGTTATCATTAATACAGCTGAGTTCATCTCAGTAATTGCATTTGTTCATTTGTAGTAATACGGTTAAGATTATTCTGTATCATTGCTGTTTTTCTCTCTTAAATTATATTAAAATGTTATATCTGTTATAATATGGTACCTGCCTTATATATATCAGGAATATTTTATCATGGTTGCTATATCTCACTATCAGGATTATTTACTGTGATTGTCATGTCTCACTAAAACAGGTTTGTATGAGAACATAAGCTAATTTTATTTTAAAGTATTGTCTCTTTACAAAGTGTCTGAGGTCTTATAATCAGCTTCAGGATATTTACTATATGTTATTGTACTCAGTTTATTTTCACACACAATATCTATCATTAAAAATTAATTAAATATTTTCTATGTTTATTTAACATAGAGGAAATGTCAGCATAATTAATTTTTGCACATAAAAGTCAAATTGCAACAATACATAGTTACCAGCCTTAAATTTGCAGTACTGGGTCTTGTAAACTACCCGGTATTAATTATTCACATGCATCATGTCAGTCAAAGAATATTTGCTAATAACTTAAACCACCCAGACCGTTTTTAGTGGCCAGTTCTTTGCATCACTGTCTTATATAAAAATAGATTTTGATACTTTTTTGAAACGTTAAGATGTAGGGATGTACATTGATTATATCTGATGTTAGAGATTTCCCAGTTTGTGTATCTATTCAAAGTGAATATCTCTTGCTACTTATCAATTAGTTGAATTTTAAAGTTTATTAATAGACAGAGAATGTCATCTACTTTATTTTTATATTAATTTTCATGTATATTTTTTTCTTCAGGTTTAATATTTATCTATATAATTACTATAAAGCTTAGTTTTGTAATTCATTTAGATGTTTTCAATTTAGGATTAGAAATTCACATAAATCCTCAACTGAAACATGGATTAAAAGTTACTGGACCTTGTATATGTACAGTGTGGCCCCATTATAACATGGACCAGTATACTATGAAATTGGCTATAACACAGTCAGACCTTGGACCCCAGTTTGCGAGATCCATGATATTCATCATATTGAATTTTCCGTGAAATGGCATGAAATCTGCCAGACAGATAAAAGTTTTTCACAGTTTGTAATTCACATATAAAAAACAGGCAATGGCCACAAATTATCCACAAGTAGATTTATTGATTCACGCATGTTTATTGGTGCTAGCTTCATCAGAAAAACATGCACTATTTCTGGTGGATAAATCACTAATCAAATATTGCCATTACTTTTTGCACAATTTTGTAGAAAGATTTATTTTCCACACAAACCCTGGTATAAGATTTATGTTTGAGTCAACAAATGATGAAACAATTACTGGGAACATTTGTGAAATAAACAGTTGCGTAATCTTCAAGGATGGTGAAAAACGAGGTAAATACATGAACTCCTGATTTTTGCCCACCTCCGACAGTGATCATGGTGCAGCTGATCAGTCTAGATTTGCAGGCCACCTATAACATGATCAACAGCTTGTGGACCCCAACATCTTTGTTATAGCAGAGCCATACTGTACTAAGCATTTGTGTACAAGTTCAAGGTTTCAAATTTTGTACCACAAAGATTCAATGCAAACCTCATGTATTTAATAGCCCCTGTATGGCTGGAAAATGTTGACTAGCTCTAGCTTGTGTAATAGAAAAAAAAGCCTATTGCCATAAACAAAATGACATAAAACAAACAAAATCTTAATTGTGGCATGCACAGAAGGTCTTACAGCTGTAGCTGTTTGTTGGTACTGTGCGTACATTTTCATGGTAAATATGGTTTGTTTTGTTAATCATAGTTGCTAAAGTCAAAACAAGTCTGTCCGACTGCTAATTATCAATCCTGATACATGTATATGTGTGTTGAAGGGTACTCATTAACCTAACAGCTAATATTTGTTTTAATCCATAGGTACATCAGCATGTCCTAATGGGAGTTTTCACTGTACAAATGCTGGTTACATACCAAAGTATATCCCTTCATCCAGAGTGAATGATGGCATATGTGGTAAGTGATCATAAAGTGGACCAATTTACCTTTTACAAAAGCAGTATGATGAGATTCAGATTATGTTTTAGAACTATCTGCTTATGATTTAACAGTGTTAACTTTTGGTAAATCCCATTTGAAAACTTGTACTCTTTCAAACATTTAACTGTCTGATCATAGTTTTATCAATCTGTAACTTAGCTGATAACAATGTTTCATCATTTATTCAGATTGCTGTGATGGTACTGATGAATATTCAGGAAAGGTTACCTGTGCAAATTATTGTCTGTAAGTCATTGTTTATATATTTCTTCTAAGAAATAATATGATGCGACTTGGTGTAAAAATAAGCACCAGCTAGGTGCTTGTGGCATGCAGAAGTGTTATTGCATTGGAAACTTTGATATGAAGCTAAAGCAGCAAGGCAATTTTGCATATTGAAAACAAAAGTTGGTGTTCGTTAATCTCCAGAAATGGCTAGGTTTTGTCATTTGTTATATTTTGTAACTATTCTTCCTTTAGAGAATTAGGTAGACAACATCGAGAAGAACAAGAGAAAAAGCGTGCCTTGTTAATAGAAGGGCATCAGTTGTATAAAGAATACTGCATAAATGGACAAGAAGCTCGTCAGAAAAAAATGGTAAGCTTTTATTCCACTAACATGTAGAAAGTTATTTATTTTACACCTGGAAGTTTAAAAATGTAATGATTGTGCAGTGACTGTATAGAGTTTTATGCAATATTAACATATAGATAGATATAAGTTTATTTAATCTCATATTTAATATTTTTTGTGTGACAATAAATGGCATAATTATGTTCCAGCTGGTACCATGCTACAACACTTCAGTTTTATGAAAGCACTCATTAAAGTGGTCCATATCTTTGTTACAACTCGATTATTCATATAGATTATTATATGATTATGGCATCAGTTGTCCTTAGAAAGTTCAAAATGGTGCAAATTGCACAGTGATGATTGATTTACCTTGTGTATTGTATCATTCTCTAGTTAGCATCTCCTTGACATCCCATGACATTTTAATTACAACACACTGTCATATGTAATGTTTATTGTAGCAGCTTCAGATTTGACACTTGAACTGGAACTCCTATTACTTGTGGTTAAAATGGATGAAATAATAATTGTCACATGAAATGGTCATTATAAACAGTTTTATAGTTCCACTGGAAGCAGATTTTCCATTACCAATCGACAATAATTCATTCTTCCAGGAAAGGTTAGAGGAAATTCAAAAGGAAAAAGAAGATTTGGAAGACAGAAGAAATGCCTTAGAAGGTCAGTTGACAAGATTGAATTTGAATCAATGCAGCTTATCAAAACATTGATTGTTGTACATTATATAACTTACGTTTTTTTTATTACAATCAATTTGATGTCTTTATACATATCACATCATTAGATTAATATAATCTGGGCACCTCCGTGGTCAAATGGTAGCGTGCTGGACCACAGATCACTACCACCGTGTTCGAATCGCAGCATGGGCATATCTGAAGGTTGTTTTGTCTTTCACTTTGTCTCATTACCTTTGGAGGTTGCTCGGCCCATTTAGCCTACCTTGTGCACAAAAGTGGCCATAAAACATCAATCAATCATCATCAGATTAATATAATCTACTTTTGTAAATATTCACCAGCATTTTTATTTACTAGTTATATTGGCATAATATATGTAGCTGAGTGAATAAAGATGAAGTATCACTTCCACGTTTGTGTGATATACATTGTAATCATAATTACTTAGAATGCAATCACAATCATAATTAATTACATCAATTATTAATGTAGTCATAATTGTAAACTGAAATTATAATCAATTACCTTGGTCCTGTAATCACCCCATGCCTGCTTACTAGTAGGTGTCAATTAATACATGTCTGGTGTTTATTTCCATTGTTTAAACAGTAAACAATGTAAATGAACTCTGATAAATATTTGGCCTTCAGCTTGTTCATTATTGGGGAGTATTTGATTTAACCTGTGTTTGAACATTATAATCATACAAATTTAATTAAATAAAGTGCTGTTTTTATTGTATGAATATCTATAGTAAAGAAAATAATTATGTTTTAGTCCATTGTGTAGTTTAAAAATATAATTTTTGGAATTAATAATTAACATGATATATTATTTAAGCTGCAAAAGTGGAGGCTGAAATACCAGAATCAGAAGCAAAGCAGAGACATTTAGATACATGGAAAGGTAAACACAGCTATAAATTGTATTGTAGTATATTTAACACATGAAACTAAATTTGTGTGTGTGTATGTGATTTATATTGTTTTCTGTCACAGCTGAAAAGTCAAGAAGGAAGGAGGAAGCAGATATGGTGAAGATGGCAGCAGCTTTTGAAGATCTTGACAGTGATAAAAATGAGATGTAAGTGGGATGTTGATGGTGCTGCTTATTTGTTTAATTTTCCTTAGTAGCCACAATTAGTAAAATGGTTGTGATATTAAATCTGTAGCACAGTTATCTCAAACTTTTATGACTGTTAGTCTATAGTTTGATTTGTGTATCAAATATTCAAATGGAATTGCCACATTCTGGGACTACATGTAGACCAGGCATGTCAGTCTTATGTAGATTGATGGATTTCCAACTATTTTCTGGTCAATTGCACTACAAACCTTTGGGTCTTGGTTAGAATATTATTGAGTAACAATTTTTGTAGGATGCTTGCCTACTAAGTCACCCCTTGGCCAGTTGTCCTCCGCACAAAAAGCTAAACAATCTATTCTCTCACTCAGTTACAGTCTAGTCCCACCGTCTGCCAACCGCACCTACCACCAACCTTTGATATGGACCCGATTTCCTACCATGATAATGTCCCAATAAACCACCCCCCATTATTCAGCCACCACCAATGTTTACATAATCCGAATACCATACATACTTGTTGAGTGTTCAAATCCTATTCATGCTTGTGTTTGTGGGGTTTTCTTCTTATTTTGACCAAGATCTGAACTGATATTTTGTCTTCTGGTCTAAATAATAATTTGTTTGAATTACCGAAATTGACCATAAATCATAAGATTCGTTTTCTGACTAACTTCTTGTTCTGTGCTGAGTGATATGTAATAACTGGCCTCTGCAAATTCTGTGCTATGAAGTCGACTGTTTGCTGAAATGGCGGTACTTGAATAACTACTGATTGTATGGAATCAGTTTAATCTTCTCAGTTGAGTAATTAAATGCAAACACTGCAGTTTACTCCCAATTACTGACCAAAACAGCACTTGTAAAGCAAATGAAAAAAGTTGTGAAAAATGCACTGAATATAATTTTGCATATTGAAAAAGTTAGCTATCAATAGAAAACATAGGGATTTTGTCTGAATCGGCATGAAGTGCAATTTGGTTTGAATTATAATGAGTTTTGTTTTTGTTACAGTTTTATGTATAGTGCCAGTATATTTTGTAGTACCAGTAATCTTTCATTCCATTGCTGTTTCAGTATAACATACCAAGAACTTCAAACACATCTAGAGTTTGACATAGATTCTAATGGAGAAGTTTCAGATGAAGAAGCCAAGGTGAGTTAACGCGGTAGACTTCATTGGTAATTACAGGGTGTTCAGTAACGTTTAGTCTATTTGTGTTGTGTCATTTTCTAACCTCTGTTTAATATGTTATCATAATTTTCCAGGAATACCTAGAGGAGGGCAGTGAAGTTGACTTTAGTACCTTCTCGGCAAAGGTATGGCCACATATTAAAGACATTTACAAGCAACCAGTTACAAAAACTGAATCACAGCCAGATGAGTCTAATGGACAAAAGGTTGGAAACTACTTACTTCAGAAGTGAACATTATTCCTAAACATTTTTGAATGACTTTGATGGATGTAACAAGAGATGTTAGTCTGTGTAGTCCATAAAGGTCATTTGATGGGTATGTGAGACCAAAAGCAAAAACCAGTTTGAATACGAGGCTGTAATTTTGTTTTGTTTGGCCGAAAGTGAGCTTTCCATGCAGTTTGTTAATAAATATATTTATAATATGAATCAGTCTTAACATTATTAAGTATTTACATTGCAGTTATATATTCTTATTTATTTATTTATTACCATTATGATAGTTGGTCGGTGTTATAAACAATTTAATGCAATTAGTTTATTCTTTTTATTTGTATAAATACATTCTTTATTGATTATGTTGTCATCATCACACTAGTAGAGATTCTGTAAATTATTAGCTCATCATTTGCAGCTGAGAGGATGGAGTCATATGGCCATATTAAGTTAATGGCAACAACAATAAGGACTGGGCTAAATATTTTATATGAAATACTTTATTCATCGAGTTGACATATTGCATATTTTATATGCTTTGTCATAAAATCATACAAACATTAGGTATTCATTAGGCAGAGTTTGCCATCATTGTGAAATTTAGCTTGGAAACTTTGTAATGGTTTCCTGTGCATTAAGCAATAATTCAATCAATACCATTGTTCATAGCCCAAAGATTCTTGTTTTCTAATTCATTTTATTCTCATCTTTATTTGATTTCTTTATAACCTAGAATGGCGAATAAATAGCGTACTACATTTTATTGATCATTCAAATATAATATCTGTTACAGTCTCATGAAGAGGAGCATGGTGATGAAGATGGAGATGGGACAGGTGACGAGAATGGCGAAGAAATAGATGATGATGAAGAGGAGACTCCAAACCCTGAGGAATACGATGTCGATGAAGGGGATCAGGAAGATGATAATGATGACGAAGAGGGTGATGATGAAGTGAGTGATTACTTAGATAATGTTACATGTTATTGTACTGATTCTATTTTATTGTAATTTTGATAGGTTTACAGCAATGTACCAATAAGTACACAATGTAAATTTTCCTTACCAAATTGTGGAATGTTTAGATGTTGTATAAATCAGTAGGACCTTTCAGCCCGAAATAATTCTATTCATTTACTACAAGCAGCAGTTTGGGGAACCTGAAATTTGCCTATTCAGAATACTTGCTGAATTTTGTTGTCCAAAACTTGGTTATCAGTACAGTTTGTATTAAGAAAAACAGCCAAGTCAGAGTAAACGTTTGGCCTTTTAGTTTCAAAGACTATAATTTACTAAACACTCATCTTCATGCACACAATACTTATAGATGTGGCATCCTCTGGTATTTGTTTTTCCTGCAGGTATGAACTCTTTAAAATAACTCTCTGCTTACTAAATTTATCTTTATCACAGACACTGTACCATAATTACTGTAATAATTTGGACACTCTATAGTCCCCATTTTCAGGAAAAAACTTCCTTTTTTCTTGTCAAACAATATTAGTAGAAGTAAAAAGTTAATAGAAGTACACCCATAAACTTTGAATAGGTATCAGTATTGATCACAGTTGACAATTTTTCACAATGTACTCGTAGAGAACTTTACCTGTCAACTAAAATTAGTCTGATCAAGTCACATATTTATATAAAAATAACGTACACTTATGATATTATGATTATTAGTCTGGTTGCTTTTAATGAAACTGAATCTGAAAAACAGTTATCCTAAACTAATTAAGATTAAAAAATTGTTAACTGGCTTATTCATATTAATACATATGATTTTATTTGACTTCTATAACTATTTATGATATCTAGTAATAAAACTTGACAAAATTAGCCTCTTGTACAACTTGGGGTTTTCCTGCTGTCCAAATATCAGTTTCGACAAGTTTTTTACAGCATGTGTGTGTTGTGAAATATTGCTGCTTTACAGCTGCTTTTGTACATAAAGTAGGCTAAATGGCCCAACCAACCTACAAACATAATGAGGGAAACATTCCCAATAGATGTTAATATAATGATATATATGCTAATTGTGAAGATAACATTAGTAGAGATTAGATGCATAACTACAAGTCAGGAAAAACATTTAACCTTTATCTAATCAGCCACCCATGACCTATTTATAGGCTGTGTGGTGAGGAGTGAAGTCTTTGAGGGGAGGAGATTTAAGAATGACAGACAAGAAGGAAGTATATCATCCATCTTTTGCTTGCACAAGTCCAACCTATTAGTACCTAAATTGACACTATTGGTTCAGTGTTTGCCTTTTTCAGTTCCGGTTTCCCAGCTGTTGTCTTCGTTTAAATACTATCTGTTTATAAGATGTACTATAATATGTTCAAAATATCTAATCAAGTGATAAAGGTCCAGATATACAACACATGCTTTATAATTCCTAACAATAATAATAATCTAACATTTATGTGACAAATTTTAAACCACATCAGTGTCGTCATGTCAAATGAACATGACAGCTTCACATGCAGATGAAGGATGACAAAACTGTTTTAGTAGACTCATTCAGATTCTTCAGTTTCTCTCTGAGAATGCATTTACTGATTTAGCATTTTAGTGAATATTTACCATTTAACAGTTATTTGTAATTCTTGTTTTGATTACAGGTTTTCTTAAGTTTCTCCTCGTGACATTTCTACCTCTTATACAAAATGTGTTAATGCATTTTTGTGCTTCACAGAAATAGCATTTGATACCATTAAAATGTTGTAAACTCAGGAAATGTATTATCCCTGCAAGAAAATTAAGATACAAATAATCAGTGAATTCAATCAATGATATACTGGTATAATAATTCGGGTTAACATAATCGGTGACGTTTGATCAACTGACATAAATGCTGACATGCCTAGACTGGTATTTAAAATGTTCATGTCAGATATACATTGCTGATCCATGCATGTGTTTATGGATCATTTTTTCTCAACAAAATAAAATATTCATTTATTTTAAAAATTCATGGAAAATGTTGGTCAAAATTGGACTATTCATCAATACCCAATAAAACTTGACCATTTTACCTGTATTATGCTAAACGTTTGAAAGCTTAACATAATCACCATTAACACTTCCCAATGCCATTTACCTGATTAACCATGCTCTAAAAGATTTTCTAAAGTTTAATGAGAAGATGTAAATTTTGTTTATCTCTTGCTTACTGCACTGTACATTTGCAGAATGAAGTATAAAGTTTTAGAATTATTTTATTATATTTAGTAAAAAAATAAGTAATTGATTTTATTATGGATGTAGTCATAAAAATATAATTACTGAATTATTATTTTTGTATTCATGAGAAAGTGCTTAGACATTTGGGATGACCATTATTGGATTGTATAACAATTGAGAGTGAGCATTTTGTCAACTAAACAAAGATGCTTGTACACATGGCTTCTTATTTTTGTTAAATAAGACTTATCAGTTATTAAATATTAATCAGTTTTCATGAGGTAAGTTTGACTGGCAATATATTTGATTATTTGTAATAATTTAATTGTGTACTTGTTTACATGGAAGGGATGGTGACCGATTTTGATTCTATGATGTTCTTCCATTCCTAAATGTCAATACATTGTACAGTTGGACAGATAGTGTATAATTATTTATATTGTGATTTTTATTTAACACTTGTTCTGTTATGCTTGATTTTGGTATTTATATATTTTCTGAGTTTTTGTAGAGAAGTGTATCATGCTAGGTACTTAATTTACATTTGACTAGACATAATAAAGACTGCCAAACATTGCCCAAGCCTCTATTAATGGTAAAGTTGTTCAAACCTGTATTACTTACATGATGTATTTTTTCATTTCTATCATGATAAGAAATCATATTGAAATTATGCTTTTGATTCACATTTAATTCTGTGACACTGATAGTTTTATGAATGGTTATGACAACAGTGCACATTTTGTTAAGAGTGTAAACATTATTAATTAACTTTGACTAATTGAGGCATTTTGGGAATTAATTTCGTTCACACTGCGAAAAGTAGCTCTGTTGAATAATTCAGTATATTAGCTCTAAGAAGCAAGACTTTAGTGTTTTTCGATGCTCTTAATAGGATTATGTAAACTGTCTGGTTTACAGTCTCACACCCCTTGGAAGGAGCGCTTCATTGATGCAAAGCAGGCTCGTGGTGACAATGAAGATAGAAATCATAATGAAGATGTTTGTATACCAAATTAATTAGCTTCATGTTCAGGTATTGGGAGTCCATTAGTGAAATGAGTTTGCCAGGAATAGATCAGTTCAATCTGTGAGCCTTCCTAGAATGACTGGGATGGGATATGGTTATAGCCTTTTTCTATTTCCTTAAACAGCAGAACAAAGAAACTCTTAAGTAGCTGATGGCCTCTCAATTCGGTGATGTGTGTACCTCATGTAAATAGTTAATGTTGTTTATATCTTATCTACCCTATGAGTTCACATATATTCTTTGGACAGTTTGTTTGTTTTCCCTATCAATGATGTTATATTTTTCCTGCCACTGTTCCCATTAATTTTAGGTTCCCAGAGTATATTTCTTGGCATTAATTGTAACACATTTATGAGCATGGTTAATAATGCTGCTTTTATTAATAGTTAATCATTGTTGTATGATTCTACTTCAGTTTTAGTTGTTTCGAGAACATCTTCTCTGGTTTTGTTTTTGTTACGGTCTGTGTTTATATCGGAATATATAATGATTCTGTTTTGGTATACGTTATGTAGAGTCAATAGTGCTGTCTATTAGTTTATAATATCTGTAGGGAGTGTTAATTATCTGATAGTTTATAATATTTGTAGGTTGTAGTAAACAATAATACTCTTAGTGATACAATATTCATGATACAAACCAGTTGTTATTGTTGTTGTTATTTATATTCCACCATTTTATTATAATAAATCCTGTTTGGATTATAAAGAGTACTAAAAAATACACAATTAGTAAATTATCATGAATTAAAAGTTACTAATACAGTAGGTTGATACATGGATAAATTGTTTATAATATTCAAGTTGGCATATGAACAAGGTTATTGCTCAGAGTTAAGTACAGCTACATGTAGATTAACAGTATGTATACAGCATGGTGACTAGTAAATATTTATCCACTTTATTGTGAGTCAGACATACTTGTGTAATATTTTCAGGATGATGACACCAAAGATATGCCTGAATATAATGAAGAAACAAAAGCTCTTATTGAAGGTATTTGCAACACATTTCACCATTTTGTCAGACTGCCATGAAATAGATTCCCATTTCTGTTTAACACCAAATACCTGTAATTTAAGTCGATTTGTTTTGTATCACTTCAGTTGCTGATAAAGCCAGGGCTGCATTCAATGAAGTAAATGATGTTTATAAAGAACTAGAAAAAGAAATAAAGTAAGTTTTTAAAATGCATTTGTGATGTTCGAATAACACTGTTTTCTTCAGAATGATGACTTGGTTTGCTATCACTATCAGTTAAGAGATTTGTATGTAGAAATTTGATTACTTACATATCTAGCAATGTTTAAGTTTTCTCAGCTGGATGTTATATTGGTATTGTTCTCTTTTGTGAAATGGGTATCATGTGTTTGTAAGTTTATATTTCTTTCATATTTTATAAATGCTTTCTTATTATTGTGTGTTGTATCAGAATTTTCTTGTAATGTCAGAATGTTTTACTCTTTGGCAGTGCTATCAATGCCTTTCTTTCCTTGGACTTGGGAGAGAACAATGAGTTTTATTCATTAAAAGATTCATGTTATGAGTATGTGGATCGTGAGTATACATACAAATTATGCCCATATAACAAGTGTACTCAGAGGGACAAACGTGGTGGTGTGGAAACGAGCCTTGGGTAGGTGTATATGATGTGAAGACAGCAATCACTACCCAATGTTGTCTTTGAATATGTATGTTATGCAATTAGGTTACTACAGTCAGTAGATTAATGTCATATATGATATTTTCTTTTCCTAAAAACTTGTTACATGAAATACCAGAAGAATAAATACAGATGTTTTACAATTTCAGAAACTGGGGAAAATGGAGTGAAGAGAAAAATAAATATGATGCCATGATATTTGAAAAAGGTCAGAGCTGTTGGAATGGACCAGACCGGTCTGTTAAGGTAATTTATTTTCACTTGCATCAACTTTTTGTTGGTACTCCACAAAATGGTCTATGGGTCACACAACAAGGGTTATTTATTTTGGGTTGAGAATTATGTGTTTAATTTATCAGTTTGTCATCTACAAGCGTAGAGCATGAGATTAACATGTCTAGGTCAGAGTATGGTTTCTACTCCTACATGCTACTACAATGAATAATACAAAGTAAAAACAGTTATATATAATGTACTGATCAAATGAGCTAAAGCCAGTGCTATTTGTACTATTTATCATACAATTTAACATTTCTATTCTTAAGTTGAGTTTGTAGCATACCTTTTCTGCTTTATTCATTTAAATGCCAAATTTCTATCCAAATAGTGAAATAAATACCTCCGAAAGCACAAATTGTATGTATGACTCCAAATGACACGTTTCCTTAGAACATGGGGAGCTATGATGTGTTGTTATATTTGCTAGATGGTCAGAAACTTCATAAGCATACAAATCCAGTAAATAATATGGCTCACCCATCACCAGCCTTTTGGTGGTGTTAACTGTTACAGTCTAGACTAGAGAATAGTTTATATTATTCTCATTGTTTATCTAATCAAATCTTATACAGCAAGTGCTACATATTCAGATGCAAACTGAACAAACGTAATTCTTAGTTTGTGATACAGCTGAGCAGTCCTATGACTGAGTTGAATTAGCTTAAACTTTTACGAAACAAGAGTTTGTGAAAAGAAGTGATGTTGTTCTCAATAACCATCCGAAAACTACTCTACCACATTAGACTAGGAAAAGTAATATTTGATGTTTGATCAAATAACTTGGCATTAGTATCACTACCACCTGAGTTCAAATCTCAGCATTGGCATATCTGAAGGGAGTTTGAGTTTGCTTCATTACCTTTGGAGGTCTCTTGGCCCATTTAGCCTATCATGTGCTCAAATTTGGCCTATCCTTGTGATTATGGGATTTGTTTTCCTTGGCAGATGCTCTTTACTCATACATCTCCGGTATGACTAATTTTGAGGCTAAACAACTCACTTGTTCAACACATTTTACCTTAAGTTAAAATAAGATTCTGTATTAAACAGAGAAATGCAGCAATCTAGTTAACCTTGGCCATCATGAAAACGTGTTTGTGAACATTTTCCTATGAAAAATAGACAGGGATGTTCATGAAGAGTTGATGAAATTCAGTAACCTGTAAAATTCCTCAAACACAGATTAAAAATAATACATTGTAAGGGGAATCAACCACATTGACCTCCCTCCCCCAATTTGTGGAAACTTGCTGAAATGCTTTAGACAGAGAAAGGCCTGTCGGGTTTAGTTTGATATATGCAACCTCGAAGTTCAGTGAAGTTGCTGAAATGGGATAACACTTTGTGGCCAGCAACCTGAATGCATATAGATTCTTTATAACTGAACTAACGAACACAAAAGACCAGTTCACTAAACGTTTTCAGTTACGGTGTTCAGTATCTTGTAACAAAATATTTCAAAATGGGATGATAAATTTCTTTCAATTAATCTTTGAATGCGCGAGATATTTTTTCCTCTCAAAAACTAAGCATTTCTTGAACTGAAATCTACTCTCAAACTCTTTCTGAATTACCTTTTTTTAAAGTTTTGTGCTGTCCATGTAAAAACATTTTTTATCACTGGGAGATATTTCAGTTAGTTTAGGAAGGGATTTGGACATAATTAGGTCTCCATCAAAGATTTGTGTTTGCCAGATATAATTCATGAGCTTTCATTTTGCATTATGGTATTTGAACTTTAAGATGGGAAAAGGTCAGTTTTCACTTAAAATGAATTGTTTCTACATGCACACAACATAAAAATATCTTTAGACTAGTGTGGCACCATGAACTACAAAATTGAATGAAGTCAGAGATAGTTTGAATAGGGTATTTTCAATGAAAAATACTGCAGCCATGGTGCATTTCATCAGACACGGGGAAGGAAATTTACTTAAATGACCTATGATTTTGATAAACTTTCAAGAAATTATTGAGGTTTTGACAGTTAAGCAATGGCCAGAGTAGTTTATTCAAATCCATTTTAATCAATGAAAATTGTTAAGTAAATGGGGAAGTATTTATTCTTTTGGTATTAGTATTTATTAATTCCTTTCATGGTACAAGTTGCTGAAAAATTTTTCCTATTTAATCTCTCCTCAGGTTCTGCTGCAGTGTGGTTTGAGCAATGAACTGATTGGTGCATCAGAACCAAACAAATGTGAATATGAATTCAAGTTCCAGACTCCAGCTGTTTGCCGGACATTACCACTCGAGATACAACCAGAACTTCATGATGAGTTGTAGAATTATATGGATGTCACATAGAAAACATTGTCATACAAGCACCAGTGTGTTGTATGGTCCATGTGATAAGCATTAGCTTACATTCATCAATTTCATAATTATATCATTTACCAGCCTTAAACAGTAGGTAATTATTATTGTCATCTTTATATATATTGTCATTACGTGATTAGGAACAGTGTGATTATGTATTCACTCGAGATGTGCATTTCAAATGACAGGTCATAATAAGAGAATCCAGTCTAGGTTACGCCGTACTATATTTGTGTTTAAAATTATCCATGTTGACGTGGTTTATCTAGTGGTAGAGATCAGTCTGGTTTAATGATTTTTTATTAAACATGAGTTGGTGTTCTCATCTTTGTTTTGCTGAATAACGACATTCTGGTATTGTGCTATATTTAGTTCGTCCAATTCTTTGCTACTGAACATGGTCAGTTTCTATGAAATTTCTTTTATAAATCTCAGCTGCAAAACCTTTCGTCCATAAACATCACGTTATATTGATCACTGAACAATGTAAGCTTTTGTCTTTGAAGAGGGCAGTTTAGTGTGGAAAAAGTAATTTTTCATTTAGGAATATACTGGCTGATTTACATGCAGTTGAGCAGATTCCATGTTGATACGAGTGGATATCAATTTTCTGTATAGTTTGTCACGTTCACCATCAAACGGTTGGCAAGCTGAAATAAACTTACTTCTTTAAAGGAAGTATGTTTTTTGACAAATATGTGATCAACTTCTATTATTTGTTTTATGCCGACATTATTCCAAGTAAATATTTTTTAAGATAAACTCTCGACATTTGTTGTTGTCTACTCTGTAGAATGCATGTTTCAATTATGTCAAGGCACACGACTTTCCAAATGCTAATTTCAGTGAAAAATATCTAACAGAATTAGAAACAGTGGTAGGTCACCCGACAAGTAACACAAAAATGATATGCCAAAACGAGTAATCATTATAAAGAAAATTTAATAGTTCCATAAAGAGCACGGATACATAGTGCATCATCTAACCAGTTCTTAATAATAATAATGAAATATGCAACATCCTAGAAATGTTGATTGGGACATTTTGTAAAATGATGGTCTCATTCATAGCATTTTAATTTGTTAGCTTATATAATGATATTGAAGGATCAGCTAATACCCTGTCTGAATACACTACTTTTAAATGTGCCCAAGTAGAATTAAAAATAAATGCCTATAATAGGAGTCAACCGGTATCGTAATCAACTTTCATTATGCCAAGACAATATCATGAACACAAATAATTCAAATGCGCAATCAAAAGCACTTTGGCTGAAATATGCGAACAACATAACCTGGTAATAGCGCAATATTCTACTAACATACATTCAAATTTCACTTTCCAAGAAAATCCTAAATCTGGTTGTCTCGAACAAATCCAAACTAAACTTCGACAAAGAATTGAAAACAAATCTTGAAACATCACTCCAAAGTGAAAATTCATTCAGAATAAACAAATTCATACAAATGAGTTAGTCTGTAACTAAAGAGAAAAGTATTAAAAAGCGTAGATATGAGGTCGCACCTAATGCTTATCTTGCACTTCGGTGAGAATGTTTTCAAAAGTAGACATTTCTAAACCCCCATAAACTATGATATATCCAGTTATTCTGATTATGCTTTGATTAGGTATTACAAAGGTGTAACTATACTCATTCTATCTTGTCCATTTTACTAAGATTGTAAAGTTTTTAACATAGTAATTACTAGGCAATAACGACTTGTAAATTCAGTTTGAATCGTAACAATTAATATGTCCATTAAAAATAAACCAGTACACAAAAACAGACAAGTTACAAAGACAATACTGAAGAAAACCTGTCCTGATGTTTAGTTCCTAAGAGAGTGATACAAATGTACTCCTGCCAACAAATCTGATAAACATCCAGTATATCTGTTCACTTTGGTAAACCCCCTTCTTACATTACTCATGTGTATAAATGGGTACATAAATAAGCACTTCGCACATCACAGACACATTACAGACAGCAACAAGTAACTATACATATGATTACCTAAACAACAAACAATCACGCACACACTCATGGAGTGTAACATCTTGCGTATAAACGTTCTCAATGCATACCATAACATCTCAAACACATGCTAGATATCATTGACTGCTCAACTGGTCACAGGTTCACCAATTATGTGTACCATATACTGGAATGCATCAATTAACGTCACAGACATCCCTGACCTAATTACACACTGATACATGTATCTGTGTGTGTGTAACAAATTACCGAAGTTATCAACAAGTTATAATAAACAATCTGTCACCACGTGCATCATTCTCTGATTGGCATGTTCTTTGTAAAAAAAATTTAGATAATATTTGACACCGGGCTATAAAAACACGAGAACAAACTGAAGTCATCAATCAGTTTTAAACAAACCTGATCTCAGTTTCATGTGTATACAAGTGAAGTTGTTACAACTGACATTACACACAAATCATGGATATCCAATTACATTAATCAAATGTTGAGTGTAAGTTGTACAATTATATTAACTAGGTGGCAGACAAAAAATCTATATAGAAAATATAAAACAGCATCCCCAGAACGAGAAATTATCTACTTACTGGAATTGCTCCAGATATCCTATAAAACTGACATGCTTGTATTAAGTGAAAACAAATGTGTTGGTTTCATCTTGATATTATATAGCTTTTGACTGGTCTGTTTACCTGAAGAAATCTAGTCTTTGAAGGAATGGTGAGGCAGAACTAAGTATCCCGATGTATCAGTCAGTATTCATGCGTTACACGACTGAGTGATGAATCTACACGATGGCTAACACTGGCAACGATGTACAAAAATAAACAAAACTAAATAATTTCCTATACTGTAATGTTTGTTGTTTTGCTCAATCAGGCAGTTATCAGTTCAATAATATCAAAATCTCAAAGGAATAATTTCGCCAATAAATAACTACACTCCAAACAAATCAGGCATTAGTGCGACTAATATTTGACCAACACCCCGACTCCCCACAGAACTATGTTACAACTGACCAGCGATGTTAGACTACAACAAAAACATATATGATCAAAACAATAAAATATATAAGTAGTGGATCACATTAACAGAAGAGATGCCACCACTAGCTACTTGTTCGGTTACAAAGCCTTCTTTGTCCCATTTGACATGCTGTTCTTGTAGACATATCTCTTCTCTTTCTTATTACCATTTCTGATCAGCATTCCATTGGTTTCGCCACCCAACCTTTTATCAGCCCTGTGTCTATTTTTTAGTATGTAAGACCTGATGTAGAAGTTTGTAAACAAGATGAGCATGATGACCATGTAATAGATGAGAATGTTCTTGCCCCACAGTGGGAAATCGCAGCCTGAGTAGAACGAGTACAGCGAATGTGATAACGTGACACAAAATTGGACCTGAAATATAAGAATTCAAAATCTCACATCCATTCAAGACTGATCAAAGCAAATTGATAGCACCTAATAATACAAACTAGTTAATGTGCAGAGGTTTAGCCAGCCCACTGTGAAGCCTCGTTTTGTACTGGCAGTTTTAAAAAGTAACCATTTTAGACATGCACCACCTTCTCTAATACTTAAGCACAACATCAGCCCCAGATCTCAGCACTGATCAATCTACTTTTCACATGCTATGGCCGAGAGGCAGGATTGGCCTAAACAAGGAAAAAGTTCACAAGATGTAATTTTGTGGTTGGCTGAATGAAAATACAAGCTTATTTTGTTGACAAAAACTGTGGACAATGTTTAGTTTTGGCTCATTTATGATTTTACTTCTAGATTATACAACTAAATTAGACCAAAGTTATTTCTAAGTAGGTAAAGTAGATGTCTAAGTAGGTAAAGAAGAAGATGACACCCATTTTGGTGACTGAAGAGGAACACAGCAATTAACAGAAAACTATTCAATTAGTTCTATATAACAATTACTAATCGTTAAATATTAGAAGCGTGACCTGGTAAATTAATGAATACTATCTAATAACATTTCTTCAAGCTAGACACAGTTGCAAATAGTACTTTCAAGTATTCTTTTGTAGATACTGGAGAAAAATATTTTAGGTATTGTCTGTATATAATTCCAATCAGGCAAGATGTTATGGTTTTATAATATGGCAGTGCTATGTAGGCCTACCACAGAAATTTGAAGTGCAATATGGACAGACTCCAAAATATTATAAACTGCATGTCATTGTGGAGCAGTGTTGGCGTTTGACATACGATGCATGATGGTTGGGTTGAAGGAATTGTAGCACAGCAGTACATAGTGCTCAAACCAGCACAACTAAAATTTTGTTCCTGGCTAAGCCTCTGTTAGTTATTTGGCTTCCAATGAAGCTTTCTTCAGAAAGAAAATTAACTGTTTATCTAAACCTAATTATCCAATAGTCTAAGTCAGTGACAGAAAAATACCTACCAACTGAAATTTTGTGATGTAATTCTTCCACCAGAGCTTACCCTTCAGGGATGGTACAGCTGATAAACCATAATAACTATACATCACAACATGTACAAGACAGTTAAGTCCACTGCCAAAATATGCTGAAAAAGACAGATAAAACTTCATATTAAAATATCATAGAAACTTATAAATATCAAGTTTGACACAGGATGTAATAAATGACTAATATGTGTTAAATAAAAATGTAAATAACACACACACAGAGAGAGAGAGAGATTAATTTTCCTAATTCATCATATTAAAAAGCAACTGATATTAGTTCTCCCAACTAATGGAGAGCTGTGGGATAAGTTGGAGCTGAAATACCATAAGGGTAGTCCGTGAGGCCAGGCTTTGAAGTACCCATATGATTAAATGAACAAAACGTATGGTGGTCACACCAGTTCACCACTGTCATATATGAACTAAGAATCACTCTCAGACCTGTACCTATAAATATTATGACGGTTTCTAGTCGGGCTTTATAACAGAATATGCTTTGGGATCTACTCCTAGTGTAGCCTGTATTATTAGAATACTTCATCTATCAATCTTGACTCATTTCCCGAGGAAGTGTGTTTATAAATTAATCTATAAATTGGTCTCAAAGATGTAAAACAACAGCAATGACCTTTGACCCCAAATGTTGTATGTCTAAACTGCAGACAACTGGAAAAGGTTTCATAACTAAATGATGATACTCAAACAAATAAACATTTGTTATTTGAAGCTTTGAGTATGGAGATGTGATAATAAAACAGATGAATTATCAATGGTCTGTGATATGCCAGTTAAAGTGACAGTTCTCATTAGATGTTTGATATTTGGTAACTGCTGAGCACAGCCTATGTGGCATGAACTGACACAATCACAATTATGTCAATCTTGCTGTTTTACTGTCACTTTTGCACACAAGATAGGCTAAATGGGCCGAGCAAACAATCACAGACAATTATCAATGAGCATTTACTTAAGTTATCAATTGACAATAATGGTTTGAAATTTTTATAAGGTGCTGAATCTTATGCTAAATTGGTTGACCAAAACATTCACCAGACCTAAATTATGTATGTGACTAATTTAATTTCTGTTTCTGTATGGTAGACAACTCTGTGAGCAAGATGAAAGTTGTGCATTTTGACATAATGGTTTTATACATTTATGGTAACCATACAGCGAATGTAAATGTTTCAATCCAGAAACAGGAGATATAAAAATAGCAAGCAGTAATACATGCAGGATTATGTAATGTCAAATGAATGGTATGATTTTGACCTTGAAATCTGATGTTTAGAAAGATGACAACTGCTCTTTCAACAAAAACACTAGTTTAATGACCAGATTTTCTAGTAACAAGCACAGAATAAATTATGACCAAACTAAGCCACTGGGAACTTGATTCATGTTATGAAACTATTCCTCTGGTAAAGGGATATTTGTTATCCAAAATAACAGTAATCTAACAGGCAATGGTCGCATTAAACAGTTACTTTACTTCATTGATAGAACATCTACTCTCCAATAAGAATCTACTGGTACTTCTAATGAATGCCTACTCAGCAGGTACAGTGAGTTTTATCAATGCTTACCCCTAAGGAGTGCCTAACATCGGTAAGCTCCTTAGTGAAGGAATGATACACATTGTTGAATTTACCCTTGTGTATACCCCTCCACGCTCTCCAAAGGATTTATAAGTTGATGCAACAGCTATCATAGAACAAATTTTACTGGATTTTAACAGCGTTACTAGCCCTTATTTTTTAAATATAAGATATTACGATGACAGAAACTGTTAACGTAATAACAGTGTGTGTTACCAAAATTGTGAACTGGGTTTTACGACCCTTTTCAGGTTATTTATGGATTTGTAGACAATTAAGGAGGAAACACATGTTGGCATATGTCTTTTACATACCATATCACACTTGAGTTGGATAGCATGTCACCGTAAAACCAAACATATTAACTATTTATCACTAAGTAGTGATAAAGCTACTGTAACAATAACATGTGCCCTTTGGATAACAGTTGAATTAATAAAGTGTGCCTTTTAGGAAATTTGTGTGCCCATGATCAAATGAGATATTTTGTAGCAAATAGGAGACATCTAATCATATTAATATGAAATCAGGCATTAAAAATCTAAATCATGCATATAGACAATCATTCACAAGTATAGTTAGAAGTTGCAATGTATATGTGATAAAATTCAGAATGAATTTAGTAATAAATATTTAATGGATTAAAATGTAATAACGATATCTCCCCCACTCCGAAGCTCACAAATGTTATGAGCTGGATAATGTATGGATACGATCAGGATGTGATGGAGATTTAGAGGGATAGAGAGAATTGTGTGTTTCTGAAAGAGAAAAATGGGGTGAGAGCTGAAGGAAGGGATGTTGAACTAGTAAGAGAGAGGATGAAATGTGTCTAGGTGTGGAAGGATGCCATGGACAAGGTACATGGGAAAAGGAGGGAATTTCGGGAAAAAGTAGGAAAAATAGGGCAGAGACAAAAAAGTAGGAAAAGTAGGCCATATTTTAAAAAGTTGGATCGCTGAACAGCCTGAAGGATATCTAACATGGGATGGGGTGTTTGACATCTAGAAAGAGCAGAGATCATACACTGAAATGAAACAACCAGATATGCTAATGTTATCTATGAAAACAACAGTTCATAGTATCAAATGAAATCCATCATCTAATAAACTTACCAAGCCCACCAGGAATAAACGTGCACACCCACCACCAGATGTTTAGCATGGTTGCATGGTGGAAAACATGCAAAAATGTGATCTGATGATTCCTCTTCCGTAAAACCATGAGCACTGTGTCCATTAATTCAATGGCTTTTGAAAAGAAATACCACCACATTACATGGGCAACCTGTAATAAACATGAGAACAACAGAATGTACAAATATAAGTAGAGAATTAAATGAAAAGAGAAGAATGTCTTCTTGAAGTATTCCTAAATACGATGATTATAATTAGACTACTTCTCAATTCAGTAACCAACCCTGAGTTCTTCTGGTTTATTTGCAGTCTCTGCATTGTACTTTGCACACATCCATTCATAATTGGCCTCACTTGTACTAAGCAGAATCTGAAAGCAAAAACTAAATCATAAATAATTTTCTAACTCAAATATAGACAACACAAATTAGAGTAAAGAAAATTTAAAAATGAAAAATGAAATGGACAGTGTGCTCTTTATAGATTTGAATGAGAAGTTCACACAGAAAACTTACATAAATATTTTGAACTTTAACAAAAACAACTGATAAATGGGCAAGTGCCCAGCTGAGTAGAACACCAATGAGGCATACCTCAACGAACATATAGATAGATAGTGCCACCAAACCTAGATTATAGATGACCATAAAGGTTTGTAAAGAGAAGGCAGCTCGATTTTTCATATACTTTGGTCCGAGCCACACTATGAGGAGGTAGAGTGCAGTTAGAGTCCAAACATAGATTGGCGAACGCTGAAGCAGAAGCCAATCACGGGTTCTGGGATCTGCAAGAAATGACACCACTGTTTATTTACAAATTAGAGTGTGCACACACACACACATGGAATAAAACAGATGCTCATAAATAAATGATGTTTTGCCAAATAATGTTAATCTTAATGAAAGTATTAAATATAGAGATAAATGGCTCCCTGAATATACTAAACTATGCTGCATCTGAAAAGATACATCCACTAGATCAACCAAACAGTTTTCAAGCAGTCATGTAATTATTAACATACCCTAGCCTTCATTGATTTAATTTAGCACCATCAATTCTACTATTGTTTTAACATGATCAGGGTAGACTTTCACCCTGCTGATTGTAGCCACTATTCAATTTGTAATTAACGAGACTGATCAGCTTCCGAAACAACTTCACTTGCATGACTCTGCTTAGCCTTATATAAATATATAAAGTAAGCACAGAAAGAACAAAACACTTAATACATATGATGACACAGTATGTTGTAGTGTAATTAAGAAACAAATACCCTAGTTACATAAAATCAATTTCCAAATGGTACATCACATCCATACAATTTTTGCCCTGTTCAGTAGCCGAACTGGACACCTTCTTCCCTAACTTAACAGATCTTCGACAGCAGCAAATACACATACACCAAGACTATAAATGGCGCCAACTTAAAAATTAACCCATTTTGGAAAACAACCATTACCAAAATAATACCTTAAAATCATAGGAAAATAATAAAATCATAGTACTGCTGCCAAATGCGGCAGCCAGTGCGGGCCAAACACCCCATTGTTAGATTTGTAAAAATACTGATGGGGGATCCACAATTTGATATCAGGAGCGGGTGTTTCCTGAACAATTTGGTGGGATTTTTGATTCTCTGGTCAACCAATAGTATTGTTGGAATTTCTCCCCATCAAATTATAGTTCCTTGACTAGTTTATGGTATGCTCCTTGTTGAAACCAGTTCCTGTTTATGTCATGCAACCACCAGCAGTATTTTCTTTGCTTATTACGTTTTTTAATTTTTATGTAGTAGGAATTAGTAACAAGTTATGTTGATCCATTTCTAACAGAGAAAATGGTAATTTGGACTGATTAGCCATGTTCTTGGAATGAAAATCTTAGGCATATTCCTGAAAAAGCATTCTAAGCATGTAACAACAGGATATTGTTTTAATAATAATTTTATTGGCATTTATAATGTGTAAATCTGTTTTGGGGAGTAACTGACACATGCACGCACGCACCTCTGTTTTTGTTCTATCTATTCTGTATTACTATTGTGTGGGCATGTTTTTGGCATGAAAATCTTTGGCAAAAAAAACATTTATATGGAATCACCCAAATCGCATGCCGTATGATTGTTTGTGTGGAGAACCAATAGATTGGACCACCATGACCGACTTCGTGCCTTCAGCTTTTGCCTGTTTAGCCTTGTACTCCCTATTTACCCCAGGGAAACACTGATATATTCTATGTCTAGATGATTTAATTATGTTGGAAGGTCCTTTTCCCTGAGCTGACCTGTCCTGATTATGCTAGGTTGTCTGTTTTTTTTAGGTCAAGCCACCCAATTTCCCACCTAATCTACCACAGACTACTGATTGTCAGCATGGTCATCTCAAAATCTATAGATGAATTATGAGACTGGTTAAACTGATGTACACCATAAAGTGTATTTCATGGTATGTATCTGTCACCAACTGACATTCTCTTAATATAAGTACTACATCAATTCAAATATCACTACGGTGTGCAGCCAAAAACATGCACCCAAACCCAGCATGAAATATCTCATCCATTACCAACAAGGTTCATCTCTCAGTTCATCATCACAAGAAAACTGGGAGTAGCTGCCAATATTTCTAACAGCGTCAATATACAAGCCTGAACTCAATTATTATACAATTGTTTAATTAATTACAATTACAGAGTAGTCTTCTTTTTGTTATAGTGTGGAGCAAAGTTTTTGTGTAATAACTATCCACTAAAACGCAACTGGGCAATTAAAATTCAATTACCCACCTTATAAATACATAATTTTTAACGTTTGGTATTTTAGTAAATAGTAATGCTAATAACTGGTGTTGGTCTGACCAATACCAAATCATTACAGAATAATTTGTAATTAAAAGTGAAATGTTGCTGCTTTGCGGCTACTGTAATGCATATTTTAGGCTAAATATACTAAGTAACATCAAAAGGTATTAATGATAGTTGAAATATTCTTCAGACATTTCTTAGCCAGGATCCAAATCACCCAGTTCTTGGGGTTTGTGTAAGGCAAGGGACGAGTCATAAATCATTTAAATAACATATATCCTATTGTAGATAAAAATTACATCAATAATTACAGGGTGACCCATAGTTAAGTTAGTGATCCAGTTTTAAAAGATAATATATCAATCCAATAATATACAACGTCTTATTTAGGTTTTTGAAAAGGCACAAAACACTACTGCCTAATATTATGGGCTCAAAAAGATACTATCAGTGTACTGCAGACATTGGCCTGGCAGCACTTGTATAGAAGTATTTTATTTTGACAGCCAGATATGTTTAAAAAAAAAACACTTGTCATAAACAGTGATATCCATCTCCAACTGGCAAAATGACAACGGATGAATCACAGCTATTGCTTGTTGTTCAGTGGTTTGTGTGTGTGCGCAAGTAATTTAACCCTTCTGTCTGATTAAGAGGCATGTCTCTGTGGTATAAGAAATACCCATAGATACACTTTATAACTAATTAACTGAAATAAATCAGTTTTAATCATGTATGAGTGCCTCACTAACAGCAATTCATCCAAATTATTACACAGGCTGAAGCCAGATTTGTGATAAGAAGAAAAATGTCAGACTTCACACTGGGTCATACTCTGTAAGATCAATTGGACCCTTGGGACCCTTCTAAACAGTGCCGTGGGACAGCTGCTTAATACTGGTGCCAATTAGGAGAACTAAATGGAAACTGCTCCCATTAGCTAAAAATCATTACATGCCCCAGATTGGTGTACATACTCCGTAACAACTAGACCTGGCACACATAAATTAAGCTGTACTGGGTGAGATCTGTACTTCAAGGCGGTAATACTGAAAGTTACACGGCCAGCAAACGGCATGTGCTAAATATTGCTTATCTCTGATACTGACTTTAAATTGGGCTTAAAATAGTTAAATAAATAATATACTACGTACATATTTTATCATTCCTACTAATTAGTAACGCCTACTAGGTGACATTACCTGATGATTATTAACAGTCATTATAACAGTGTGCTATCAACTGCACTATACATGGTTCCCACAACCAAGGAAATATTATTTTCCCGGACATTACCAGGACAAAATTACCATTTTCCAAGACAAAGTATACAAGATTTAAACAATTAAAGGTGATAAATCAAGATATATGCAAAAAGCATATACTTAATCAAAGTATGATCGACTATTGACATTTTTATGGTACAGCCTCCTCCTCACCCCTTCTAGCTGTTTGATCCACCCACTTTTATTTAAATATTACCTAACGTGGGATATTAAGATTAATGTACCAGTACACCCTTCCTTCTAACATGGAAGTTTTCTTCTACTTCTAGTCTCTACAGGCATAACATATATTCAATATTTTCCCAGGACATTTCCAGGACATGGAAAATGAATTTGTTATGTTCCAGGTTGTCCAGGACGTGTGGGAACCCTGACTATAAATGTGTCCCATCTACCAAGAGATATTAATATAGAATAATCTTTATTGCCGCTCCATTTGTGGAATGGCTTACCATTCATTATCCCATCAAGTCATAATCTTGTATTCCTTAAATCTGTTGACCTACACCTAGTTTTTGAATGTTATAAAATCAGATATGTGACAATTTTTATTATTATGTACCATTACTAATAGTATTAGCCCAATTGATTAACATTTGTTATTTAATATGATACTCCTATACCAGGTACCAGCTATATTTTTTAAATGTTGCCACTATGGCAACTTTTGTGCACATGGTGTGAGCTAAATGGGCTGAGTGACTACCAAAGGTGAAGTGAAAGCTAAATCACCTTTCAGACATAGCCTACCTGTGGTTTGAACTCAAATGATAGAGAACTGTGGCCAACCACCACACTACTAATTAACAGATAAGACAGAAGCACAGGTTAGATAGCTGTTAATAAAATTATTAGACAGTGTTAATTGTTTTCATTGATGATGATGATGATTTACGGCCACTTTGGTGCACTTGGTAGACTAAATGGGCCGAGCGACCTCCAAAAAATGTCAAAGATGAAACACCCTTCAGATATGCCTACGCCGAGATTCGAACATGGTGGTAGTGATCTGTGGTCAAACACACTACCGTTAGACCACGGAGGCACCCCAATTGTTTTCATTTTCAATTAAAGCATTTTCCATTGTTTAAATTGAAAAAATAAATTCTGCTATTAACACTCAAATTTAAAAAAGCCTGCTAATGCTATAGAGTACGGATAACACCGGATATAATAAATGATACCACCTTTAACATCACAATGCCATAGTCATACAGATGTATTTTTTATTATTTTGTTTCATTTTACAAACAGTACATATATATAATTAAACCATGTGAATTTGGACCGAGAAGTTAGTACCTATTTTTGCTATTAATTTTATCCTGCATAAACGCCTAAATTCCTTTTTTTATCTGGCCAAACATAATCTATTTTGAATCAGTTGTCAGCTGTTTAAGGCTGATGTTCACTATCAACTAATGCCCTACACTGAATGATGTACTCACATTTTTACTTTAAGTAAATTATTAATTTTTTTAATACAGAGATGGAACACAATGGGTGACAACCAGCCAGGCACTGACCATGATGATCAACTGTGCTGGATACTATTATTATTAACTAGGATTTTCTCTGTAATGTCAAACAGATTCTAATCAAAGAGAAGTGTCTTTCTTAGTTTCTATGTCTTACAGCATGGGCAGCGGATGAGTTGACATGGTCAAACAATTTTTTAGAGTGAATGCCAAAAACCATCAACCACTTAATATCAGATAACACATACCGGTACATGAAATCTGTAATTAATAAAACTCATTTTATATCCAAACCACCTAAGAACTAATCAAGAGTTAGATTATCTTTATAGAGAAGAAGTTCACCAAACAATCACGCAGTATTGTTGGTTTATTTTCTACTGGCAGTACTGCTCACAGATGTACAGCTTCATGGACATTGAAATCTATGATCTAAATCTGTTCCACTGAACACAGCCAGCTAAGACCATCTAACAACATTACACTGTTGGCCTACTTTGTTCAACGTCCAGACGGATCACGCCAGTGGGACATATCACTACTCCCCAAGGATGAAACATTCCTTAAGACAGAAGTAACACTGTGATTTTAACCCACAGCCTGGTAGTCTGCAACGCACTGCACTACTAAATGGACCCTCCACTTGTAACAACAAACAATATTAAAGGAAATAATAATATTTACAGAATACAGTGAAACTTACAAGCAAATATCTTATGTCTGCTAAACATAATATTCTTAACCAGATAAATAAAACACGTAAACATCAAAACAAACACAGATGTTGGATGTAAGTTAAGAGCTTCATACTGCAGTGATAAAGTACAAGCAGCAACACTTAACACCCAAGTTATTATACCTGCCGTACACATAGTCCTATGACATTTAATAAACATAGAACCAAATAAAGGCAGGATATCGTTTTATAAAGGAAGCTCGACATTTTTGGGAAGTTACACTTCGGTATACACTGAATTGTTTGTCGGTGTAAATGGAAACCAAAAACTTCTCAAACAAATCTCCTTAAGACAGCAAACAGTTTACAAAGCTAGAACTATTTCAGTGCGTCATTAACTCAGGTTCATATGAAGTCCCATGACAAATATGACAGTTAGAGCATTACACCACACTCCATAAATATAATTTGCTGAAGTCTTGCTAATTACACATACATAACAAGTTAACAAAAACTCATATATTAAAATTCAAGAAAATGAAGTATTATACAATTAAACTAAGCATGATATCTGCTGGAACCTGCACAGAAGGTAGGCATATGTAACTGTTTTGAGTACAACATCAATCAAAGTAAAAAATGAGACTTGACCTGAGTAACATGACAATTGGCATAAACATTCACACAAGAAACAAAGCTATATGTATTTTCTTTCATAGCACCAATGGAAAATTAACAGAAGTTATCAATTTGGATAATATTTGATGAAAAACTGTCAGGTGCCAAGATAATTCACTTGCATCAGACACCAAAACATTAAAGATTTAAACTACTAGGATATTTTAAACCTTGTGGCTACTTTTTGTTTTTCTAATAATTATTTTTACTCAGTGTAACAACAATCATATTCTTGATCAAATTGTACTGCAAGATTTACATATTTACGGCAGGTATTATTATAAGATGTTAAAACATTGAAATTTACAAGCAAACTATTACTATTAACAGTAGAAGTTTGGAGTTATCACAGAACTGGTGTAAAAATCTGACATCATTCATGTTTTTTGTTAAAACAGTTTATTATGAAATGGCACAAGATGATCTATACTACAGTGAGATGTTAGTTATGATTCACCTGTATTAAAGGAACAACACATCTATTAATTCAGACACTTGTTAGTCTGTTACTAATGAACACAAGACAGCCAGAAGGAATGTGCCTAATTAGGTCACTAACATAATCAACATTTGGCCAGCCTAAACATGTCTGATCTCAAGAAAGCATCAGATCAAAAATCCTTTGAGTAGTGCTTTGTTTAGGTGGAGAAGCAGTTTCACTTTGGACCAGGAGATGATAAGATTAAGACAAAGATTTTTATTCCTGGCTGAAACATCACTCAGGTAACAGACCAGGCACAAGACTGCACTGCAGTGAGTGGGCTACAACTGTATCATGGCAGCACCATGTATCATTTTACAAAGATCATGTAGATTTAGTTTTAATAGAAATGTTAACAATTACACACTATTAAAAATAAAACAAAACAAAACATTAATTTAATGCAGCACAAATTTATGATAATTGTGTAACATTATGCATGATACTGGAGTTTCAGATTTGTAAAAATATGTATAGTATTTATGCACACAGAAAGCATAATTTCAGTGTGATTGACTAACATTTTGTCAACTCAAGTGGGTTACAATCTGTTTGGGAATACTCACACCAAGAAGCTACCATACATTGCTGGATAAAGTACTATGCAAAACTATGCCAGAAAATCGCAAAACAGCTGCACAACAGAAAGACATGTTCTCAATGTAATAAATATATTACATCAATTGGAAAATGAAATATAATTATCTTTTTGACTTCACATCAAAAGTAACAAGATTTAAACTATTAAATCACACCAAACAATACCCAGGGGATTAATTTCCTTCCTTATCTTCAATGTTTTAGTCAGCGATTATAAATATCATTATGAAAATGTCTATTCACAGAACAATACAGTGAGGTACACACAAACTGTAACAAAATCTGTGAATGATGGATGAACGTTGTTTAATGACACACCTCAGCACAATTCAGGTCAGTCAGTATCCTAACAGAATCTGTGAAGCATAGCAGGCAAAATACCAGCAAATGTTTGACTGGAGATGTCACACAGCTTCTACAGGTCAGGGCTGTCTTGAGTTTAACAGATACTACAGAATCAGCTTTATACAATAGTATCACAACTCATTCTTTAATGCTAAACCTTTACTATTATACACAGCACACAGAACTGAGTAGAGTTGTTTGGTCATGTGACCAAGGAAACAAATCACACAAACACAGATATGATCTGTATTTGAACCCATAACCTGGAGGTTTACAGTGCAATGCTCCAACAACTGCACCATCGGAACACCTACACAGCATATAGAACATTTTCATTTAATTTTAGTGAAAAAAAGGCGAAAACTAAAATCTAGGCAGAAAGACAGCAATATATTACATGTAACCACACAGAGTAAAAAGTGGCAATATGTAATGTATCTCATTAAGAACTAGTTAGTTATAATAAAATAGAATCCAGAAGATAAACTAATCAGTCTCCAAAATTAGCTAGTACTTTGGGAAAGGTATCAAATACCTGAATGTTATCTGATCACAAATTATTAGGTTCTGCTCTCATCATGTGTCATTTGATTACTTCTTCCCCTGCATATACTGTGTTTATGAGATATCTGGACAATCTTCACAAATTTTCCCTTCCCATGAAAATATTTAAAGAAATATTTTGCAAAATTAAAGGAACATCTGTGAAAACCCACATTATTTCATGGAATGAAGCCTATTTCTTACAGACGTCTGTGCCTGTCATGAAAGTAACATATCATGTGTTTCTGACAGGTCATCACACGTGCCAGTTGAGTAATAACTGCTGATCCAGGGTCTCATTATTTGAGCTGTACTTTGAATAATCAAGTACTTGTGAAGCAAAAAATAACACCACTATCTAACTAGAACAAAAACAATGTATTACTTTAGTAATGGAGAGGCCAATGATCAGGCCATAGCTGATATAACACTGCAAATCTCAAGCTTGGCTAATATAGCAAAACAAAAATAAACAAGAGACTAATATTTAAAAAATACTTGAACTCTCTCACAACAGGATTAGTACAAATACCACAATGAAGGTTCATTAGCCATGGATGAATCCTTGCAATAACTGGAATTGTTAATTATTATACTTAATCATGCATGTTATCATTAAATAACAGCTTTTATGTAACAGAAGGTGGATTGTCCAGTTATATTCAGTTCTCAATGCCGTACTATTTATGATCAATCGATCAGTGATCAACTAACTAACTGACTTAAATATAATTGTTATATCACATAACACAGATACATGATAGTGACACCTTTGGAGCCCTATATAACAGAAATTGAGCAAACTAGACCGAAAACATTCACCCTATATATCCCTTCTAGTTATCACTTTAAAAAAACTTATGTAGAGCTTCTTCACCTGGTTTAGCCAGTTATAACCCTGGTAAAACAAGCATCCTTTAATATAACTAAATATAAGACAGAATATCAGGAGGTTTTAACTACCATTTGCTGGTGATAAAATCTGCTGTTACAGTTTTAAAACTATCTGCTTAGATCTTTGATTACTTACCAGCATACGGCAAAGAGTCTTGGTATTCCTGATATAGTTTTTTGATAACTGTTGCCATGTTTATTAGGCCACTGATGGTTTGCTGCAACAAACATTATAAAGAAACATTAATTAATTAGCCATCTAGATAGCATTGGTTGAAAGAACTGTTACTATAGTTTCCATGATGACATTTTCTATTTAACATTAAATAACAATATCTATAAAAACTTAAAACAGGAAAACTTGATACTCTAAATCTATGTTATGGACACTAGAAAAGTGTTACCTATGAAGTTAAGCATAGGCTTTTGGATTATAATATCACAAGCTAATGTAAATTCATCTCTAAAAAGTTGTTGAAGCAACAAGGCATTTATCAAGTTTGTGCTTGAAACTGGTCACGGAGCATCCTGTCTGGCGACAACAGATATTTACTTGAAGGCTGTTGAAAAGATGTGGACCCCTAATTTGAAGGCTCCCTTCTATGATTGCCCTAATTTTACCAGATGTACTGTTTTATTTGGGGGACTTGGCACAGTTTGTTGATGTATATGAATTTATTCCAACATTTGGGGCAATTCCTTCTAGAATTTTCCAGGTGTATATAATTTGGTATCTTTCCATCCTCCTCTCCTGAGAGTCTTGAGGTCTGATAGTCGATCCCAATAATTTAGCTCAGATATTGGATATATCTTACTGGAGAATGATCTGAAGAGGGACTCAATTTTCTGGATATTTCCAACTCTGTGTGGTGTCCATAGCTGGGACTAGTAATCTAATCTATGTGCGGCTGGACTATGGTGGACCATAGTGTTTTCATAGTGTACATATCTCTGGCATGGTAAGTTCTTATGATCCACCCACATTTTTGTCAAACTTTGTTACATACTGTCTTTATATGGTCAGTGAAAATGAGTATCACTCATTTTGATACCAAGGTCTTTGTTCAATTTTTCTGCTGTTTGGTAAGAAATAAAGAAGGGGGGGGGGGTCATTATAAATATCAGAGTCAGACATTGGTAGGGCTCAAGGGTCTATAATGGTACAAAGTAGCATTGGAAATGAAAGTGGCCAGGTCTCTACTTGAGAGTTGGTGGTTCAAATGATCCGGCTTCCAGTTACTAACAAAACCACTAGTAACCTTGAGCTTTGCAGCACAATGCTCTAACCACTGTGCTATTGGAGGGCCTACTTAAAATTTACTTGGAGTAGATAATGTGTCTTATGAGCGCAGACTGCATTGTATCAATCACATCCATGAAATTGGGATTGAATCAGATCTGAACCATTGGAGATTGAAATGATAGTAGTCAGACTGGTTAAAGTCAATTCTAGAATTGGAACCACAGGCTTAGCCAGCCAGTCTGCAGCTGTGTTTCACATGACAAGTTTTCTAAAAACATGCATGTAATTCTATTACTTTTTTGTGCACACCCAAAACCTTGATTTCTGGCTAAGCTTCTGACTGAAATTTATGATCAATTCCAACTCCATTTGTTTAGAATTGATTATGTCCCCAAAAAATAATATGCCATTTTAAATTTTTCTCTATTAAAAAATAAGAACATAATTTATTTCTAATATTATATCCAAAATGTTTCCCCTTTTCCATTATCTACTATCATAATTGACCAGACATCCCAGATGCCTGTGACATGGAGTCAATTAAATTCTGGAATTGATAAATTTATTAATTATTTTTTAAAGCGGAGGCCTGAGGCTGAGCAGACTCTGCGGAGTGATAAAATCACAGACTGTGTTGGACACAAACTATTTAAATTCTAGACGTCTACGTTATGTAAGTATTTATTCCAGACCATAACGAGTTAACTTCTCGTCTTCTGGGCTGTTCAAAATCAGTTAGCTAATATAGTAATAAGTGACCACACAAATGACACGGCGATAATAAGCCATGTATTGAAATATGACTCGTATCTTATAAAACTAAAGAGTAAAGCAACTTGAAGCGATCAATTTCAGAATTTAGATCTATATCTATTATCTTATGTTTAGTGAGTTTACCTACCGGTGACTATCGCAGTAAGCGTTACACCAGAGACCAGCTAAGTCACGAATGATAAGGCTCATAAAACACTCTAGCTAATGGACCATGACAACGTAAAACCTAGATTCATAGCATGATAAGCATCATAGCATAGTCATAGATTATAGAATGTGCTTATTCACGTTATTGCTTGGCTTAGACTTAGTTAGGGCCAGCCAGGCTTAGCTTTATCAGGCTTATGTAGCTTAATATTATTAATGAATGGAACTCACTAAAAATCCGTTTATGCATAAAGAAACAATACGAACCTAATATGCTGCTTTCGGTTCGGAAATCCAGTGCTTTGCCGTTAAAATACAGTTGGTGTGACGATTACCTTTAATGTTGAAAGGATAAATTGACTACACGTGAAGAAACTTCACCGGCAATCCTAGCAGAGATCGAGTCGTACGAGCGTTAGCCAATCACTGACCAGAACCATGCGATCGTAAGATTCGAAGGTCAAGGACGTGTTATAGCTTTCACGAGTAAATAGATCGTTTTCTAGACTGCGAGGACAGGATGTCATGTTGAGGTGTATAATTATGATCCCTCTTCACATCCAATCTGGTTACGACTTTGGCGGTTTTTATATAAAACACTGTCTGTATTGCATACAAATAACTGCACAATAACACGAGATTATGTGTGTGTTCAACTCAAGTCACTGACTCCAAGCGGGTCGCATGCTTAAACGGTCAAGGTGAACGTGTGAGTTCCTAGATTTGAACATCACGCCACCAACTGAAATACCAAATCTTATTCTGTAACAGCTGCGTCGGATATTTGATTTAGAAATCTATACCAGCCACTAATAAACGAAAAATAAATCATAACGCTTGTTGGTTACCGAGATTGCGTTATTTATTTGGTCAGCATGGTCTTAAATTATATATATATATATATTATCAAACGTCTGTCTTTATAAATATATATATATTTCAGTATGAATAGACTATAAAATAAATAATAAAATTTATTAAAATTAATAATATTGATATGGTACGAGTTGTACAAAAATTAAAACACGCCTGTTTTTTATATATATATATAGATATAGATAGATAGATAGATAGAGAGAGAGGCGTTTTATCATTCTTTACAACTCATACACTGATACAGTAACAATACAAACACATTCATTTTCTCTACTCTAGATAGAGAGACGTCACCGTGTAAACTATACGCTACGCATAATTGCACGAATGTCATTCTTTGAAACGCTTATGACTATTTTTGCTGCTCTTGTAATAACACTTATAGCTTATGTTCATTACAATCGACACAATAATGCGCGTGGTAACAATAGATATTTATCATAATGTGAACTGTCCTCGAGTGCAGATGGACTTAGACAACAAGATTAATAAAAACGAAGCATTCAGTTTTAAAACAATCCACAAATATGGCAGGGCAAGCAGAAGACAATTTTTACATTGCGCTTTCGTCAAATCCTATTCGATTTGAACCAGTTAGCCAAGTAACAAATGTATTTTTTGATGACACAAATCTTCAGGTATGCTAAAATGTAACTAAAGTAAAGGTTTAACCTGTCATGCTTGGTCGAAGTGAAACTGTTTTCAGTATGAATATAAAATAAATAATAAAATTTATTAAAATTAATGTCTAATCGACTAATCACTTAAAAGTTAAATCAGTCTAATCATACTAATGATATGTCAATTGTCATAATATGCTATGCCATATGGTATCATTGTGCGACATTAATGCTCGACCGGAACCAGTGTTTCCTGTCGCCAAAGTATCAGTGCCACAGTACTCAACCGGTCGGTGTAGTGTGGATTTTAATAGAAAACCAATAAAAACGAGTACAGAGCTACAGCCTAGATCTACAGGCTAACTCTAACAGCTACCCATCAAATAACCAAGATCACGATCTGTTAATTAACTTGTAACATATCAAAGAACAAACACACAAATAACTTCACTTGCGATATCCCGTCAAATCTTGGACACATCACATGCATGCCTTCCAGCTATGAATCAAATTGGCGTAACATGTTAACGTCACAATCAACGCTCCTAGCTTCCCAACTGACCAGTGTAATGAATGTTCTGGAATTTATCTGAATATTGTAGATCTGTTTAATTTGGCGAATATGAAATAATGGCAAAAATGGCGAGTGAGATAATACTTCCTGTCGACAAAATATTATGTTGTACATAACTTCTTATTGTACTCTGAAAGCACTACTTTGATAACACACTGAACATGTGTAATATTCTCATTTATTCAACAATTGGTTTAACTCGTTTAAAAATCATTCATCCCTGACATTGTCCCCATCTGAATCACTCATAATAGCAATCAATAGTCCTGGGTTTTTTCCCAGCCATGTTTAAGAACATCAGTTTGTCGAGTAGCAAAATAAAATACATAAAATAACCAGCCTGCGTATACAGGTTTGAGTCTAGTCATCTTGAGGCTGAGTTGAGTGTCTGCAATTTTGCTATTGGATGTCAAGGTGTCACTCACTTGATCACTATACAAGGCATTGATTTTGCGTGCGAGAAAATTGTTATGATTTATATTCGTTTGCTGAGAATAGAAAAATAATATGAAAACAGTATATTTTACACTTCTTTATATACAGTTTGAGGGGTGATACTGAATGAATTAACTCATCAGCATACATGTATGGCTTGAATGGGTCACTTTGACCACAGAATTGTATTATCCATGAAAGGTATGATGCAGAATTCTGACTGCAGAATTCTAAACCAGCATCAATTTCAGCACTAGACAGGCTTTCCCCCATGTAATAGGGATCAATGGTACTAGCGAGGTAGTGTGTATCAGTTAGTGCTTGTCTATAGCGATGTTGCATTTTCCTTGCGACGTTCAGTGATTGTGATGCGTCCATGTAATGTGACAGTTCTTCCAAACTTCGACAGCATCACTGATTTTGCAAGTGTCACTTTGAACTTTGTCCAAAGCTACAGCGATGGGCTTCATGCGCTTCAGGTAGTCTTCTGCATTTCTTTTGATGCTAATGTCCTGCACTTTTTCGATATTTTAGAGTCAATGTTGTCTCTGTGATCATCACACACTTAGGATAGTAGACCAATTATCCAGATAAGACTGTAAACTATCAGCAAGAGTATTCCAGCACACATCCTAAGGCACAACAAGTTTCTTACCCCCAGCAGCTTTGTACGAGGCAGCAGGAATATGGTGATTTTGGAAATATTTGACAATTTGCACAATATGTTCTTTCACTCCACTTATCTCCACATTTTTTGCCAGAAGATTCAGGTAGTGTGCTGAGCAGCCATATGATATAATATCTGCATCACTGTCTTCAGCTAGCTGTTGCCGCATTTTTACCATGTTGGAGGCATTTTCTATCAAAAAGCTACCAACTTTGCAGCCAAAGGGCCGTTCTGTAGATACTACAGCAGATTCAGCGACTTCCTGTAGATAGTCAGCAGTATGACCATAAACGGATGTGTCCACTGTTTCAGTAAGATAGCTCTGTTCATCTGGTGTTGTGACAGAAACACAAACGATCTAACATCATCGATACATTCTGATCTTCAAGTCTGTCCTTGCATTCTGACTGCATCGATTCATAGACTTCATTGAGAAGTTGGTCGCCGACATGGAGAATTGGTAGTGCATATAAAGTGTGTAATTTGAATGTTGATGGCTGCTTTCTCACTGCACTTGTTTGCATGACAACGTTATTGAGGGACACTGGATGGTGTTTCTGCACCTTTGCCAGTGGTAATGCAATTTGAGATGCAGCATGTTTGACCTGACTTGGTACATGGATAACAGCTGGAGCTGTATGAATGGTACTTGTATCAACAGTGTGTGAATCTGTTCAAGAATCATAATGCTGCTTCATTCTGGCGACAAGACCTTGCTTTTCCCACAACTTTAATTTTATCAAAGTATAACCACACACAATCCTGTTTTCTGCCAGACATTGTGAAGTTGGCAAGTATGAATATATACTGATAAAATATCAGCTATAAATTACAAAATAAAGTAGTCTAAATTTTTCACAAAATTGTTACACAGTTTACAGCATCAAGAAAGCTATTGTATTCAGCACGAGATAACTATCAATAGTGAACCTGTGTCAATGCTCACCTTATATACCCATCCTGGCTAAACAACAAGTGCTTAAATTAAGGAAAAAAATGTGACTTCATGTGTTGGATCATCCCCAAATTCATCTAATTTACCACATGGAAGCAGAGTGGCTACTGTATGTGGCTTCACCTGTCAGTCTATTGTGTGGTTATAAAAGTAAAGGCTCATCTCCAGTTGGATGGGTGATTATCCAAATTAATGTGGGGGGTGTGTCACATTCCAATTGGATATGCTGTGGTTATGAAGGTCCAGTATACAGTGTACATGTTATATGTCTTTATAGCATGGATCTGTATTGTCATTTTCAAAAAAATCTAATTAAGCAGATCTACAGTATGCATATTAGCCTTTAAAACGAATACAAATGTGTTGTGCCTACACACTAGAAGTCTAAAATCCGTCTGTGTGAATTTCAGCATTTCTTTCTATTTTAATTACTCTCATGTTTTTTGGGTATGCATCTTTGTTAAAAATGTGGAAATTTGTAAAAGGAGTGAGGAGCCTCGTGTACAGAAATTTACATAACACATAAATTGGTTGTGTGGGTAGAAACTTCGCAATAAGTTTTGTATTTCATGGATCAGTTTGAGCTGGCAGCCATCTGGATAATTAATTATGCGATAGTATATGCATGAATGTTCAGTGAATGCAAACGGAGAGTGATGACATCACAAACAACTTATGAATGACAGTATTTCATTGGGCAAAGGTACGTCAGAGTTTACTAAGAGATAAAGGATAGTACCGAATATTCATGATTATTCCATATAGGGTTATTGAATGCTGCCAGGAGACAAACTCTGCATACGTACGAACATGTACGCGCCGTTTTATTGAACCATTGTCAGTTACAATTATGATATTTAAAAGATTTTTACATTTTTAAATCAAAGTATTTCATACAAAGAAAACAATTGAATATGTTGAAACTATGGGATAAATCTGAAAAGGATATTGACAACCAAAGAATTACTTTTACATGTATTGGTGCATTGCAAACAGGCCCGCGTAATTAACTCAGTGATCAACTTGTAATGTTTAATTTTCACGGAGCTCTGAAATATGTAACATTTGCACTCACTCAGTCTAGTGTCACCGCAGCTGGTCTAGTGTTAAAATATTTTACTAGACCTGCAGGTCCAGTAAGGCTATAAGTTAGTTTCACACACTGTGGTATGGTTAGACAACAGAGCCTGTATCAGTTTGAGCCCTGTCTATGTTTCATTTATTCAGATTATAGTCATCGTGTACCATGTATCAAGTATGCTGGCTATATCTGTTGATAGGAACTGGACTATTCATCCTCGATTTATTCATCAGTTAGTTTCGCCCTGTTTTATATGGTGTAGACAGGTATCGGCCGCCGATGCACATCGTTCGCCTATGTTCTCATTGTTATTCACATGGGGGAGCCCCTGTGGCTATAGTCTATACCTCAGTATTGTTTAAATATTTACCATTTACACGTAACAATTTACACCTTTATATCTTAGGTTATACATAACTTTTATCGATGCCAGTAATTTGGTTTTATTTTTAAACGTTCCAGGACACTGAATGGCATAAGTTGTGCTGATGTGTCGTTAAATAACATCAATTTTGTGATTTGATGTCAAGCCATCACTGACTTGATCACTGTACGAGATTTGTTATAATTTCTATTCGTTTGCTCAGAATAGAAAAAAAATTACACCTTATATACAGTTTGATGTAATCTCATATGTTAATTGCAATTTGTCTTTAGCTTGCTTATCAGTTTCCTTTGTTGTCATTCAATCATGGCAATGAATTGCCAATTACTAGTTCAGATCTGCTTAGAATGGAATGGAAGCAGTGGGCGGCAAAGCCGCGCGCTGCTTTGCACATGCCCTCCAGTGTTCTATACTTAGTTTATTGGTGGCCGATATGTGTTGGCGGCCGATACCTGTGTACACCTTTTATATTCGCCCTTCACCTTGGGAACCATCACCCTCAATTTTATTCACCCATCAGTTAGTTTCAGCTGTGTAAAGGAAGCACCAACAGCCTTGAACGTGCCATCAATGTACCACTTCTGTGCTCCTCTCAGCGGTGACAGCAATGACAACGTACCTGTTCCAAAAAATGAAATGTCATCTCAGCACAACATGAATGTTTGCACTAATTATCAGTAATTGTAATTGGTATAGATCATTAGGATGATATTGCAAGCAACTGATTTTGGTTAGACATAATGATTGGAAGTTAAATTAACACTGACTTCATCTTCATTAAAACACCATCAGGGTAAAGCACCCTCAGTCTACTGCATTAAAACCCCCAATGCAGGTGAATAATATATGACCAAGTGTTTCCTCATATCAGAGTTCCACATATTATATATATAATTAATCATCCCGATATATATGGTGCAAGTTTATACTTGCATGATTATTTAGCTGTTTATCACCAACTTATCATTTTATTATATAACACATCCAGGGTGAATAGTCACTTTATATATATATATATATATATATATATATATATATATATAAACTCAATAAATTATTATAAAACAAAATCCTGTTCTTACATCCTTAGAATGCTTATTCAGGAATATGCCGAAGATTTCATGCCAAGTCCAAATTGTAGCTTTTTCTATGTGGAATTCCACAAGGTTCTATTTTGGGGCCTATTTTATTTTTACTATACATCAACGATTTAGCAAATATTTTAAATAAGTTAAAATTTATATTGTTTGTTGATGATACCAATGTATTTTATGCTGGCAAAAGTATAACAGAGGTTAACAAATTATCTCTGAATATCAATAAAACAAATTACATGTGTTTCCATAACAAGTCTTATCAGGATTATTGTATATTGAAGATTGATGGATTAGAAGTCAGTAGAGTACAAGTTACTAAATTCCAAGGAGTATTGGTAGATGAAAAATTGTCATGGTTTAATCATATTAATGCTGTTTGTAAAAATGTCTTGAAAAATATTTCAAACACATGCTTGAAAATAACTACTTATACATGTTATACTGTTCATTAATACTTCCCTACTTAAGTTTTGCATGTGAGATATGGGGAAATACTTACAGGTCTCAATTACATACTTTGATGCTATTACAAAAGAAAGGAATCTGTAATGTTGCCAAAGTTATTTATTTAGATCATACCCATCCATTGTTTATTCAATATAACTATAAGTGTTTGAAATTTTTAGATATTGTAAAATTAAACACCTTGATTATAATTTATAAAAAAAATAACATGTTACCTATTAATCTACCAAAAATGTTCATAACAATAGAAGAAATACATTCATATGGTACCAGGTCTAGTAAAAAAGGAAATTTTAATGTAAAATTCTGTAAGATGAAAAGAAAGTTAATGTCAATTAGTATTATAGGTGTTAAATTATGGAACCAATTAGATGCAAATGTTTGCAATGTTAAAACAATTATTATTTTTAAGCACCTAATTAAGAATATGCCCACTTCTTTATATGACTGATACCGATGCTGAGGTATGTTTGTAATTTTATTTACTGTTCAAATACAACATATATGATATAATATACACAATAATATGTTATTGCTACAATAATTAATCATTTCATAATTAAACTTATATGGATTTTGTGTTTCTTCATAATAAAATATATAATTATGTCTATTTACTATTCTGTATCTTTTTATTTTTAAATTTGTCATGATGTTTTTAATGTTATGTTACGGCAATGCTTCAAGCATTTTCCTTTTCAACATTCTACATGTGTGCTTTCATTAAAATTATGTATTATGAATGTTGAAATAAATGAATTGAATTGAAAAAAAAAATGGAAATGGTTTCTAGGCCTATACTGTATATAAATATTTGCAATTAAAAAACGTAATAAGCAAAGAAAACACTACTAGTAGGTGCATGACATAAACAGGAACCGGTTTCAACAAGGGGGATACCATAATCTAGTCGAGGAACTACAATCAATACTTCAGGTTGACCAAAGACTCTAAAATCCTGCTAAATTCCCCATAGGTAAATCTTATATGTACAATGTATGTGTGTTTGTTGCTGTCAAACATCTGTTTTGTTAAGGAAGAAGATGGCCAATTTGACTACCACACAGGGCAACTAAAAACCCACCCTACTCCACTGAAATCATATGCCGCATCCATATGGAAGCACTCTCCTCTGTTTACATGCTTTTCCATTTTTGCTGTTGCAAAAATGTAGGTGATTCTATGGCATCATTTTATACTGCTTGCTGATGATGAAACGTCATGAAATAAATATATTACGTCACCGAAATAGCAATGAGGTGGCAGTATATTTGGGGTGTGGCTGTGTAGAAAATCTTACTCATTATATATACAGTGGAAACCCTGCATTACAGAAACAATAGTTGATTGACAATGTTAGTACCTGACTACTGTTAGCTGTTGCTTGAAACAACATGCAGGTATTGCAGTTGAGACTTAATTATATTCTAATGGCTCCCTTGGTGTAATAATATCATCAATGTGATCATAATTATTCGAACACAAATAATATTTTCTATTTGAAATTATTTAAATTTTTAATATTCAAATCATTTCAGCAATTATAGTATATCTTAAAGATATTTTGACAAAAAAAGACCTTACAGTTGGCTTGCTGATCTGAGCAGATTATAGGAATAAATGAACATCTTGTTCTCATTTAAGTTCACCATGTGAAATGAATAAATGGGTGGTTCCATCAGGTAGAAACAAGTGTCTGTATAAGCTGTTAATAACAATACTTTCATGCCAACTATGCGGCCCATTTAGCCTACCATGTGCACAAAAGTGGCTGTAAAACATCAATCATCATCTGCATGCCAACTATACAGTTTTCTTGTAAGGTAGATTCTTATGAAGATGAACTCAACTTACTCAGAACACATTGCTAATACATATGTGATAGTGCATATGATAACTTGTTAACAAAACTGATGGTTCATAACTTTACATATTACTTGCTGTGATGCAGAATTATTTATTGGGTATAATTTCTATAAAATACAAAGAAATTAATGTATTTAATGAAAACAATCCTATATTTAATGGAAAAAATTCCATAATTAATATATTTTACAATGTATTGTTACAAAGTATAAATTGACAAAAATATCATAGCAAGATTTGTTCCAATGACTTCTAATGCATTTTCATAGCATAGTTGGTAGTTTATGATACTGTAGACTTCCAGGTGGCTGGATTGACTTCTTGTGGTATCTGCCCGATTTTTCATACATCACTGAAATCCTTGCCATTGATTGTCTTATCTCTATGAGAACTGGGTCCTTCAGCATATGACCCAGGTGCCACTCGGCATTAATCCTAAACAAAATAAATATCAGTTTATAGTACAATGATTTGTATTTGCTGATATAATGATGAACTCAATAAGCAATGTTTAAAAATCATATATTCCAGACTTCTATGTAGTAAAACGGATATAACTGAAAATATGTTTGTAAAGTATAGTTTTTATGTCCACAATTTTCATGAAAATCACATGACAATCCTTCATTCTAGGTATTTGCAGTAAGATCAGGCGGAGCTGCTGGCGTGGTTGTTAAAGGGGCTGATGAAAGGAAGAATATAACATTCAGGTGAGTACAGCACAGAAATATTAGTTGTTTGCTATATATCTTTAGATAATTACTCCATTGCTTATTATTTTTAGTGACATTGTTTATCTGAAATGCTTGTTTTTCAAATAGGATGGATGACAAAGGAGAAGTAATTTCAATGAAGTTCTCATATGATATGAAAGTGTTAGCTCTTCAGTGTTCAGCAAAGTCTGTCGTATGTATTCAAGAAATATGAATAGTACTAGTAGATAAGAATGTTAGTAGAATAAAAAGGCCTATGTGAAATTCACATTGATAGATGTGAAAGTACTGACAAATGTTATATAATACAATGATGGTTATCTTGATAAATATGCCTAAATTGGTATTTTTTATCCTTGATTTGATTTTTTAACACAATATCTCTAGCACAAAATGACTATTTGCTATTAGACAGTGCATGGAGCTCCTATAATGGAGTGGTTGGCACATTGCATGGCAAACCTCTAGGTCAGGTTTCAGGTCAAGTCAAGTTACTTGTCTTTGTTGGATATTTTCGTAGGTAGCTGCTGATCAGCCATATGTTCTAGATGTGAACAGAACAAAGTCTAAAAAGCCACTCATTTTCTTCTATTGGAGAGTGTGTGTGTGTATATATATATTTGTGTGTGTGTGTGTGTATTTTGTTCTGAGAAATATACCTATGGTGATCTCTTGTATATGAATGTTTGTTTACATTTTTAACTAGGAGTTTGTTAACTTTGGGGATGACATGGACAAATCTGAGTATTCACAAACATGTAAGGTATGCACTTACACTGAAAGTATTATGATGGCTACTGGAGGGAGAATAATTCTGAAATGTATTTTTCTCTTATTTTAAATGTGTATGTTTCTTAAAATATTATATTACATTACTTAATGTAAATATGTAACTGCTTGGATAAAGTTAAATCATTTCCTTTTTAGGGGAAAAGCACAAAAATAATTGGTTTTGTCTGGACAGCAAGTAATGAAATTGTTTTTGTGACAGACTTTGGAATAGAATTGTATCAGGTATGTCTTTTGTTCCATCTCTTTCATTTTGAACCCATCAAATGATGCCTTCAGCATTCAATAAAAGCTCAGTGTGTCAGAATTGCAGGGTTAAAGACAATAACTTTGAGAGAGTCATAACATAACACATCCAAAACATGTAACATACAAATCTGGACCCCAGATCTCAAAATGATTTTGTTCACAAATGATTATTTTAATATTTGAGATAGCTGACTTTGATGCAATACTCTTTTAGTGTTTTTCTAGATATAACCAGAATTTTGTTGTATGTTCTTTATTTTGCTTGTTAAAATTAGCTTTTCATATATAATTTTGCGGGTTTTTCTAAACTAGCCTTGAGGGGTGTACACAGTACACAGTGCGCCAAAGCCAAAATTCTTTTTAATCACACTATTATTTACCTCCATCAGGTTTCCATCTATAGTTGAGCAGATTATATTTGTTTGTCTATGCAGGTGCATTTTTAGTGTATTGTATTGCTTGTATTTATCCCCTTGTCCAATGGTCATAGGAGAATTGAAGCTATATGACCATGGTATATGCCATGTTACAAACAAAACTTGTGTGATATTTGGCTAGAAAGACTTTAAGACATTCCCAAATTATTCATAGATGAGTCACATTTTGTGCTGAAGATTTAAAGTGTAGGTTTCACACCCTCTATAAACATAATGTATTTGATATATTTGAATAAATAAGGTCTGTTAAAATCAATAATACTTCTAATATTTTAGGTTCAGTTAGAAAAGAAGAGCCTGAAGATGCTAAAGAGTTACAGTTTTGGGATAAACTGGTATTCATGGTTGGTAAGTTAGATGTAAAAATTAGCATAGTATAGACTTTTGTCAGTAGGCTTCATACCAGGTGAAATTATTGTAAACATCTGATTTTACAGAGATCATTATTTCAACAATTTAAATAAAGCAAGAGAGAAAACAGTCTAGAAACTTATCAAATTCTAATAATTAATTCACAATTATTTAAGTGGTTTTGAGGTGAATTTCATGCATTAAATATAACTATGCTTCACCTATGAATAAACGACAAAATTTACATGATTAAGTCACATATTTCTGTATATATGCTCTTTCAAGATAGCTACTGTATATACTCGCATATAAGTCACACTCACATATAAGACACACCTGTTTTTAGGACCAATAAACCCCAGTGGACTTGAACCTGTGTATAAGATGCACTAAAATCAGCAATATTTATTCAAAACCCAAAATGTCATCATACATGTCATCACCTTCTTCGTCAGAGTTAGATTTGTCATACTGTTCAGCCCATAATACATCATCTTCCATGCCATCTAAATCATTGCTGATGGAGCACTTCTTGAATGATTTAGTAATGATGGCAGGGTTGATTTAATCACAGGCCGTTTTCACCCACTGTGACGATAGGTAACAATGGACGCTTCAGGTTGACTACTGCTTTGTGTTCATTTCTGTAATGCTGTTTGAAGTAGTTTATTAGTAGTTCCCATGTGCCAGCTTTGGTTATATGTTTGCTGTAATCGTTTTCCTTGGATGTGGCTTCTATGGTCATTCTTTCCATTCAATTACACACTCTTACATATCTTGATAGTCTTTGTAATCACGTCACTAATTAGAGGATCGGATTAAGTAGTCGTGGTAAATAAGTTTAGATTTGAAAGACAACAGAGAAAACACCAAATAAATTAGTTTATTGTTCATATATTCATTATTAATGTTGAAAAATCATATTATTGTATTTCCCCCTAAATTATGCCAAATATTACCTTCCCTTTTAGTACCAGCATATAAGACGCACTCGATTTTGGCGTAGATTTTGGAGTATAAATAGTGTGACTTATACGCGAGTGTATACAGTACTTACTTGTGTACGGATAAGAAATTTCAGATTTTCAGTGTTTTACTATATTTTTATTGACCAAATTGGTTATTATAGACTTTTGTAAATATCAGTAGGTTTTATGCCAGGTGAAATTATTGTAAACATTTAAATTCAGAAAGCCACTATGTATTTGTCATGACATGTCTGGCAACTTCGCACCCTGGAGACTAAATGTTCTGCATTTATCACTTATCATTGGCTTCCGCTTAGATAAAATCTTTGTGTTATCAGATTCTGAAATCCACCTCAAATTTAAATTAATAATAATAATTTCAACTAGTGTGATAATATGGCTTCTCTCCTGTGATAATCTTATAACTAGCCCTTTGCTAGACATATATATGACCCTTGAACTCCTTTTAACAGCCACCAGAGACATACAAAATTATATAGCTACTAAAATGAGAGGTGGCAGAAATTGGTCATAAGGTGGTATACAGAACTATATTTGCCATAATCCATGCTTTCTTACATCAAATTTGAAATCAGGATATCCAAATAGATTATTTTATTTCCCCCCCTCCCCCAATTGTTCAATATTTAGTTATGTTAAATGGCCCACAGTATATGATCTTGGACAATAAGAAAACTTTAGATATCAATATTACAACACAGAACATATTGGATAAAAACAATTTAAATAAAGCATGTATGAAACAACAAAAGTGACATTGTATTTGATAATGGTCACTTGTGTTTGTGGAAGCTTCTGAATATGCAAATCAGTTTGAAGTCTAGAAACATATCAAAGTCTTATAATTAATTCACAAGAATAAAACCCAATTATTTCACAGTGGTTTTGTGGTGAATTTGATGCATTTGAAATATAACTATATACTTCATGTATGACTAAATAACAAAATTTATATAATTAAATCACAACTTTCTGTATATATTCCTTTAAGGTAGCTACTTACTTGTGTAGAGATAAGAAATGTAAGATTTGTGGTGTTTTTCTAAATTTTTCTTGACCAAATAGATTATTTCTGATGTTCATAGAAATTATACTTAAGATTATAGTAGATGGATAAAGGAGTTCTTATAGATGTCTGCTAGTTTTATGCAGTGAACAACTAGATGAACACCTTGTATTTGTAGCCTCCATACCATGAGAACCTTCTTGTTGTCATAGCTGGTACCCTTACACATGTTCTAACTCAAAATAAGAATAGTACTGCTTTGGCCCACTGCACTGATGTTTTGTTGCCTTTGTGTTTTATTGTGCTGTTATGAACACTTACCCCAATACAATATCCTTGTACCTCATGGTTTTAAAATACATGTAAATCAATTGTTTCATGGATCTAGGCCCCACAACCTTCATGTAGGCATAGCTTACTCCACCCCTGACTCACATAACTATTTTCTTTCTCTTTTTGTTTCAAATGCTGTTTATCCCAGATAATAAAACAATATTGCTTTTAGTAATTTGATTTGGGTATTGTTTCATTTCCAGCCTGGGAGTGCAGTGTTGTTGCTTTCAACAGGAACATTGGGCAATGTTTTGCTACCATTTTACTTTAAGGTATTGTTATGCAAGTTGCATCTAAAACTATTGTTATTATTATAATATAGCTTTAATAACATGCAAAGGAATGAATCCTCACAAAATAATGATTAAATTTAGCCACTATTTAAAAAGTGAGAGCTATTATAAGTGTTAAATATTATAAATACATTTGGAAGATAACTGCATTAAATTTAAAATATTATGCATTTCACTGGTAATGAAGATATTGATTATTTTTAACACATCTGAAGCCTGGCAGTATGATGAAGTTGACAAAGTTTGAAGTGGATCTACCTGCAATTCCCAGACCTCCAAAACTGTCCTTACTACAGCATGATGTTTCTATGGCAGTGATGTCAGTATATATTTTTTTCAATAATATTGAAAATATAATTTATAACCAAGCCATATATTTCAATGTAGCTAATAATATTTTTTAGTGTTTCTAGTAAATAGTTCTTGTTCTTTAACCAGTAACTTACATGGGCTGATTTTGTTTAGCTATGGCAAGCTGTATGTTATTGTGTTACGTCATCAACCAAAGCCTGGAGGTGCCGTTGGAGCTGAGATAGCACTGTATCATATACCAAGGTGCCATAAGTATTTTCTGCCTTTATTTTGTCACATGGAAATTGTTTACTCTGTTAGAAATTGCTGATCATCCAGTACAATAAGTTTTCAGTAAATATATTGTGAGTTTACAGTCTTCAGACTCGGTTACATGGCCTGGGGTTACAAATGATATGTTGATGTATCATATTTAAGGAAACTAATACATTGTATTTGTATTGTAGTCCTAAATAAATACATTAAAATAAATTCATTCATTCATTCATTACTAACTGTGGCTAAAGTCATTTCACAAAATGATGTTAATGAGGCTTTTTTTATAATTGAATAATTTGCCATGTTATATATTATATTCATGTTAATGCTAGGTTTATTCAATGGGATGCAAAATATTCCTAATGCAATTGTTTTGACATTTATGTTTTAACAAAACCATGTTAAATGTGCTTTGTATCACCTAAATTTAGAAGTAGTTTGTTTCCAAAGATTATCAAATCAACAATTCCTTTTATATTTTCAAATAATAATCAAAATGATCATTGTACTTTAGGGACAATGCCACTAGAAAGGCTCATATTTTGAAGCTTGATATGAGTGGACGATTTGCTGTGAATATTGTTGATAATTTAGTTATTGTGCATCATCAGGCTTCAAAGGTAAACCATTCTGAATTTGAATATCTTTGTTTTTCAAGAATGCTAATAGACATGGAATGTTTCCTAGGTTGATTTGATTAGCATAATGTAAACAAATTTGGAGGAATCCTGTATGTCTTAATAATATATATTCAGATGATCATAACATCAGCTGGAAGTCTCTGAGTGAAGTATATTTTAAAATATAAGATGTTATACTTTAATTAGTATTGAAAATTTTGTTCTTCTTTCCCATTTAGACATCAATGTTCTTTGATATAATGTTGAAAGGTGACACAGATGGTTATGTAGTAACTCACCAACCAGTGTTATCACCACTACCAATTAAGCCGTTTAAACTGAAATTACAATGTAGGTGCTATTTTAGATATGTTAGAAGTATGTGGTATACTTTAATTTGCAATTTAATTTGTAATTACATTAATAAACAGTTAATATACAAACATGGAAGAATGCCCGCAGACAAATATATTTGTAAATTACATGGCTGTCTTCTCTGAAATTTCCTCTTTTTATTTAGCTGTTCCTACATCTTCTGGGGTGGAAGTACAAGAATATACCTGTGAAATGTGTATCCTTTAGCAGTTTGTCAGTGAGCCTTTCATTAATTGTCTGTCTCCTTTCAGCAGCATAATGCTCTTGTCTATCAATGTGTTTCATATTGCCACATATTCCTTATCCAAGTTATAGATTCACCTAACTGGATTGCATTCCAACCTAATATAATCATAGATGCCAAGTTAGGTAAAACAAATTATGTTCTGATTTCATTGTTTCAAATCTTAGATTCCTGTTGAGACTGAGATGCTAGTCGTCATTGAGCTTAATATTAATAATAACAGTAGAAAAAATGTCTCAAAAGTTATTTTTACTTAAACAATGTCCTGCCAAAGAAATAACACTAGTTTATTTAGTTTTTCTTTAAATACCTTTATTACAGGCTGTATGTGGTACGTACAGTTACGGCTGTCTCCACTTATATTGATGATTCCTGACAAATGTCTGCTGGTTGAGTTTTTGCTGCTACGACGTGACAGTAAAATGGTATTACTGAGTGTCTGTAAGCAGATACTGATGCCAGAGACTCAGGCCAAACTGACAACAATATCTAGAGTGTTCAACATGCTTAACAAGGTTTATTTTAATTATCTTGAGGCTGAGGTACAAGCCATGGTAAGTAAGAATCTATTACAAATCATTGTTTAATTTTTTTTTTCTTTATTTATATTGTGCACCGTGAAGGAAAATGAACACAGACTATATATTTTATATTATAGAACATTATGAGTATCATTGTAAACATTGTAAACATTTAAAGGTATTCTTGAGTACGTTTTCAAGAAAACATTCTTTGTAAATATATGTTAACATCAATATTATTTACATAGGCTGCTGACCATCCAAATGTTTTACAAACTCCAGTCATTGACCAGTCAGACATGTATACACATGTGTTTTCTATTTATGCAGAGAGAACTGTAAGTCCTTGGCTTAATTTTGTAAACAAATTTATTTTTGCAGTTGTGTAATTTATTTTTATAATCTGTACAAACTATTTATTTAATTTAAACTAGATTATTCAATTATAGATGATATCTTTGTAAAGCATGTGTAAATCTTCACATTAGGCAATGTATTATAATTGCAGGATATACCATACAAATTTATGGTGTCAGTCTTGATAGAATACATAAGATCACTGAGTCAGTTTCAGGTACCTGTACAGGTAATGTATGTTTATCAGTTACAATAACTATCCTAGAAAAAAAGATAGTCCAGAACAAGTTATTGTATATATGTCTTCAGTATGCTACTAATGTTGTGGTAGATTAAATTTGTTTTTAAATTGTTCAAAAAATTTCAGCACTACCTTTATGAACTTGTCATCAACACATTGGTCCAACACAACTGCTTCTATCAATTACACCAATTTCTTCAGTACCATGTACTTAATGACTCAAAACCACTGGTAAGTCTATATTTTATGATTGCTTTTAATAGTAATAATAATAATTAGTTCTTGAATAGGTTAATATAAATAGGGTAAATTGTGTGGATTAGGAGAGCTGAATGTTTACAAATTTGCATTTAAATAGTTTACAGCATTTATAATCCTGTATTGATTTGGTTACTGATTGATTTATTTAGGCTTGTCTGCTGCTGTCCTTAGAAAGTGTTTATCCACCAGCACATCAGCTATCTCTAGATATGTTGAAGGTGATATATTCTTTTCTATCATTGTGCTTTTAGCTTCGTGAAGAATATAGTATAATGTGAAGCTAGCTAAATTCATATATTTATTAAATATATGAATTTCTTATTTATTTAATGGTTTGTTGTATCATAATTCCATTGAATTTTAGCATATTGTGTGTGTGTGTGTGCATGTGGGTGATATTTCCTAAATTTGTACAATATTGTACTTTTTATGAGTCATTTGTCTGATTTCCAATTTGATTTCTAATTCATATTTTGCCTTAGAGACTGGGTACTGCTAATGAGCAAATTGTAGAAGTGTTACTGTCCAAACAGCAACTCCTGCCAGCAATCAGGTAATGAATTATAACTACAGTGTAAGTTAATCATGTCTGGGTTCACATTTATTGAAACCAGTCCCAGCTCCCAGTGTATATGTTCTACATGTGTTACTGTAGATTCCTGAGAAGTGCTGGGATGTTAGATCAGATATCGGCTCGTAAATTTCTTGAGGCAGCTCGGCTTACTGGAGACAAGATGATATTCTACACAGTTTATAAGTTCTTTGAGCAGAGAAACATCAGAACCAGAGGAAGTGCTAAGTTTTCACCAGGTTTGTACTATGCATCAAATAACCATTTAATGAGTTCCAGACAATTATTGGAAGCAGTGGATTTATTTTTAATAAATAAATAATTAAAGATCTCGATGAAACTTTTGGTCATTCTTTGAGCAGATCACTGATAGTAAAAAATATACTTACTTTATTATTGCTAGCTTGTCTATTTCTATGTGAACAATTGTTTGGTGTGATACATGGATAGTAATAATATTTTTTTATATGTAAACAAATATTTCTTTTAAAAGGGGAACATTGTGAACAATATGTGAGACACTATGAGCATTTGTATGGATCATCCGGAGTTACTGCTTAATTCTAGCCTACATGTGAGTGATCAGAATCTGCAGAGTAGTGTACATTGTATAGCACTAAACATTGATCAAAAGCTTCCATTGATATGTGATATGTACATAGGATATTAGTAGGATAATCTTAGATGTCAATATATATTAATGATTGGAAGTAAGACTATTTTCATTCTGTTGCCAGATATAATGTGATGCATTATTTTGCGGTTACTACAAAAGATTGCTTAAATCAGGTACAAAGTGATTTATTGCGGAGACATGTTTGAAACATGTGTTCCTAGTAAACATCTATAAAAATACATTGCCCATTCTTTCTTTGTATTAAAAGTGAAAACTACATAGTATAACTTAATATTATTTATATCTTCTCTAATCACTCATTATAATTACTCTTCATCATCATTGTTAAAGCCTTCGTTGATCCTGTGGACTTATTTTGATTATTTTAGTCATCTCATCTCATTGAATGATATATCTGTAAACAGAAATAGTACCAGCTTCTAGAGTAAAACAATTAAGTTAAGTTAAAAATATTACTGTTTAGGTGTTGTTGTTGTTATTATTATTATAAATTTTATTAGTTTTGTTAAATATTTTTTCATAGACTTTGTGATATATATATATATATATATATATATATATATACACACACATTCAAACAATGAATACAAAATTAAATATACAGGTTTAAGTGACAATTAATTCAGAAGCTCGATCCACAACCCAATTCAGTGAGCTCCGGTGGCCTAGCGGTTAAGCACTCGGCACTTGGTGCCAACGGTCGCAGGTTTGAACCCCGTAAGAGGTCGAAACTTTTCCAGGAATTAATTTCTCGGCTCACTACATCGTGGGTGGCTGACCACGTTAAATGGCGCTGCCGTCTCCGTTGAATTATTTAAAATAAAGGGGGACTTTAAAAAAAACCCTGAGGACGTAAAACACTCTGGCAGTGACCACCCTCAGGGTATTTTGGCTCCATCTTTCCGTACTGCTCCCCTGTGAGTGGTGGGGGAGGAGATTTCTCAACCACTCCAACATAGAGGCTGTGCTGATTAAGCGACAGCCTGGGAATTCTCCCCGAACAACAAAAGCTAAACCACAACCCTGTGCATGATTTTGGCTGTGATGTATCATACGTTCTAGTCATGTTATATATATATATATATATATATATATGTATGTGTGTGTGTAAAACGTAATAAATATAATTTATTGGATGATATTCTGGGTTTTCACACATACATGCAGATTGTACAAATAGATTTTCAATTATTAATTCACAGGGTTTTTTTTGTGTCTGCAATTTGAACAGTCATTATCTATTCAGGATTAAATATTTTTGGGGTGAATACAAGCCAACATTAGTATAGCATGAAATAGTAAAATGTTAATATTCAGATGATCATTTAAAACAAAGTTTTACCAGTATTACAACATAGTTGTTATCTAGTTTGTAAATATGTATCATCTATCTCTTCATAATGCTTTCGGAATCGGTTTCGAATAAAGTTATAGAACTCGTACTCTAGCTTAAGTGTTGGTTTCAATATCTGCTCTTCTTCCTTAGATACAGGCAGCTTGTACTTTGTGTAAGACATTTTCTTGAGGGAACTTGAAGCAAGAACAGTTCTGTATATATATATATATATATATATATATATAGTGTGTGTGTGACATTAATGCTTGACCGGGACCAGTGTTTCCAGGTCCAGTCTAGTATCAGTGCCATAGTACTCGACCTGCCAGTCTGGCATCGATTTTAATGGAAAACCAATAAAAGCAAGTACAGAGCTACAGGCTAACTCTAACAGCTACCCATCAAATGACCAAGATCACTATTTGTTATTAACTTATGACATATTAAAGAACAAACAAATAACTTCACTTGCGATATCCTGTCAAATCTTGGACACATGCCTTCCGGCTATGAATCAAATTGGCATAACATGGTAACGTCGCAATCAACACTCCCAGCTTCCCAACTGACAATTGTAACGAGTGTTCTGGAATTTATCTAAATACTGTAGATCTGTTTAATTTGGCGAACACGAAATAATGGCGAAAATGGCGAGTGAGATAATATTTCTTATCGCCAAAATATTATGTTGTACAGAATTTCATATTATTCTCTCAAAGCACTACTTTGATAACACACTGAATATGTGTAATATTGTCATTTATTCAACAATCGGTTCACATTGCAATTTATAATAAAACAATTACTCGTTTAAAAATCATTCATCACTGATATTGTCCCCATCAGAATCACTCATAATAGCAATCAACAGTCTCGGTTTTTTTCCAGCCATGTTTAAGAACATCAGTTTGTCGAGTAGCAAAATCAAATGCATGAAACAACCAGCCTTCGTGTATAGAGGTTTGAGTCTATTGATCTTGAGGCTGAGTTGAGTGTCTGCAATTTTGCAATTGGATGTCGAGGAGTCACTGACTTAATCACTGTACCAGGCATTGATTTTGTGTGCGAGATTTGTTATGATTTATATTCGTTTGCTGAGAATAGAAAAATAATATGAAAACATTATATTTTACACCTCCTTATATACAGTTTGATGTAACGTTCTCATCACGTTAATGGCAATTTGTCTTTAGCTTGCATATCAATTACCTTTGTTGTCATTCAATCATGACAATGGTTTGTCAATTACTAGTTCAGATCTGCTTAGAATGGATTTGCTGGTTAAATAAAGGCCAATGATCTAGTCTGCTTCAGATTTGGTTATGGCTGGTGAATAACGGTGTGCTTTGAAATATGTTTTTTCCCGAATGGCCTAGAAAAGAAAGTAAAAAATAAATTCGCCAATTTTTGCTGTCACCAATATGTTCGAAATTACGAAATCGCCAAATTTTGCTATCGCCAAATTAAGCTGATCTACAGTATGCAGATTAGCCTTTAAAATGAAGACAAATGTGTTATGCCTCATTAGATGTCTAAAATCCGTCAGCGGGAATTTCAGCGTTTTTTCTCTATTTCAATTACTGTCGTGTTTTTCGGGTATACGTCTTTGTTAAAAATGTGGAAATTTGTAAAAGGTTTGAATTTAAGGAGCCAACCGTACAGAAATTTTAATAATACATAAATTGGTTGTGTGTGTGTGGAAACGTCGCAATAAGTTTTGCATTTCATGGATCAGTTTGAGCTGGCAGCCATCTGGATAATTAATTATGCAATAGTATATACATGCATGTTCAGTGAATGCAAACGGAGATTGGTGACGTCAAAAACAATTTCTGAATAACTATTTCACTGAGCAAAGGTACGTCAGAGTTTACTAAGAGACAAAGGATGATACCAAATATTCATAATTATTCCATATAAGGTTATTGAATGCTGCCAGGAGACAAACTCCGCGTATGTACGAACGTATACGCGCCGTTTTATTAAACCATTGTCAGTTACAATTATGATATTAAAATTTTTTAAATCAATGTATTTCACACAAAGAAAACAATATGTTGAAACTACGGAATAAATCTGAAAAGGATATTGACAACCAAATAATTACTTTTACGTGTATTGGTGGCGTAATTAACTTAGTGATCAACTCATAATGTTTAATTTTCATGGAGGTCAGAAATATGTAACTTTTGCCCTCACTCGGTCTAGTGTCAGTGCATCAGGTCTAGTGTTAAAATATTTTACTAGACCTGCAGGTCCAGTGAGGATATAAGTTAGTTTCACACACTGTATATATAACTGTGTGCATGTCAAGAGGTTTACCTATACACATGCAAATGGTTACCTCTATGAAAAATACAAATGAATATCTATTTCAGTAAATCATGCAAATATTTGATTGGACATGAATTACCGATTAAAATTATTTTGGTTTAAAGGTCTGTAAATGACGTTTTCGATATGAGATGCATACTAAACTTTAATGGACATGTAAAAATTCCAGGAATTTTAGTTTTCATTCATATCCAGTAGTTTAGTATTTGTAGTATAATAAAATTATGTAGTACTGTTTTGTTTAAAACAGAAAATGACATTTCTCTTCAGTGACTGTTGGATCATGAGCTCAGCTAATTGAAAAGGATCTACAGTTAATAGACTGATAGTTTCTTTTAGCAAACCTAGAAGAGCACTAATTGTGTCTTATTTGAAACATTTTATTTCATGATTTCCGAGGGATGCTTCCCATGGCATTCATTGTGTGTGTGTGTGTGTGTGTGTATGTGTGTTAATTTAAATTTTATGTTTACACGATGTCCTTATTGTAAGTAACATTACCTGTCCTGTGATAAGCCAATAATGCACCAGAGAAATATTCAGATAGTTTAGTTTCCAGTAACTGTATGAATTGTTGTAGATACTTGGTCAATCCGACGATGAGGTATTGGCGTTTTACGTTAGCTTTAGTTCTTTGAAGTGCACGATCGTTTGGATAGCTTGAAGGGAAAAGATGCAGTATTTAATAGCTACATAACTGTTATCGTAAATTAACACCTATCGTATATACTTGTCACACTTTCTAATCAAAGAAAATATTTAGGGTTAATGGGATAGATTGGGTTTTACATAAGACTCGGCCATATCATTTTATGTACTTGCACAACTTGTGTGAAGTATGTTATTAGAATAGAGCATCAAGGTGTTCTTAGATTCTGTATTTCATCTTTGATGTTATTCTACAGCACATCACTTTCTACTGCATTGTATCCACATTGGTGTATGCAGACAAAACATGGTTAAAATGCGTATATAGAAATTGATTGTTAAATAAAATGAACCTCCCTCGGTCTATCATAAGGAAATGTTTACAAAGATATAGGATTGTGACATGATTCGACAATATTTTCTAAATGGAATCCACATCGTACCCTATGTTATAACTTCAATACAAACCACACATATTTGAATTTAATGATTTCCCTACAAATATGGAAACGTTATGATAATACAGCCTTTCCACCCAAAACTTGTTTTGCACTGGAAATCGATTACAAGCCGAATTATATGATTGTGTTAAGTTATAAGTATTATATTTTTAATGAAGGTGTTATTTAGTAACAATAGATTACAATTAACATTATAACTATGGTTAATCAGCTTTAAGCATTATGTGAACTCGAATTGTGACAGTTGAAAGATAACAAACGTTCAAGAAACATGCCAGTCATGTTAAATACTGACGTGTAGATCATAATATGGTGTAACATTTTAATTGTACCTTTTAATATAACTGCAGCTAAAGGTATATGAATTTTAAAGCAAAGAATATCCCACACAGTCTACAATTTTTTCTATAAATTGTGACTTCCTTATTTAAAGGTTGCCAAATTTCTTGGTTCATTAAACTGTGTGGTTTGGATAAGTTGTCTAGTAAAAACTAACTACTTCAGATATACTTTAGTATCTAACGATTCGAACCATTTTTGATTATGCTTATAGATGTAGTGCTCAGAAATATCTCGATCATGTATGGAATATCAATTTAACAGGGTTCGCACGCATACCGGAATTCCTGGAATAGTCGTTTTTCAATACACCCCTGGAAAACCCAATTGAAAAGGAAATTCCTCCTAAATATTTTTAAAATACCGGCTTATCAAGATGGGAGCTTAGATCTAACAAGTAGCAAGCATATGTGTCGAAACAAGTGACTATACAGGGCGCATCCTTGAAGCCTGGTATTACAAACATGATGTCGCTCTTTCCCTGTTCTTTTTTTCTTCTGAGTGACGTCATATGTGGAAAATACCGGGATTTGCGGCCACAAAAGAGGTTGTGTGAGATGCGAGCAGGAAATACGGACTGTCACTGCCAACATTACTCTGTGACATCTGCCCTCGTATTCCTGATGGGATGCTCTCGCTGCCTATATTGATTGTATCAATATCATCATTATCATGCATACACAATCAAATCTGCATAGCGTGACAATATTTACGAGGCCACGCGGTGATGTAGGGTCAGTTTCCCAAATCCTCAAATGCTAGGCCTAGTCACTAAGACGTCGAAATGCTGGAGTCAAAATGACACCGCGTGTGATGTGCTGCTATTTAATGTATCAAATTACTTAACATCACCCCATGGTACAGGATACTACAAGAGTGGGGAGTTTTGAAAACTAATCACATGAAGGACACACACACACACACACACACACACACACACACACACACACACACACACAACACACACACACACACACACACACACACACATATATATATATGGTGGATGAGATTGGTGATACTAAAAAACGAAGAAAACACCTCAACACTGACATTGTTGCATTAGTCAAGCATGCAGGTGAATTTGTTGAAAACGCTGAGACCACTGGAAATCTCAGCTTTATTACAAAATCAAACAGTCTTAGAAGAACTGCCAAAGAGCAAAGCTAAGAGTTAGCAGACGTAAGCATCAAACGTGATGAAAAAGTTAAATTATTAAAAGGTTAATGTATATAAATTGTGAATTCTTTGGACTTCTTTAAAAGGAATAGCCTTTCCATTGAGCATGTTTCATAAAATCGTAAATTAATAAATTAGTATTCATGGTTTTGGGTGTAATAAGATTTGTGGTGTACATACATTATGCTAGATCACTGATGTAAAATAAGATCCTAGAGATTCGTAGATCTCTGCATACTTATTGTCTTACAGTCGCGTATCTGTTCTATTAATCAAATGTCAAAATACTCCTAGAATTATTGTTAGGATTCTGGAAAAGGTAGATATTTTAATAAACATATGTTCTGAAAACTCCTGGAAACATGCATACATTAAAAGTGTGGCCTTAACCATAATTTCATTATGTATCAAGCGGGTCATGTCTCTCTCTCTCTCTCTCTCTCTCTCTCTCTCTCTCTCTCTCTCTCTGTGTGTGTGTGTGTGTGTGTGTGTGTGTGTGAAATTGATGATATAACAAATCACTATGTATCTATGGACATTCTATTCTAGGTGGAAATATATACTAGTACGCTACTCACAATGACTTAGTGATATATTTATCTTGACTTTGATGTGATTTGCTTTATATAAAAATATTTTTCCACATTCTAATTATCAACATTTGTCATACACGTCCTTGTCCGCTAAATATCATATTTTATAGAATCTTACTGACGGTATTATGAGTAGTGCATGTTTATGCTGTTTAACCACTTTCCTGTTTATGTCTTTTTAAAAATTTAACAACAGTTAATCAATATAAATCGTTTTTGTGTTTGTAATAAAATTCAAAAATATTACTTAAACGGATGTAGTGTTAGTTTTCATAACTTACTAGATATATGAAGTTAAATAAAGAGTTCATATATGTGCCTCTTATTTACATATTGGCGTACATGTTCGAGGATGTGATTTTTGTGTTTTGTCGAAAGAATGTCGATCGAGTGGGGACATTATAACATGGATTCAATGTGAAAATTGCAATATGGGTTCAATGCAGAATTAAAAATAATTTCTTTAGGTAGATTCAACCAGGAAATTATTATAAAACTAATACATATATCGTATCGGTGACAGCTAGAACTGGGTCACCCACACCAGCATATGGAATCTCCTCGCAAATTGCTTAAAACGATCGTAGAGACGAACACCCATATATGTTTAAGTGATTTATGAATTTTAAGTGTAATTTATATCAGCCGATTTACTACATTTATACAAAGCCAAATGAAAGTAAATCAAGTTAGAAGTTATCTTTTTTAATATTAGTAATTTTTGTCGAATGAACGTTGCTCACTCATTCAATCATCTAATTGACTGACGTGCGTTCAGCAAAACATCACTAATTAGTGACGCTTTATTGAACTACTTCCCTCAAATAAGACGTTTTTTTTGTATAGAAGACATTTAACAAATTATACTTTATTATATATATTCTGTACAGAAACATAAAATACATATCAGCCTAATAGTAATAACATAAATATTGTCAGTTTGGGACCTTCAGATTACTGGAAGCTAAAAATAATTAAGTCTTAATCATATATAAATATTTATTCTATTCATATATAGTCACTTTAAATTTGTATTTGGTTGGCTTGTTACCTTCTGGGCGATTGTATCCATTAATTAGGAGATCATTGATATCCGAATGAAAATCGCTATTGACAATAAATGTAGTACAAGTTGGCCAACTTCTTTAACTCCTTGTACTGCGTTTAATAATACAATTTAAAAAAGCTTAATGATTTCTTAATAATATCGGCATTGAAGAACCATATGAAAAAAAGTTTGTTGATATTATACACGAATACACTGATATATATATATATATATATATATATATATATATATATATATATATATATGCACCATTAAAAACTATTCATATCCCACCTAAATGTATTATATGGGAACCGTGGATGACCAAGGGGTTGATGAAATCGTCAATAACACTTAGCAAAATGCACAAGACAAATTCAGGAAAATCATTAAATCAACAGCAACTATGCAAGAAATATAGAAATTTGTATTATAGGCTCATTCGAAAGGCGAAAGTGAAATATTAATGAGCTTTACTATATAAACTCAAGGTTGATGTATCAAATACATGGCAAGTGTTGAAATCCGTTATTGGAAAAATGAGGGATAGCTGGTTGGTTTATTGTTAACAACAGAAAAGCAACGAACTCAAAATATATTAGCGAAGGCTTTTGTTTCTATTTTACAAATGTTTGACATGATTTCGCATCTCAAATTCCAGATTCAAAGAAACCATAAAGAACTTACTTGAAACATAGAAACACAAATTCCATTTTCCTCAGACCTACTGACCCATTTGAAATATACAAAATTTACACAATTATGAAAGTAAAAAAAGTTCGGGGTAGTAGTGCCTATCTATAAATCAAAAGTTAAAAATCAAATATAGGCCTATATCGTTATTACCGGTTTTGTCAAATGTACTTTACAAGGGTCAGTATGGCTTTAGAAACCGTCACTCAACAGCCCAAGCAGTGACTGATTTTGTAATTGATAACATCAAAGTCAGAGAATGTAATCAACACACACTTGCAACATATCTAGACTTGTCCAAGGCCTTTGATACAATAGATCAGAAAATATTAATTAATTAATTGGAATATCATCGGGTGCGGGGACAAGCATTGGACTGGTTCAAAGGTTATTTATCTGATCGAACTCAATATGTGTACTATATAAAGTTATATCTTCTTATAATTAGTGTATCACATGCGGGGTACGACAGAGGTCCGTTTTGGGACTGCAACTTTTCATAATTTACACAAATGTATTGGTACTGATAAGATTCAACGGAAAGATGCTGTGAAGTTTTTGGGAATTCATATTGACAACAAACTAATATGGAAGGAGCACATTAAACATGTCAATTAAAATATCTAGGGCACTTTATATCGTGCGCACTGTTCAACAAATTATATCTTACCAATATTTGAAGATATTGTACAGTACCTTAGTTCAACATCATATACTTTATGTGAATCTACTTATCAATCATATTTAAAGAAAAGCATGGTGCTTCAAAAAAGGCTGTATGGCTTATACACAAAAATTAGTACAATGCTCATACAACCAAACCTTTCAAGACATGTATCATATTGACGTTAAAGTCAATGTACGAATTAGAAACAGCCAAATGCATGTTTGACGGTGTACAGAAAACATCACCAGAACGTTTAATGGAACATTTCACACTAAATATTGCATATCACGATCACAATACACGACAAAGTCAAGCATCTCATGTAAAAAGCGCCGCACTTGTCTTGCTTCTAATTCAATATTACAACAAGGTCCTGCAATATGGGGAAATTTACACCCTAAAGTAAACAATATAGCCACCAAAATACTATTTATTCGTAGTATGAAAAGTGTGTACATTGATAGACTGTAGCTTTTCCATAATGTGTGCTCTATAGTGATAAATTGTTTGTCTCGCTAATATGTCTTTGCGTCATTAATACTATCATATGCATGTCTTGCAATTTTTATAAGTTATAATTTTAATAATAACAATTTTTAAATTTGTTCTCACACCTCTTTTAGGTAATACCTAACCCAATATCAGTGTATATCTCGTCTTGTATGTCAAATAATGTATATTATTGCAATGGGATCTCAACCTATAAGGTTATTGGTGTTACCTCTCTGTATACTGTATAGTTAAAACAAATTGTAATATATATATCAATTGTGTACAGTATATGGAGGAATAAAAGCACTTACTTACTTACTTAGAGTTTGTTTCCAAATCGTACAGTATGCCTTTATTTAGGTTTAATGTCTATTTACAATATCCCCACACAAGGCTTAAAACAAACAATTTATAGGCTAAGAAAACAGGAATAACTTGTGGCCGTTTCCTCCATCTAGTTCGGCAATTATGTATCCCCTATACATTTCACCGAACTATGAAGCCATCTCGATCTATATTCGGAAAAGTAGTATTCATGAGTGCGCATTTCCAAGGATTAGTGCACTTAAATGTTTTAACTGTGCTTGTAATGAAGGTTTTTATTATACTTACTGTATAACGTTCATTAAGGTTATGCAAAATATATCCTGATAATTAATAAATAGAGTCTTGGGTCATGAACTTAGGCAGCTATATATGCATCGTAAAAGAAGCTTGTTAGCATATAAGACAATAAATCATCCATATATATACGGCGGTTAACTTCATTTCGAAATTAACACCTTGCATTTATTTTACAACGCCTTTACAATAAACTTTTCACAAAGCAATGAATTCCAATTAGAAAACTTCATAGCTTACTGTCAGTATAGGAGCAAAGGTTTTTATATCTTCTGTAAACTATTGTCTTTTCATTCGCACAATTATCATATTTCAAGAGCTGAAATACCACCCTGCTTGCTTGAGAGGCCTGTACAACAGAGAAAGAGCAATGTTTCCTGTGGCACAATGATAACTAGACCAACCTGTTAAACTTCCTAGCAGACAAGATTGCAGAGATGCACACACCCAACGTGGTCATCGTCACTAAGGGGAGATGGTATTCTCAGCAAACGAACAATCGGCCTGGATGAAGTGGCCCATGCAACGACGATCAAGCGCACACACTGCTATTTCTACAGGGATGTCATGATCAAAGCAAGTAGCACAGATGTTCTGGTCATATCTCTCAGTGTTATGTCATCCCTTCAGGAGATTGGCATGAAACAGCTGTGGATTGCCTCTGGCCATGGTCGTACCTTGAGGTGGATTCATGGGCACGGCATCAATTCTTTAAAAAGTCCGGAGCAGACTATAGGAGTTCTCTTCTTCCTTGCCTTCACTGGTTGTGATGTGGTGTCTGTCTTTCGTGGCAAGAGAAAGAAGTCTGCATGGCAGACACGGAGATGAGTCCAGAGGCTTCTGACGTTTTTACGAAACTAAGCGTTTTCAAATCAACAGTGGAAGACCACGACTTCAAGATCCTTGAAAAGTTCGTGATAACGAAGTACGACAGGTTCTCCACAGTTGAAAGTGTTAATGCTCTTCTTCAGCAAGCTAAGCGCGCAGTCTTTCGGGTAGGCTCCATTTGGAATCAGTCGACAGTCAGCAAGCCCCCAAAAAGCCAGTCCGGCTGTCTGGGGATGGAAAAGGCACAGTGACCCGTGGAAGGTCTTCTGGACGATGTTTCCATCAATTGCTGAGAGTTGCCAACAAGTGTGGACGCAAGACAGAGCGTCGTGCCAGGTGCAAGTGCAACGATCCAGTTTGACTTGCAGTGCACTGCACCTGTGTAACGGCAGATGTGAACATTACTCTGCGTGGGTGGACATGTCTAATTATCAATTTGCGGTGGTGGACACTTATGATTTATGGCTTACAGGAAATTGATGTACTGAATGTCATTACATTTGACAGTGTAAGTCAATCAGTGATGATAACAGTTGTGTTGAAGAATGGTGATCGTTTTTTGTTTGTACGTTTTTCTTATAATGTACATTAAATAATTGAAACAAGCTTCTGAGAACAATTTTGAAATAACTTTATTCCACATTGTTTCCATTGTAACTTGTACACTCAGAAAAGTTGCCCAGTATACACACGTCATATGACTGCAATATACATACTACGAAACTTAATCTATGTATTTATATCAATATTTAGACATATAAGTGTTGGATTATAGATAGCATATTAGAAGATGACAGTACTTTCTACTTCACTTCGTCACAAAATCTACTTAATTTTGGGATTAATATTCGGATAATAATGTGTTCGTTAATCACACAAGAAAGATGGTATATACACTGCGTATGACAACTGCAAATAAGTTCTATATTCTACATTTATTCTTATGAGAAAGATGCATTATATGAAAAAGATAAACTATTGAAAATTATGAACATAAGGTGAGGAAGAGACAGAGATCCTCAAATTTCCGAGAAAAAACCTAAATGAATAAATATAATTCAAATATGTTGATTACATCATGCATTATTATGAGAAAATTGTTATCCAACGAATTTTGTTTAATTATTATTATTATTATTATTATTATTATTATTATTATTATTATTATTAATTTATTATTATATACTTAGTTACTCTGGTCGTACAGCTGTCCCCTCCAAATTCCAAACGCTTGATCTTAAACATAAAAATTATATTAAGCAACAATTCATAGAATCATAAAGTTACTTTCCTGGTACTGAAATATGGGAAGTATTTTTTATATGTTAGCAAAAAAAAACACGTCAAAGAATAATAGAATACAGAGATATCTCTCCTGTCTCTCATGTTTAGCCTTGAAGAAGCTTCATCACACAAGAAACTCATAGCCCTTAGAAAGATGATGAAGTCATGTAACTTTGAATATATATATATATATGGGTATCAGGGACATTAATAAATATTGTTACGTGATTGGGAATGGACGAAGTATATGTTTATGGTAAATGTGAGGCCGCCGAAGTGATGTTCTTCTGTCCTCAGTTAGCAAACACTAGGAAAAAAAAGCAACAAGGTGCAGTATCCATTATCAGAGGGCAGAGGCTATGTTTATCCAGATTAAACACGTTCTGAATACGTCAGAGCCAAACTCTTCCCACGTTTCAAAATGATGTCTACTTTTTCGGAACTTTATTCTTGTACTTTATATAGGACTGAACTAATTAATATTTAAAGAGCAGTTATGTTAATGAATTGTTCCATTGATTACAGCTGGATATTTTTTATAATTGGAACGATTCTGTCCATTACTATGAGCTAGATTTACATATTATATTTGGGATATCATTGTACAGAGCTTTTGAATGGCGTTTTGTTAAATCTACATCATCATCATCATCATCATTGTTATCATCATCCGTTGGCTAATCGTGACACTAGTTGATCGCCGAACTCTTCAAAGCGATCAAGGAAGTTCGTTGTACGAATGGATAGTAAACAGTAATACTTCAAGCTTAACGTTAAGGCTTTACCACAAAGAGAGTTCTAGTAAAAGTTAAATAGTTCATGGTTAGTCGATTTCTTACTCTGGCATTGAACGAGAATGTCTCGAAATAGAACAGATCTATTAGCCGAAGACCGTGACTGAGATCGAATGAGCTGATTTCTGATAATAATATCACATGATGACAGTTAGCTGAAATAAATGTAACAAAGCTTGCCTTTTATACACATAGTTTAAGTAGTTTATTTAGCACCATATTTCTGCACTTAATGAACGTTTTACCAATACACGACATTACTATTTTTAAAAGGCTATCAAACTGAATATTTGGGGTAAGACGAACGTTTCCAGTTGTTTTGATTATAATGGATACACTTCGTTGTAGATATAGACTATAATAAAGGCTAATGTTTACAGGTGAATGATTAAGTGGGGACCAGCTAATTCGCTTTTTGACACCACAGTTTACATTCAACAGTAATTTTTGGTGGCTCAAAAGTAGCCTATACATAAAACATTTCGATACCACAGATGCTGATCTCAGCTCCATTCTGGGTTAGAATAGCTTAACAAATCCTACCTATATCAACCATACGAACTGAGGTCCAGTTACATTTTATTGTGTGTGTGTGTGTGTTTTTATGTGTGTGTGTGTGTGTGTGTGTGTGTGTGTGTTATATGTTTTATTTCTCCATCAGATGTCGAGGCTTCTGGCAATACACAATAAGAGGCTTCAAGAAAGGCTGACACCACGCCTTTCTGTGTGTAATATAATACACACAAAGTTCGGGTCAGGATATATAAGTAGGTTGTTGGCAAAACTTATCACAATATTGTCGAGGGTCCCGACGGAGAAGTGGCTAGAACTATTCGTAATTAGATCACTTCAATAAGAAAATAAAACAAAATTATTGTCGCCGCCCAAAGAGAACGACTAGTTTAGATTGTAGAGCACTGCGCTGTATACCTACAGCCTCTGGGTTCGAATCCGGCTCAGGTCTGTGTTTGTGGGATTTGTTTCCCGTGGAAGGCACCCCTCAGCCGCATGTCATACAATAGTCAATGATTTTCTTCAGCTTCGCCAAAATATCGCGTTATGGCGCGAGTGTGCACGTGACGTTGCCGCAGTCAGACGAAGCCCGTTCAGCTTCGAATTTATTGGTAAGATTTTGATGTATATAAGGCACATTGTTAAATGTATTTTAATTATACGTTTTCATGTGATTCTAACAGAAACTAGTTATCACCTCCTAATTGGGTTATAAACACGTATCATTTCCAGCCAGTCTACACGTTCTGTCTTCAAGTAGTCTCGTTCAGTGGTCGAGAATCAGACTGTCCAATCAGGACTGGGCTTAACTTTTAGGAATCCCCAAATGATGTAATTTATCGCTGCAACTTCTGGTCAATAAATTGGTATTATATTTTACTAATTACTGGACTCTCAGACGAATACGATATTGATAATTATATGTTAGTTTTAATTTAATGGCCATTCTGTCACGCGAACGCTCAGTACCGAATGAATATTGTTAACTTACCCTGATCCTGTCTAACAGCGGAATCTTCCTGTTGTGTCCTTCCTGATACTTGTGATGGCGCCTGAAATAATACCACGATGTCAATCTCTGTATGGGATCACTGATCAAGTTGATATATATAGGAGGCTGGCATACGCTGGAACTTTAACACACATGATGGACAATTTGTATTTATTTATTAGTGTGATGGAAGTGAATCTGAAATAATAAGCTTGTGTTTCAATTTCTATCTGCCGTACCTGACACGACGATCAGGATTCAGGGCCGTATTAACCTATAACTGGGCCCCTAGGCTTTTGGTACCTCGGGCCCTATACTACAGTACAGACACTACTGCTAACAGTCTGATCCTGGTACATAGCCCCATAACTATTTTGCGTGTCTCCTGAAGAATCCTACTGATATTTTTTATAACATTATTTAAATAAACATTAAAATAATGTATGCAAATAAGTATATATTATACTATATGGCTAAATACATTTCTACAAGTATAGCTAAGACCAAGAGTGCAACGTGCCTTTAACTATTGGAACCCTAGAGCACTGGTAATAGTGCCTCAACGGGGCCCCTTCATCTTAGTCAACTTTATAGTATAATAAGGCCATGTCATGATGCGAGATTAAAGCGGGGAAATAGCCTCCTCACTGATAGAATACGGGAAGAAACCGGTATTGAGACGTTTCTTATATTGGCGCCCAAACGATCTGACCAGCTCAAAGCCAAGACATGCACACTCACGGGGAAACTGAAATCTAAAAAGAACACTTAATAAATAAGACGCAAAGCTTTGTTGTTAGCCAGGTAAATGGGCCTGTTAAACGAATGCTATTACCGTGCCAATGCATGTTTATGATGCCTCTATGGCCTAGTGGGTAAGAGCGTGGGACTTTCTTACTCATGGTCATCCTGTGCTGGAGGTCGCAGGTTCCAATCCTGGCCTTGGCATTATAATAGGAGGAGTTTTTTTATCCAACCAGGCAAGGTTTTCTCCACCGAATATGCCATGTACTGTAAATTCTAAATTTATATAGAATTAGTCCCCGTGGTGAAGCAGTAAATTACAGACCAAATGTGTCTCCCTCATTTGGGGTAGCTAAGTCACGTAAAATAACTTCCTTTGGGGCCATTATCATTTATGTTACAAGCCAATACTTAAAATAAGCTAGCAACCTTTATCCCTCTACTTCCATTAATAAAACAATATTTCTATAAACACACTGTGTTTGTTCAGTGTGACCTGGTATTCAACTTGAGTCTATATTATATCTTAGAAAACACGCGGAAGCCATTCTTAGACCGGTAATGTATAATATCAATAGAGGGATATATACCGAATAGAACAATGGTAATTGTCGTCAGGTGCCAACCTAAATCCATACATGTATGGACAATGATAGGGCAATGCAAGCACTATACGTGCAAAGTAAACCCCGAGTTTTATCGTCTAAAAACACTTTGATGGAAATATGAACCAGTTTACATAAATTTGTGCTTACTTAGACAAATATTAGTAACGAATTAGATTAATCTCAAAACAAACTCCATCTGGCGAGAGCTGAACGAACTACAGGTGTGGGACAGAAAGTAAGGACCAGACAGAGACAGGTTGATGGTATAAGATGATAAAAGAGTAGTTTTCATAAAATAAAGTATTCACAGCATACGTAATATTGCTTGCGTGATATGTCTTGTTTGATGTCAACAAATACTTAGTGAGTTATTATTTTTATCGTACTCTCGAGATATATGATTGAAAAATGTTTTCATTTATTTAACTAATTATTATAAAAGAACACAAGTACTATGCTAGGAGTTCACAGTCCAAGGTAGTGTTTACAATAAGACAGCTGAATTACGTTTCATTTCTGTAACTGATAGGTGTTAAATGGTTCAGTGCGATATTTTGAAATACAGACTACCAAACACAATTAAAGAGCGAAACAAACATTATTTGTCAATCAACACGGATACTTCATACGACATTTGACATAAAATATCTAAACTCAATCACAGAAATATTAAGTAAGAGAAAGAAACTAAAATCAATGTTGCTATATCCTCAAACTAACTTTTGATCGTGCCTGTGGCCAAACTGAAGGATTATTTTATTGAAAGTAATGGTTTATAATACTAGTTAATTACTGAAGAGATAAGCAATTGAAATTATCAGGTTTCAATCTAGTGTCACATTCAAAATGGAATACGGTTATATGGTTACAAATAAGAAATATGAAAGTAGGAATGATATGTTTAGTTAATATAATAAACAAACACATGTTGTCTGCTTGATTTGTTTACGCAAACTATTTATCTTATTCTGGCGCACGCACGCACGTACACGCACGCACGCACGCACGCACGCACGCATGCACGCATGCATGCACGCATGCACGCACGCACGCACGCACACACACACACACACACGTCTAGATATTCAAGTCACTACATGAGAGAAACCACTTTCAACTCACTACACAGATATGGCGATGGCCACAAATAATTAATGTACCCTTGCACATTACTCAAATTTTCGAAATCACAATTCAATATGATAATATATGTAAACACATTTTATATTACACTTATCAACTCACTGCACTTGAATAGGTTACACACATTCAACTCTTTACGTTGTTTACACACATCCAACTCATTACATTGCTTACACACATTCAACTCATTATATTGTACACACATTGTACTCAGTACAATGGTTACACACACTTAATGTTGAAAGGGTTCTACGTCAGTGTGCTGCTTTAGTGTTGTGTACATTGTGATGGGATGGCATAGACAAAGGGTTATCAATCTTCCAGCTATCACAGTGTGGATATAGTATGGACAAATGTTCCGTCGCCAACCATCTTAAGCGTAAAGCTGCTACTGAGGAGTAGGATATCGTCCTGACAGCGGGGAAGGTTGGCATACTTGGATGAGTTCATGCGATTTATTAAAAAGCCAAAAATATGCACTTCCACTAAAATGGGATCGCAGATCTAAATAAAATCATCACCGTATTTTCTGTGTAAAACAAGAGAAGAGTTGTACCAATGTTAATCAAATACACTTTATCCACTTAATATGTATTGAACTCCAATCTTTAATAATCAGCTCCGTTTATTTTATTATTATTATTATTATTATTGGGTAAACGGTCTTGTTCATGTAATTAAGAAATAACACATTTGATATATTTAGCAAAAGAAGAACTGCCATAATTTCTATTCGATAAATATGATATATTTTGGTAATTTTTCTTTAGGTGGAATTTTCTCCTTTTTATAACAAGAGCAGCTTTCACCATATTTTCTTCGATAGTCTGTCATCTTTCTTGTCCACAAAGTGTCACCACTGGTAACAATGCCATCCCTTGGTCGTGAGTGTAATTCCTACATCCCGTCTTCAAAATTAAACAGTCCAAGTGCTCGGTTTGCTAGTTTCGAAAGCATTCAAATTATGGGATTAAACAAAGATACTACTGGTGACCTAAAATTAGGTAACCAGGAGCTCATAAAAGAAACAAATTTCAACTCGGTTCTATATTGGTTCCGGTAATTTCCTTATTCATACCCTTATCTTGTCGGCCAACTAACTTAGGACGGAGCTACCTTTGAGGATTAACTGTTGGCCAAAAGACGAACTGAGGTTGTTTATGGTGAATAACATCCAATAGAACGGCGTACATCATGAAAAGGAAAGAACCCGTCGGGCCTCTATAAGTACGGTTAATGTAGGTGTATAAAGGTGGGATTTGTTTAGCTTTTCGAACCCAGAATGAAGCCGAGGTCAGTATTTGTGGTGTCGAACTGTTCTGATGAATAGGATTCTTTTGAACCACTGAAAATTACTGCTGAATTTTAGCTTTGGTGTCAAAGTAGTTATCTTGTATATGTATTAAGTTAATATTGAACTGCAAGCACGTTTTATCTACTGTGGTGACAAATGGTACTTTTTCCATGTACTTCCGTTTTCTATACGTAGCCTACAAACAACGGATTCCCTGTGGACGTGACACATTTGTCATTAGAAAAGTGGATTAGCTGGGCCACACATCCCATATATATATATATATATATATATATATATATATATGGGTGTGTGTGTGTGTGTATGTTTGTTTGTGTTTGTGTGTGTGTGTGTGTGTGTGTGTGTGTGTGTTTGTGTGTGTTACAGATAATCTGAATAATCAAGTAATGTGTATATTACCTGAAATATTCAGGTAATAATTCTATTTCTAACTGAGATTTAATACACATTACTAGAAAGGTTCAGGTAATATACAGATTACCTAATCGTAGATAACTAATGAATGTGAAAATAAAGTTAATAGTTCCCATGGCCTAGCTGGTAGCGCGGTTGACCACATATCTATAGCACCTGTGTTCAAATCATGGCCGGGCTATATTAGAAGGGTGTTTCAACTTTAACTTCGCCTCTTTACATTTGGAAGACGCGCGGCACATTTAGCCTACTTATTGGAAAAAAGTGGCCGTAAAACAACAATATTAAAAAAATGCCTATAATTAAAAGCCAATTCATGGTAAATGGTCTAAACGCAACACGTGACAGAGAACTGAAATATTTAGAACATTATTTAACTAAATGATTTATTTATTAATAACTTGTCATGAATAAACCTGATCAGTTGTAATAAATGTCAGCCATTTGTGTACATGAAGAAACAAATTAAAATCAATTGATTGATATAACTACTGAATTCTGAATATTAGAGATAATGTGATATGTATGTGCCGATATATTACAACAAGAATACAGTAATCCACATAAAACAATATATTAACAACATATAATATCAAACTATTCAATATGTACAATAAGAATCACTCGTTCACAGCACACACACACACACAGCGTCCAAGGGATATACACACACACACACACACACACACACATATATATATATATATATATATATATATATATATATATATATATATCAGCAATCGCGGTATAGATGTGGTGGTAGATATCTTGACAATCAGTATTCAATAGTAGATCTCGGAGTGTCTCTGAAAGCTCGAAATGTCCGCAAATCTTGTAGAATTCTGTAAAATACTTATAGCAAGTCCTTAGTGATTTAGCTTCCTGGTTTATAGCCAAACTCTAGCTATCCCGTTTTTGTTTGATGTTGATTTGTATTTCGGTGAGAATTACCAGGCTGTCGCTTATTCAGGACAGCCTCTATGTTGGAGTGGTTGAGAATATCACCTCCCCCACCACTCACAGGGGAGCAGTACAGAAAGATGGAGCCGAAATACCCTGAGGGTGGTCACTGGCAGAGTGTATTACGTCATCAGGGGGTCTTTAACGTCCTCCTTTATTTTTAATAATTCAGTGGAGACGGCAGCGCCATTTAACTTGGTCAGCCACCCACGCTGTTGTGAGCCGAGAAATTAATCTCTGGAAAAGTTTCGATCTCTTGCGGGGTTCGAACTTGTGACCGTTGGCACCTAGTGCCGGGTGCTTAACCGCTAGGCCATCGGAGCTCACTAGCCACTGTATGATGATGATGATGATGTTATGTTAAGGGCAATTGATACCCCAGGCCGTCGCTGTAGGGCACGGCCTCTTATAGGGGGTTTATTATTTTCATGCAAGATTTACTACAGAACATATGGTCGTCTCTTAAGGAGGGGATAAATGGTCTCGGGGATGATGGATGATCGTCTTATGATGTATTTTGCTTTGTCTATTGCGGGAAGGGAATGTTGGACCGTAAGTAGTTTTTGTTTAATATTTTGTCGACTATTCGGTAATCCGGGGCAATCTATAAGGTAGTGGGGTGGGCCATACTGATTCTGACACACATTACATGTGGTGTGTTTGTCAGGGGTCTTGAAACTCTTAGTATGAGAGTTGCATCTGGGTAGTCGTAGTTGGGTGTCTATAAATATATTGGGGCATATTCCATGTTCTAGTATTTTTGTATTGTGATACCAAGTACTAGTTGGAGTGGTGTAGTAGTCACTGTAAAGTTTGTCTGTCATAATCTTGATCCTGTTAGGGATTTGTCGTCCTAGAGCTCCAATAGTTTGCTCACATGTCTGTACAGTGTCAAGGTTTGTGGCTAAATTGGCAAGTCGGTCAGCTTCTTCGTTGCCGAAGATTTCGACGTGGCTAGGTATCCAGTGGAAGATTATCTGGATATCTAGTTGTTTGAGGTGTTGGGCTTCATCCCAGCCTTGAAGGGCAGTTTCAGAGTAGGTTGAGGGTGTGTGTTTTGGAGGATTAGAAGTGCATTCTTGGAGTCAGTGTTTATAACTATCCTTTGATGCAGAGTACGGTTGCTTCTGCACCATCGGAGCGTCTCCAGGAGGGAGGTGAGTTCGGTTAATCTTATAGAAGTGAACTGAGGGAGTCTACCTGAGATAGAAGATTCTTTGGGAGAGTAAGCCGACCAACCGGTATTACCCGTCTGTGTACCAAATTCTGGTATTTGGGTCAGAAATGTTTTTGATTCGGGAGTTAGCGGAGTTTAACGCCGCTACCGGATTGTCTTTTTTAGAGTGGTCACGGGAGATGATGACCTCGAATGGGGGGATTAACCATGGAGGTTTTGGTTGGACTAGAGGTGGGTGGATAATCGGTATTTCAAAATCGTTTTGGATTACCGCTGCCTTAAGTGCCCAAGTAGTGGGTGGAAAAACTCTAGGGTCCTTTTTGAGGCTATCCTGGACTACTTGGATGATTGGTGTTGGGTGTGGTCTTGTGGCAGCTCTGATTATGTATTTGATTGTAGACCTTTTAATCTCGGTCTTTATGGGAGGTTCGTCTGCTTCGGAATAGACAAGGGCTATGGGGGTTGGTCTAGGGAGGCCTAGGCAGATTCGGAGGGCAGCTCTTTGTACTATGTCAAGTTGGGTTGTGGCTGATGGAGACGCCATAAGTAGAGCCGGAGCGGTATATGTAAGAACAGTCTTAATGAGTGCTCTATAAAGTGTGAGGAGCATGGAGGTGGAAACTCCCTTACTGCTATTGGCGATTATTTTAAGGATATTGAGACGGCTGGTAAGTTTTTTTAATGTATTTGGCATGGTGAGTAAAATGTAGTTTGTCGTCTATGACTACCCCTAGGTACCTATGTCTTTTTACTAGTTCTACTGGTTGTTCACCGATAGTGAACCTGGGATAACTTCTGGTCTGCAGTAAAAGTCCTAGGCTTTCTGCAGCTGTCGTCAGTCGGTGAAGGGCTTGTTGCATCCTTCCGAAGGGATCGCGTCCATTTGATATGAGAACGTGGTCGTCGGCGTAGGCGTGGAGTTTAGTCCCAGTGGTGACAGTTAGTTTAAGTATAATAATGACAAGGGCACTAAATAGAGTGGGTCCGAGAATAGATCCTTGTGAAAGGCCTGTGTATGTGGGGTGCTCGTTGGAGTTGAATCTAAGGAGGGCTACTACTATGGATCTGTTTGAAAGGTAGTCCTTGAGCCATGTTAGGATCTTACCTTTGAACCCGAGGGTTATTAAGGAGTCTAAAATAGCTAGTGGTTGAGATCGTTCAACAGCTTTGTCGAGATCGAGGAAGGTCACAATGGTTGTTCTATTGTTCCCGTTGGCTTTTCTACCGTTAGTTATGTCACCAATGACTTGGACTATTGCGTCAGTAGTCGACTTTCCTCGTACAAATCCGAAGAGATTATGTTGGGAGGAGGCCAGGCTAGTCTGTTGGCAATCATCTTCTCCATAATCTCCAAGATATTTTGAAGGAGGGATATCGGCCTGTAGCACGACAATTGACCTAAAAGAAAACTAGACCGAACACTGTCCGATGTGTAAATAAAGATTCCAAAGTCGAAAAGTACTAAAATTCGCTATACGATATTCTTGAAATTCATTCATTGTAAACTATGGAGTTCTGTCGACTGAGTTTTTGCTGCTACGACGTGACATTAAAATGGTATTACTGAGTGTCTGTAAGCAGATACTGATGCCAGAGACTCAGGCCAAACTGACAACAATATCTAGAGTGTTCAATATGCTTAACAAGGTTTATTTTAATTATATTGAGGCTGGGACACAAACAATAGTAAGTAAGTATGACACATATTAGTTTTGTTTTTCAACAGCTATTTCCAGTATTATGCACTGTGGAGAAAATGAACAATGATTGTATATTTTACATTACATAACAATATTAATAATATTCTTGAATACATTTTCATTGACCAGTCAGACATGTAAACACACGTGTTTTTTATTTATTGCATTCATAAATACAGTTTGTTGGATGAAATACGTACTGGGTTCTCAAAGATGGACACACGCATACACAGATCATTCAAACGTATTTCCAGTTATTAATATTATTTTTCATGTTTTTATTACGTGTTTTTCTCTCTCTCACAATATAACTTATCATTTATCTATTCAATATGAAATGTGTTTTTTTTGCATGAATACGAACCAACGTTTGTTCAGTTTGATGTAATATTTACAATAGTAAATTTAATATTGAGATGAACATATAGGACGAATATTTAATAGTTTTACAGTATATCTGTTATTTAAAATCCTATTAAATATTGTATGGATAAAACTAGCACCTACTACAAATGTAAGGATATATTGTATGTCTCTTCGTATTGCCTTCTGAATCGGTTTCTGATAAAGTAATAAAACTGATACTCCAGTTTCAGCTTTGGTTTCATGATCTGCTCCACTTCCTTAGACACAGGGAGCTTGTACCTTGTATAAAACATCTTCTTGAGGGCGGTCTCTATTATATAAAAAATGAATGGTTGTATGTGTGTGTGTTTGTGTGCGTGTGCGCGCGCACGCGTCTGTGCGTGAGTGTGTGCGTCATTATTATATTTTAATTAAAACGTGCCTTTTAAATACACTATATGTACTTATTGTAAATAATAATACCTGTATTCTGATAAACCACTGGTGCACCAGAAAAATATTCAGGTAGTTTAGTTTCCAGTAACTCTATGAATTGTTGTAGATGATCAATAATTCCAACGATCAAGTATTGGTGTCTGACATTAATAATAGCTCTGTGAAGGGCACGATTATTTGGGTTGCTGAAAAGAAAAACATGCTATATCTATAGCTATAATACAGTTAATATAAATTAATAGCAATTATGATATATACTTCCATACAATAATTTTGTTGGGAAAATTAAACGCTTTTTAATTCTAATCGAGTAAGTTCTTTGTCTTCATAGGAGCTAGTTACCATACAATACCATATATAATCAAGATATACGGTGGTTAATAACATCATTTAGAAATGAGCACGTTTTATCTATTTTAACACCCACTGGCTAAAGTCTATTGTATACTAGAATAATTAATATCGCCATTTTTTTCATCGTCGACATTACATCACATGCCAGTTTAACGGTCTTAAAAGTTTGTCTTGTAAACAGAGGGTTTCAAATATTGTAACGTTATGATACTTATTATTGCATATATTTATATTTTATAATCTAAGGAACCAAGACGTTTGTGGATTTTTCTTTTTATTGTAGGCACATAGCTAGGTCTCGCCACTAAAACAGATCAAACGATCTTCGATGTAGACCCCAAATTGCACATATGCATTGAACATTTATCCCTTATTAAATATTATATTATTGTACAGTTTGAAATAAATATTGATTGATTGATTGATTGATTGATTGATTTTTCGTGAAACGGGAGTTCCAGGTTAGAAGCCCAACAACTTAACATAAGAATGAACGAAGGAGTAACGAAATATTGTTGCAGAACACACACACACACACAAACTCTCTCTCTCTCTCTCTCTCTCTCTCTCTCTCCTTTTCACAATTCTCATAATTCTAATGATATTTGTGCTTATCAAAGTAAGAATCACTGATTTCAATACAATATATTCGCGAAAAATATTGATAATCAACCATTCACAAATTTTATAATAAGTATACGATGAAGCTTTGTTTACGTTTTGGCTCATTTGGTCAGCTACACATGTGTGCTCCTCGTGTCGTTTACTGTATGTACGCTGGTGTCGTAATGTTTAATTGGGTAGCCTAGATACTCCCCTTACACCATCACCGTGGCTTCCACATGTCATACACATGATTGTTTATCACCGATTTCTGGATATAGCACGCTGAAACGTCTAGATGGGATTTACATTTAGCCTATGATCGTTACTTTAAACAGAGCATATTTTCGAGAATAAAAAACTTGTTGGGTGTTTAGGAAGAACTCGTTTATGTCAGGGACCTAACCGTTGACCTGAAAGAAAACTAGACCGAACACAAGGAATATTTTTTCATCGGCAAGTATAAGGAACACATTTAAAATAGCTGTTAAAGCTGTTTTTTTTTTGTGGGGTGGTTAAGCTTAACTATTATTATATTAATATTTAGCCTATTCGGCAATTCTAGCGTTTGACCTCAACCAAACTAGATCTACGGACTTGCATAAAACGACATTTACATATTTGATGGCATATAATAGGACAAGAGTAATACAGATTTTCTGCACACACAAAATTATAATGCACACATCACAATAAATGTCCGTATTCATAGGTTCAAAACTCAAAGCGCAGCCACTTCAAATACGTTGCTTTATGCCCCTAACAGAAATCAGCGGTAGCTGTTTGGTAATGGCGGCCCTATCAAACATCACTGAGAACTCGGTCTAGTTTTGTTTCAGGTCAGTGGACCTAACACTTCCTTCCTGCTATGTATTTCCAGAATTACAAACTAGAATACTCAAACACGTCACGGATTTCACCCAGACATGTATGGCCTGTTTGTTTAGCCTCGGCACAGATCAAACTTGGACTTTATACCCGAGAGGTGACTCCCTGAAAAACAATATCCCACAAAACGCCGGTAACTTGGTTAGATTGAAACCCTAACCTGAAGCACTCATATTTCACATACCAAAACAATTTATGAACTTCTACCATGCAGACCCCGTTCTTGCGCGAATCCTTCTACGGGTCCGGAAAGGTATATTTCGTACACTAAATCAGCGTTAATACAATTAATATATAATACAATTAATAGGTTGATACAATTTGATATGTTGTGGCACGCGAGCCTTTTGTAATTGAGTGAGTAAGTGTGTGTGTGTATTGCTTCTATGGGCTAGTGGGTAAGAGCGTGGGACTTTTTTTACTCATGGTCATGCTGTGCGGCAAGTCAGAGGTTCGAATCCCGGCCGTGGCATTATAGTAGGAGGAGTTTTTCATCCAACTAGGCAACTGGCAATGTTTTCTCGGCCGAATATTCCATCTGTTGTAAATTCTAAATTTATTTAAAATTAGTTCCCGTGGTGAAACAGTAAATTACAGACAATATACGTCTCTCTCATTTGAGCTAGCCAAGCCACGTAAAATAACTGCCATTTTGGCCATTATTACTTATTGCTTTGCCTCAGAGCTAGATACATCTGAGACATTTTTGAGGCGCAACGGTTAGAGTATCGTGCTGCTAACCTCCAGATTATGGGTTCGAATTTGACTCGTGGATTATGTGATGTTTACCCAGAGTGTCAAACCTCGGCCGTATCTCCTAGCTATAATCAGCACTAAACAACTTAATTCTAATCAACCTGCTGGGACATAATGGACGAGGAGCAGTCCAGGAGGAAACATCCCATAATCACGGGTAAAATTGGTAATCAGATCCTAGGCTGGATGTTTAGAACGCAGTACTTTACCCATTGCACCATCGAAACGTGCCGATCTCATTACAAGGAAACAATCCGTCACCGTCCTGCAGTAACCGTAATGTTATTAATCGGGATGCGCTTATAAATATACAGCGTATCTAAGATCACACACTTACGATGTCGGATTCCAGGTGGAAGAAGGTAGGAACTTAACTATGGACATGTGGTAACAAAACAATTATACCATTTCCTGCAAGGACAAATGGTTTTTACAAATACTTACCTACAGAAAGCTTCTTGTCCGCAGAAGAATGGAATAAGTTTGAAATAGCCTTCTTCAGAACTGCTTCCCTTGGGACTGGTACATTCTGAATAGTTACCCAGCACGCATTCGTCATATGACTGGAAAATAGATAGATTAACTACATTTCTTTTGTTTACGAGATATAAAAACATCAGTGCATTGGTTGCGTCTGATTTAAATAACTGAGCCAGTTATATGACATGTATTATATGTATTTTCCGCTACGATATTTGTATCCAGTAACAAATTGTTAGGTGTATTTAAGCATGATAAATAAGACGATGGAGACATATGTTAAATCACTAAATTATAGAAGAAATATGCTTCTTAAAACATGCTTTTTGCTGTATTAAAGTCTAACTTTTAATTCATTCTTTGTAATGCTTAAAGTGGCGCTTCCGTGGTCTAACAGCAGCGTATTGAACCACAGATCACTACCACCAGTGTTCGAATATCGGCGTGGGCATATCTAAAGGGTGTTTCATCTTTGACTTCGCTTCATTACCGTTGGAGGTCGCTCGACCCATTTAGCCTAACATGTGCACACAAGTGGCCGTAAAACATCAATCATCATCTTGTAATGCTTAAGGCTGTCATTTGTGATCCAAGTAAATAAGTATTGATATAAGCACAATGTAGTGGTGTTAATAATATATACAGATTTTATTTGATACTCAACGGGGGGAGAGTTTGCTTGCAATTTATGTCGGTAATAATGTTGATTCATATTAGGTTATGGCTGTCAAAATTATTTATAGATCTAAGACACGTATAAGTGCTTTTAGCAATCCTCTAGGCAACGATACTCTATTTTTAACAGTTTATGTGTATTATTTACTTAATTCATTTTGCCAATATATATATATATATATATATATATATATATATATATATATATATATATATATATATATATATATACTAGAATTGACACTTGCATTAGAAAGGTCTCGAATTAATCTTCAAACGACATGTATACAAATACTGATCATGTTTAAGGGCTTAAAGCTTAAGTTACTGACACACAAATTTCTATATCGAGTTCACAAGAAAAAGAAAAAAAAACCCGGAAGAGACAAGTTTAAATAATATCTAACACACCATCAAAACTCGCCAATAAATGGGTCTTAATTATTATGTTTATAGAATATAAAGATAGCTTCTGCTAAAATAAAGCAATATTTACAACCATAGGTTTCATCCAAAGCAACAAGTTGTGATAGTCTTAAGGTCCTTATATACTATCTTTATTTATAATAAGATGTGTGTTATTAGAAGAAACAGAAGGACATATTATTAAATTCCAATTGTTTCTGCACAAAATGAATATATTATCAACAGCTAACATTATCAAGAAAAACACAAAATTATTGAAATAATTGATTATTTCCAGGAGATCTGACCAAGACTTTATATTTTTTTCATTATAGTAACTACATGCACTTCGTTGTAGACATAGACGCAACAAGCTAACGGTTCCAGCTGAGTGTTGAGATGAGCACAAAGGCATGTTAGCCGAGAAAGACTTTAAAACGTAGTCATTCTCTTTGGGGGAGTACAATATTTGCCTTTTGCTATTGTTGTGTTCGTTATGAAGTTACACAAAAAGTGGCTTCACGAAAACCTGTTGCCATGTGTTTATGAATGTAATATAATCCACACATTGTTCGTGTCAGAATATAACTAATTATGATTATTTTTGCACGAACACACACAGCCGCACATATTCTCACGCACGCACACACACACCAATATAAACATACTTCAAATAGCTGATGATAATAATAATTAAACTCGGAATATATCTAGAACGTTAAACTAGCGTATAGAGATTTTACATATTTCATTATATCCTCGTCATCAACAAACAACAGATTCAGCAATAAAGAAAGAACATAAACCATAATATAACTGCTTGTTAAGGAAGTACTTTAATCGTTTGAGGATGATTCCGCGACGTGTTCAAAGTGGTGAATTGCATAAACAGCGAATGCGATTATCTCAAATAAGTGTACTTTTAGATGATCATCAACGTCAGTCAAACATTAACTCCATATCATCTCTCAGCTTAATACCTCCAAGTCACGTTGTCAACGAAGTTAATTACATATTTCAGTAGAGACTTCATTTCATCAACTTCATCTTTGAATCCAATCGCATAAACAGAAGCAAGTAACGATTGATGTCTCCATCTGTTGAGATCTAATGTAGATCTATCGATCCAGGGAAGAGTGTTTCATCGGTTAAGTGCAGTTGTGGGACAGTTGAACTTGGGATAGGTGGATTATTCGGTAATTCAGTTTCATTTAGTCATCTGCATACAACACTTGACAGAAGAACATTAATACTGACGTGTTCTCAATGTGAATGTTAATAATTAGTTCAGAAGAAACTGCATATTCTCTTGACATACCGCATTGACATTCTTGAGAAAGGACCCATAGCTGTATTAATTATGCAATTGATAGCCACATACATAAACCATATGTTTTCAACTCCTTAGAAATAAATTTCCGCTTGTTTTCAATTAATACAGAGTTCATATACACTCAGTTGACCTTACTTCATACATCCTATATATTTTTTCTTGAATATATGTTTTCTTGAATATACCTTGTAAATTCACACCATAGATTTATAATATCGAGAAGTAAATCGTATATTATTATGATATTTCACTGTAAATAGGCTTCAAGTGGCTTATTTCACTATAAATCTTGCCGAGCAACATCTAAAGATAAAGAGGCGACGTGAACGATGACACATCCTTTAGACTTAATCCGGGCCGGAATTCTAATTTAGGCGCTAGAATTCTATTGTAATCTGTTCTATCAGTTAGGCCACGAAGACCTTTTATTAAATCTAAAGGTTTACTATTATCATGAGTTTTGGGGCGGGTTCTGTCTGATTCGGTCTACTACCTTAGTGTCGTGTATATGATCGATATTACAGTTTGACCTATATTTCCTTCATTCCACAATAATAAAATAACAATAACAGTCGCAGGAATAACAATAACAACAACAACCCAAACCTGGTAAAACGACGTACTAAAAGATAACCTCCAGACAAGTAGAAATGTTGGGATCATACTTGAAATAGGTATTTCAGATTTTCGTGTGTTATCTCTGCTTCGTCGTGAAAAGTATTGAAACGACACAAATAAAATATAATCTTGCACGGGTAGCAATTAAGATTTAGATTACTCCCCAAGTAAAAGTTCCATTTGTTACTCAATATAAACAATTGATGCACATAATATTAGCATATGGATCACATTCTCAATGAATAACAAGATGATCGGTCTGAATAGGTTATATGTGCACTGAAGCACAATATCAACCTACAACAGATCATCACTCCTGGCAATTAATGGAGATCAATATTGACAAACGTCACCACAGGAGGCCACAGTTTCTTGTTCAACTAACCAACTGCACCTCTGCCTACTGCAACCACACCCTGAAACAGTCTACTAACAAAATTGGCATTTCCACTATCAGCTCCATTGTAACACGGCGTTTTAATATTTGTAATAGTGCAGTATTCCACATACATTTTCATGATATCAAACCATTGAGAGAGTATCTGACGTTAACTAGACAATTCACCCTTCTTGTCTAAACTGTAGATCAGGGAAGAACAGGGCTGAAAAGGCACGACTATCAGCATGAGTTTTAACCATGAGAACATACGGCAAGTGAAAACCAGATGAACGGAGCTCTCTGGGCTTGGATGCTAAAGAAAACATGGAAAATAAATACGAAGGTTCTCCAGAAGAAAGAACTTTATAGGTAATGGTACAGAGTTTGAAAATGATGCGAGATTGAACAGCCACTAAAGAGGTTTCAGGAGAGGGACAGATGGAAAAACCGATGAGACCGCGTGACAACCCTAGCTTAGCATTTCTGGACACACTGAAGTTTTAGAATATCCTCAGATGCGATGTTATAAAGAATAGAGTTGCAGTAATCAAGCTTACTATTAATGAGTGATGCTGTAGCAATGGTTTTGGCGGCGAGTGGATGAATAATATAGGGCCGAATACGGCGAAGGTCACGAATATGGTAGAAGCAGCAGCGAAATGTCAGAGAAATATTTTTTTTTAAATCAAAATGGCTATCAAATGTAATATCAAGATTACGTACAGTGTCTGATGGTGTGGTGATATGACTAAGGATGTTCGTAGGGAAGAAACGCATAAGTTTGCTGCGTTGTATGCATGCACCTATAATAATGAAATCTGTTTTGTTGGCATTGAGCCTAAGTTTACTGCTGGTCATCCATCCAGAGATATCATTGAGATGGTCACCTAGCTGTGTAAGAGAACGATCTGTGTCATCTGTATATTAATGATGATCTAATTTGTGGCTGTGAATAAGAGAGCTCATTGGTTAGTACAGAGTAAACAGTAGCGGTCCAATAAATGACCCTTGCGGAACGCCGCAAAACAAAAGAACGGCCTTTGAACAATAGTTTCTAATTGTTATTGATTGAAGCCTGTCTATTTAGAATGAGCGGATCCAGGTAAGTTGTGTGCCCGATATGCCGTACCAATCACAGAGGTGATCTAGAAGAACAGAATAATCACTGGTGTCAAAATTGTTAAATCTAATATTGTTAGTGCTGTGACCTTTCCCGTGCCCATGTTTTGTGAACTTTCAGTAGAGCGGTTTCTGTCAAGGATAATTGTTTGTATGGAGACAGAAAAACATTAGACAGGTGATTACAGTTTAAGTGAACGTTCAAACGACTGGATAAGACTTTTTCTAATAATGTTGGGATCATACTTGAAATAGGTATTTCAGATTTTCGTGTGTTATCTCTGCTTCGTCGTGAAAAGTATTGAAACGACACAGATAAAATATAATCTTGCACGGGTAGCAATTAAGATTTAGATTACTCCCCAAGTAAAAGTTCCATTTGTTACTCAATATAAACAATTGATGCACATAATATTAGCATATGGATCACATTCTCAATGAATAACAAGATGATCGGTCTGAATAGGTTATATGTGCACTGAAGCACAATATCAACCTACAACAGATCATCACTCCTGGCAATTAATGGAGATCAATATTGACAAACGTCACCACAGGAGGCCACAATTTCTTGTTCAACTAACCAACTGCACCTCTGCCTACTGCAACCACACCCTGAAACAGTCTACTAACAAAATTGGCATTTCCACTATCAGCTCCATTGTAACACGGCGTTTTAATATTTGTAATAGTGCAGTATTCCACATACATTTTCATGATATCAAACCATTGAGAGAGTGTCTGACGTTAACTAGACAATTCACCCTTCTTGTCTAAACTGTAGATCAGGGAAGAACAGGGCTGAAAAGGCACGACTATCAGCATGAGTTTTAACCATGAGAACATACGGCAAGTGAAAACCAGATGAACGGAGCTCTCTGGGCTTGGATGCTAAAGAAAACATGGAAAATAAATACGAAGGTTCTCCAAAAGAAAGAACTTTATAGGTAATGGTACAGAGTTTGAAAATGATGCGAGATTGAACAGCCACTAAAGAGGTTTCAGGAGAGGGACAGATGGAAAAACCGATGAGACCGCGTGACAACCCTAGCTTAGCATTTCTGGACACACTGAAGTTTTAGAATATCCTCAGATGCGATGTTATAAAGAATAGAGTTGCAGTAATCAAGCTTACTATTAATAAGTGATGCTGTAGCAATGGTTTTGGCGGCGAGTGGATGAATAATATAGGGCCGAATACGGCGAAGGTCACGAATATGGTAGAAGCAGCAGCGAAATGTCAGAGAAATATTGTTTTTTAAATCAAAATGGCTATCAAATGTAATATCAAGATTACGTACAGTGTCTGATGGTGTGGTGATATGACTAAGGATGTTCGTAGGGAAGAAACGCATAAGTTTGCTGCGTTGTATGCATGCACCTATAATAATGAAATCTGTTTTGTTGGCATTGAGCCTAAGTTTACTGCTGGTCATCCATCCAGAGATATCATTGAGATGGTCACCTAGCTGTGTAAGAGAACGATCTGTGTCATCTGTATATTAATGATGATCTAATTTGTGGCTGTGAATAAGAGAGCTCATTGGTTAGTACAGAGTAAACAGTAGCGGTCCAATAAATGACCCTTGCGGAACGCCGCAAAACAAAAGAACGGCCTTTGAACAATAGTTTCTAATTGTTATTGATTGAAGCCTGTCTATTTAGAATGAGCGGATCCAGGTAAGTTGTGTGCCCGATATGCCGTACCAATCACAGAGGTGATCTAGAAGAACAGAATAATCACTGGTGTCAAAATTGTTAAATCTAATATTGTTAGTGCTGTGACCTTTCCCGTGCCCATGTTTTGTGAACTTTCAGTAGAGCGGTTTCTGTCAAGGATAATTGTTTGTATGGAGACAGAAAAACATTAGACAGGTGATTACAGTTTAAGTGAACGTTCAAACGACTGGATAAGACTTTTTCTAATACTTAGATATGAAAGATAGATTAGAAATATGTCTATAACTGTTTAGGTCATTGGCTGTTAAAGGTGGTTTCTTAAGAAGAGGGTTTATATGGGCATGTTTAAAATGAGAAGGGAACATTCCGGAGCTTAGTGATAAATTTATTATCTTAGTAATTGGAACAATCAGTATGTGAAGACAAGTTTTTGCAGAAATGTAGCGAGAGGACCAAATTCACAGGACGTATTAGGGGATGATCAGATCAGTTTAACAACTTCGGTAAGTGAGGCTGGTTTAAACACTGTGTAAGGGTGGTGTACAACTGGAAACTCAATTTTACAACTAGAAGCAGAACCCGGGAAAGAAGCATTAATTTGGGTGATCGTATCCTTGAAATGTTTGGAAAAAGAATTGCAGAGTGAATTAGTTGAATCATGAGCGGGCAGAGAAACAGAAGCCTTTTCTATTGAGAGTCCTATTAATATAGTTCCAGAGTTGGCGAGGATTGTCCGAGTTGTTGGAGAAAATTTTCTATAAAAGTCAAATTTTGCTTTATTCATGAGTCTATTGTAGAAATAATAACGGTACAATGCACTTCATGGGCTATCCATGGGTACTTGGAGGAACCTTTTGTTGCCTATTGGCCAACAAGGTCTCTGAGGTCTGAATTAATCTCTCTTAAGTGTGCCAAAATGTGAAAACAAATCATTTAAAATTAAATAAATTCATGCAAAGATGTAAATCTACTAATTATTTTGTATGTTACATTATATTATAATATTAAATACAAATGCGCGGACGTTCTGTCAAAAAGCTATACCTATATAGACAAGGAATAAATTCCAACCATTGGACTTAACTGTGGGGATCCTGTTTTTGCGGTAAGTGGTAAAATGTAGCGCAACACACACGCACATACACAGAAAGAGAGAGAGGGGGAAGGGTGAGCGGGCTTCTTGTCTGTGAAATAAATCATTCAGTATATTCCTTTTTCACACATACTAATACACAAACATAACGGATCAATTGATACTTTCCCTCATAAACGCAATTTGTTTTGGAAATTTAGTGAATTGCTAGGTGCGCTGGGACATCCCACAAACGTGGGGCTCCAGCCACTGGATGGACCTGATTAGAGCAGTCATTCTAAGCTTTATCGTCCAATCAGAAGCCGACTTGACGGCGGGGGAATTCCTAAAATGACGTAATATATTTGTACAACTTTCAATAAATCGGTACACTACTTACTCAGATTGTGATGCATAATTGTGATAGTTACAAGTATAAATATTTCATAGTACAAAAGCAAGCTCTTGCTCACTTGTATCGGCCTCGGGATCGACTGATTTCGTGATTAGAGAATAATTCTGGTGGGAAGGAACATTCGGCTCCGTTTTTATAAACGGCGATAAATCTCATCGACTCTTAGACTAATAAAAACTAACGGAAATACTACTGAAGTACAAGAAATATTTTCAATAACATATTGATTTTAATCTATCTGGACCGTGACTTTCCATATGTAAACTTTAAAAAAATACCAAACAAATCTGGTTAACCCATTATGTCAAGACACAGCTGATTGAGTTATGGTGCTGGAATTCTTGGCATCCTGTTGTGCTGATTTGTAAGAAGCAATTATTCGGCTCAGATTGTTGTCCATTTCTGAACGAATATTGTTTACGATTCACAAACGTGTAAAACTTACCCTGATCCTGTCTAACAGCGGCATTTTCCTGATGTGTCCTTCCTGATAGCGCCTGTAATAATACCACGATGCCAATCTCTGTATGGGATCTCTGATCAAGTTGATATATATAGGAGATAAGTCTACACCGTACCTGTAACACACAGGATGAACAATGTTGTAAATAATATTGTAAAACGCCTTAGAGCAACTTCTAGCTGAATAGGGCGTTATATAAATATCACATATTATTATTATTATTATTTAGTTATTTATTTACTAGCTTAAAAGCCTCGCTCCGCACGAACTTTAAAGCTTGCTCCTTGCTCTTCGGCCCAAATAACTAAGGGCTTAAAAAATCAAAAACGAATTTTAATGAGTAAACATCATAGTCCCAACCATAGTCCAAACTAATGTCATATTCACCCCATTTAAGACTTTTTTGTCAGATATTTTGCGAACACACAGGTAAAGAAAACACACACACACACACACACACACACACACACACACACACACACACACACACACATTCGCTTTTTTTCATACAGGTATAGATTTATTTATTAGTGTGATGAATTCGAATATAAAAAGTTATGGGAAGTGTTTCAATTTGTATCTGCAATACCTGACACTTACTTACTAAATTGTATGTAGTGAACGTGCCTTTCATAAACCAACGGCTTTCTCATTCGCTCTATACTGCGTACTAAGTGTTCCTGGAAGTAATGCGCATAGTAGTGAATTATTAAATCATACTCTGATAACAGAATGTTCTTCTTTTATTTCGATTTACAAACGATCATGACATCGAACAATTTTAAACTGCGATGTGACCTCACTGCCTATGCCGGTATGGAGCTGAATATCTGATATTAATTGTTACCTGTTCTGTTTCGTTTATCCTATATGTCGTGTAGATGGACGATGAGATGAGTGTAAAGTTATGTTTCTGCGCCATCTGATCAATTATTTTAATAAGAGCCGAGCTACCAGACTTTGGCACACGGTTGTATATTATCACCGAGTTCTCCTTTCTTATAGGTCTCTGAATAAACACAAAATGGCTAGCTGGGGAGAGAAAAAAACAAAATAGTATAACAACAACAAGTCGAATAACGATCCGACTGCAGTTTTCTACAAAGATACGATATTTATTTGCATAAATTCGGTATTAATTATTCATAAATCATTCGTGAACGCCTACCTGGTGTATAATGTTGTGATGTCCGTACGGGTGACCCTTCCAAAGCTAATTGTAATCTAACTGCTATTTCGGGCATTTCTAATGAATTCGTATTACTTAATCCCGTTATGCCGTCTGAACTGTGGTGATGGTTAAAGGTGGTTCGCGTATTGATGAAACTGACATAGATAATGGCGCTGAGAATCAAATATGGCGCTGTCTTGAAGCATAATCGCTTAGTTGATAACATCAGGGAATCTATATATAAATGAATGAATTAATGGCTTGTACAGTAGACTCGGTAGGTATCACACTTGGAACTTATGGCCGAGGAGCAGACATATATATATATATATATATATATATATATATATATATATATATATATATATATATATATATATATATATATATATATATATATATATGTGTGTGTGTGTGTGTGTGTGTGTGTGTGTGTGTGTGTGTGTGTGTGTGTGCATGCGTATGCGTACGTCATAGCTTCTCATCTCTCTTTGATAGATGAAGTGAAATAAAATTATTTACAAATGATAAAAAAAACTGTTCTCTCCATACAGACTTAATGGTCTGTACAGTTGTTGCTACACACAATCACCGAGAACCTGATATTTAATTTGTGCTCTATGCTTACTGGCTACTACTTAATTTTCTTTGTGAAGGTTAGATATCATTGTTTAGAAGATAGTTGATATCAGCTGTACACGAACGTAGCTTTTACTCACAGTTTATCATTTTATTACCAACATTTAGAATATGCTTCCAGATAATTATCATTCTAAAACAGATGCGATTTTCAAAAGTTAACTCTTTCTGAATTTTGTATAAAGGGATTTGTACTCCGTCACTCACATATACGTCATACGAAATGATACCATTAAAGGCGTGTGTGATATTTGTGCGGAAACAAGGGCGCCTCCATGGTCTAGCGGTAGCGTGCTGGACCACAGATCACTACCACCCGTGTTCAAATCCCGGCGTGGGCATATCTGAAGGTTGTTTCGTCTTTCACTTCGTCTCATTACCTTTGGAGGTCGCTCGCCCATTTAGCCTACCTTGTGCACAAAAGTGGCTGTAAAACATCAATCATCATCTTTGTGCGGAAACAAGCAAATACATCGTCTTGAATATCAGCGAATATTGTGCGAAGTTAGCATCTGGCTATATACAAACAATACAGAAATCGATAGGTATCCTATGCGTCGTTTGCATTAGGCTGTAACAGTGAACTCCGTTTGGTCCATCGTCATAGTGGGACGTATATAAGGACGCGCGCTGAGTAAATACCAAGGAAATACCGCGAGCAAACACAAAGTAAATGGACAAAACACTAAAGTTGTGTTTAATTTGGTTTAAGTAAATTAAGTTCGCAAAGAAGACTGCTATGTATTCGCCAACACACGTAGGACGTTCACATAAGCGATGTAGAATAATATCAGTGTAATCGGTTAACTTACTCGAGACAAAACTGTCCGTATACCTCAGGCTGGGATAAACACTTCGTCAAGACCCGGATCGTGGATAAAACCTATTCCGCGACAAATAGATCCCCAAATTCCTTCACGACGCGTGTCAATCATGGCTTCTGGAACTACTGCTGATTTAGTGCACCTTTTAAGTGAGCAGGTTGTATTCTGCGTTACTTATCGAACGTCCGATTTCGCAAATGCGTGATCCACGTTTTATAGCCACTTCGATTCTCCGGAGAGATGAGCCAAAACGAAGCAAAGTCCATTTCAAAATGATGTTACATTTTTCATGAGACGAAAAAGCCGCCGTGACGTCATGAAACTTACTGCCGATAAGCCAATACCATTAAACGGAGGATGGGGCCAGTGTGTGTGTGTGTGTGTGTGTGTGTGGAGGGTGGGTTCTTGTAACCGTAGCACACGTCGGGACGCTGATGGCTACATGAAATATAAATGCCACACTAGATTGGCCGATAACATGCCATTATACTCTAACAGTGTTATACTATCTTCTTTGGCGGCCGTCGGTCTATTGACACGTCGCATGAGGCCTATACTAACGCGTAACCGTCATCGGGGCCCGCATCTGAGAACTGTATACATCAAATCACGCAATACTACTATACAACGCTATGAATGGGAAATACAGTTCGACGGCGTTCATTAAAATCTGGCATCCTCGGAAGAAGAAAAAAATATATACTTCGTTTCACCGGATGGCGTTAGAAAAAACAACCATTTCGGTTAGACTCGTTTTTCTCCATTTCCCGGAATTCATCGAATTAGTCAAGTTCTAAATTAGCCACCAAATGAAAATAATACAAAATAAAATTTCCCGGATTAAAACAAACATCCATTAGGACAAATTCGTGTCAGTTTGTATCAGTTGGTTTATGTTAATATTTGTGACCTGATATCATTAGAAGAAACCAATTAAGAAGTTGAAGAGCTATACTGTGTCGGCTAATTCGTATGAACTTTTGTATAATCGGCGTTTGAAGACCCATACTTAGTTTTGGATAAGTAAATAGTGAGCTTTAATGTAAACGAGCTGCTTGGGGCCGTTAAACGAACAATATTTTACGACTATAAATAATTATTTTATGGAGTTCAACATTTAAAATAAAACCACGCGATACGTGAAGCTGTTGGTCTTTGGCTTGCTTTTAAGAAGGCAATCTTGCTCTAAACATGTCGCTTTTCGCAAATTAATCTGGTTTTCTGCTTGGCGCAACGTGTTTGACATTGATAGTACTGAATAATCGACAGCATCTTGAAAAACCGGTAGGTATTCTGCTCGAATCCACCAACCGGATATTAAGTTTCCACCTAAGCATTCATTCATTCATTACTGATCGGTTCAACAACAATAAATGACTATAAGCATCTAGTGTTAGATGACGATGAATCATTGCACACGAAATTAGTGGTAGCTAGAGACAGAATACTCTCCGGGAAGCTGACGACGTTGTTGAATTGTACATGTCAAAGCTGTGGAGAAGAGAAAGGGTGAATTCCACATGTCCAGACTGTGGCCAAAGAAAGTGTGAATTGTACATGACCAAAGAGCGGGGGGAGAGATGGTGGATCGAAATAGGGAAATCTGTATTCCCTAATTATACAAGAGCTGATTTATAGCTATAAACTTACAAAAACGAAAGAAAACTTGTTGCCAAAAGCAAACTGTTAAAGAATAGTAATCTCTTCTGATAGCCATAGAACAATAAAGTGGTACTATTTAGTGAATAAATTGTTAAAATATCTGTTTAATTATTTGAATAAAGATACAAACCCCAAGCAAGAAAAAAACCATCTGGTATATGTATGAGTAGTTTATTATTTAGGGGACTATGAGAGGAATAGTTTGTGGAGAAGTGAGGCAGGTAAATGGATTTAGCCAATCATATATAGGCTAGCAAACCAGGGCAAAGTAATTTCTAAGGGTTATGGTAATGGGATGACTTCAGTTGATCAAGCTCAAGCATCTTGCCAGTACATATATTACACCACCAACCATCCCTCAACTGGTCTACATCTGACTGGATGTGTGAATTCGCCAGATCATGTTTTTATCAGTAGCTATATAAACAATGTACTTACCTATTGTCGGATAAATGCGCCATAGAAGTATGTGCCGTTGAACAGAAATAAAATAGAATCTAGCCTCTAACACTCACGATACAGACTAGCTGGGTTCAAATCCTGGCACGGGTATGCTTCAAAGATATTTCACATTTCACTTCTGCATATTACCTTTGTAGATCGCTCGGCCCATTCAGCCTTCCATCTGCAAAAAAGTGGCAGTAAAATGGCAACAACTGTTTACCAGCCAAACCAACATAATTAAGTCTGTGTGTTATGCTAGAGGCTTGAGTAAGAGACACCGCACCCAAAACATATTTTGACGTCTAGTAATTTGAGATTAGGTTTGTTTGCTTAGGGACGATTCTGTTTAAATATATTAAGGCACATAATACGTCAAGGCTAAGAGAGAAAAACCGCAGACTTGGTTGGCTGACTGTTTGTTTTAGTTTAGTGGTCATAGCCTACTGAGGTAGCTTTGTCTTCCTTTATACAAATACAAGCTTTAGGAATATGTTTGTTCACAGACAACAGAAAATACGCCTAACTACAGGACATACCAATCGAAAGTTCATTTTACTCTTTCCTTTGTTCATTTTACTGACTTAGGTGATTTACGCCTCAATAACTGAGGTAGGACCTCAAACGTGCGCCGATGACAATGTAAAGTAAATGATTCCATTTTGAAATTGCTTGTGTCACGAGTTCGCTTTGTTTAGCTTTAGGCTGCTTCCTCGAACATATTAAGCGACAGCTAGAATGGAGAAACACAGTTATCCTAAATACTGGAGACTAATATACTATTTCATGATTGAAAAGACACGAATTAATTTAATCATATTTAAACTGAACAGGATGAAGGTGAAACTACGTAGCCAAATTAATTTCCCAGGCGTGATGAACGAGATCCATCATATATCCCAGTTTGACTACTACATAATAAAATCATATAACGATTCTTCTCACATCAATCAAATTCAATACAAATAATAAACGGCAATGAATGTTGAACAGATTCCTAATGATGCATGCATTGTTTTGTTGATGACAATTAAGCTTAACTATTATTATATTTAGCCTATTCGGCAACCCGTCAATGAACGCATGTCTACTTATTAATCTTTGAAAATTTTAAACGAACCAAATCGTGAATTCACTATTTATTACAACGAATGTATGTAGCTAAACATTTGTTAGATGATGATACTGAAAAACTATACGTAGTTTAACTACTTGTAGATCACAGAAAGGAAAGTTATAAAATCAACAATGTAAACAAAGATCGGCGTCAGTACATAGTCAACTGTATTTGTTATGTATGAGGTATGAGTTGGTTCTGTACTGAATAATATGTCATTGTAACTGTGTGATATCTTTTTAAACGACGCTAAGCATGGACTAAACAACGTTTATGACTGCAAGAAGATGCAAGATGCAAAACGACGTGAAATTTTCGTTTTATTATTAGGGGAACTGTATCTTTCTTTAAGAAACTCAAATATGAACCATTATTTTAAGTAATAAATCTCAATTTTACTTTGGTAATTGGTGAGATATTCATAAAATAATTATTTAAATGGATTCTTGTTTATAGACAACTACCTTTATCGGTTGTTTTTTTCAAATGTCGTGAATTTGACTGAAGATATCAAATAGACTTTTGAAATAATTGATTTCTCTTGTTTTATATCACTAGATTCAATGGGATGGAGTGATACATACCACAAATACGTGACTATATTGAAATAGAAGCTTCTCTTAAGAAATATATAATAACGGAAACATTGAATAACAAAAGAGCATTTTCAGGATCGATAACACTTACTACGTTAAGGGGAATACGTTCAAATGTCAACACCATATGTTATTGTCATTTTAAAGAATAGACACACACCCACACACACGCACACACACACACACACATGCACACACACAAATATATATATATATATATATATATATATATATATATATGCACACACACACACACACACACACACACATATACTATCATATATATATATATATACAAATACATACATACATAAATACACACACACACACATACATTCTCACAAATACTGTAATCTGACTTGGGTGTTTTACTCCCAGACACAACTGTAGGTGATTCAATTTTTGTTGCTTGGCGGCTTAGGGACTGGTGAGACATATTAAACATGTCTCAGCATGAAAAGTCGCCACCTTGGATTCAGCAGCCTGAAGAGTTTGAATTCACGCTTAGATATTCTCTATGCCAGTGCCTTATTCCACACGTCTAAAACATACACACATACGCACGAACGCGCGCACACACACCATCGGAATTGTTTTCTTCTTGGTTACGGGGTTTCGGGGTTTGATGTTTTATGGTTATTAAGAATAACAACAAATTTATTCCCTCCTTTCGTAATATCCAATTTACAGTCATTCCATCACCTACCATAATATATTGTTGTTTTTTTAGCCATGTGGAATACTGCTAGTTTGTTTATTTAGCTAAATCACTTCACTGATTCCATATATAGGTGATGTAAATCGTATCACGTGTTCAACTCAGGTTTGAGAACAACTTGCTACGCCAGACCAGTCGGACGTCTATCGTTACGTTCATATAGATAGGATTTGTTAATTATTCAAACCCAGAATAAATCTGAAGTCAGCATCTATATATAGGTGAGTTTATTTGGAACATAGAAAATTACTCTTGATTGTGAACTGTGGTGTCAAAGTAGTTACCTTGTGTATGTAGTAACTGGCCATTGAACCACACACACGTGTTGTTTACTGCGAGTTGTGGTGTCAAAAGGTATGTTTTGTACGTGCTTCCGCTTTTTGTACATAACCTGCATGTAGCCGCTTTCCTGTGTGCGTGACATATTTGTGGCGTACGAAAAGCGAATTAGCTGGGCCCCACAGGCTGATGAGTAGCCCAGACACATGTATAGATCTACGTATATATGTATCGATATGTGGAGGTGTAGAACATTTTATATTTAGATTGATGTATTATAGCTTTATTTATGTCTAGATTTATGGAGTTAGAGGTCTCAAAGGATGTTTAGAGATGTTGATGTTCTGAGCCCGTGTCCCTATATATGTATTCTAACACATACACACACGCGCGCGCGCACGCACGCACGCACGCACCTCCGTGGTCTAGTTGGTAACGCGTTGGACTACAGATCACTACTACCTGAGTTCGAATCTTGACGTGGGCGTATCTTAAGGGTGTTTCATCTTTGACTTCGCTTCATTACCTTTGGAGCTCGCTCGGGCCCATTTAGCCTACCATGTGCACAAAAGTAGCCGTAAAACATCAATCATCATCATCATAATCATCACACGCACACGTGCGCGCGGTGCGCGCGCGCACACACACAGAGTGTGCGTGTGTGGTAGATTTAAAATATTATATTATGTGATTGAATGACTATAAATTATATATTACGAAAGGATGGAATAAATTTGCTGTTATTGTTAATGACCATAAAACATCAAAACCCGAAACCAATAAGAAAACAGTTCCACTTTTATTTCATGCATTTTTGATCAATTTAGAGCATATTATTCTCAAAAAGTATTCGTGCATAGAGCTTTACACATTTTTTATCAAAGATCATAAGTTACTGTACATGTGTCTTAAGTGTAAACAAGTCGTGAATGACGAAGTAGCTGAATTCCTGATTCATTGTTTCGGCTTGATAAAATTGAAATACATATAATTTGTCAAAAGACCTGTGACACAATTGACTATACAATATTACTAAATAGTATAATGATGCACACAGTTTATTATTTTTTATTATTAGCTTCTTGGCTTGGAAATAATATATAGAATTTAAAAATATAAAGATTTATACTACACAAAAAAATCCCTATTACCAATATATCACTTGGGGTGTACCACAGGCTTAATTTATTTTGGTTTTCTAACTTTTCGTCTACTATGTTAATAGTATGACTTGCCCGTTCTACCATTAAATCTCTGCGCTATAAACTTTCCCATTAACATTCAAATTCTAGTCATACTTGTGTCAAGTTTTGTGTTTGTGGACTATGTCTCTATAAAGTTGTTCCTTCTCGGTGTGACGGTTAAAGAAACCATTCACTCACTTATGATTTGTTTACATGTATTTCAACTGTCAACACTGTGCTCTTTACTGATGGCATAACAATATATCAGCCAAACGCTTCACTATCCAACATATATACCAATGTTAACAAAGATGTGGTTCAGAGACGAGAACGTGTACATATATTATGACGAAATATTAACAAAACGCATTAAAACAAATTAATTAAAAAACAACAAATATAAAATAGAGTGGTGTTGTATTTATAGGACAATGTAACTGGTTAAGAATGGAATGTATAAAATATCTAGGTATTTTATAGATAGTCAGTTAACTTGGAAATTTCCTATACACACATACAATATGCCTATAAGTAATACACTATTGTATTGTGGTTACAGATAAATACCACATTATTTCCATTATAATTATCTATTCAATTTATAGTGTATTGTTTGATGACTATTGTCTTTCTCCTTTTTTTCTGGACGAGCATTCTCTGTGCCTTCTTTCTGCCTTTTGATTGCTTTGGCAACTTCGGTCGACTCATGAAGCCCCTAGTAGCATCCACCAACACAGAGAGAAACACACACACACACACACACACACACATATTATCTTAGTAATGCTGTGCAGATCTTTAAATTAATTTGATAATTACTTTAACTACTACACATGGTGTGTTGTGTACATAATGGCAATCCTTCAAGTAACAAATCCACATATAATACACTAATTATTTGTATACTTTGATTAAATACAACCATGTTTATTTGTGTCGTTTGACACAAACGTTTTGGTGAAGGATGATGCGTGAGTTCCGCTTATCTAACGATTAAATACGTTGTAGTTTGTGCTAGATGCTGGATTTGTCCTAACCGTCCAGGATCAAAGGTTCGAACCCGTCAAAAGGTCGAAACGTTTCTAGGGACTAATTTTTCGACTCACAACATCGTTGGTGGATAACCACGTTAAATGGCGCTGCCATATCCGCTGAATTGATTAAGGGGGGGGGGGACATTAAAGATCCACCATAGGACGTAATACACTCTGGCGGTGAACACCCTCGGAGTATTTCGGCTCCATCTTTCTGCGCTGCTTCCCTGTGAGTGGTGGGGAGAAAGTATGAACAGCCGCTCAATAAAGGGGACCCACTGGAAATAAATGTTTTCACTTTCGTGTGCTATCCCTATTTCATGATCATAAACATTGAAATTAAAGCTATCAATCAATCAATCTCAATAAATAAATTATATACATTAATGTATAGAATCCTGGTGAAAACCACCAAATTACTCTGAACATAATAAAAATCGCTGATATCAGATTATTAAATATTATTTACATCAGAGGTTATTGTACGCCAGATAACATCAATATTATGGGTTACTTTAAAGTTGGTGCCATGAACAGTTGAAATTTGCCATTTGGTTGAAAAATTTTAAAATTATTGAGCAAAATACGGCCTAATGGATAAAACAAAATGTGTAGCACTGATATGTGTCTAGTATAAGCAGAAATAAACATCAGAAAACATGCACCCAGTCTAACAGGACAGTGTAGTAACTAATCTTGCCTTTTTATGTGGCCATTTGCACTTCTGAGCAGACCTGTCAGAAATAGAATGTCAAACTGGGTTATAAGTACACTGTTTATACGAAATGAAGCATAAAAAGTACGAAATGGACAAATATTTAATGAAATGGACCCGAGTTTAAAAGAACGTATAAACTGTTTATTCAACAAAACTAGTTTCCATGGTGAAGAAAGAAAGAAAAATTGGCTATATACTATATAAAGTTAATAGCTTTCTCCGTTTGGTTAGTTCACTCGTTCTCCTGGTCGACCTCTATATGTCATTGCCAATAGGGTGAAAGGTTTTGCCAGTTCTTTGGTCTTTCACTATGCGGAACCACGCCAACATGAATCGTTGGAAGTGAAGGCTAACTGTTTAGGCCTATTTTAAAACTATAAACCTCCTTCGTAGTTAAACTGCAGATTTATAACTAAGTTGTCACACTATTCTAACACGTCTGGACCAGAAGACTTATTCAAATCATGATATTGTACTAAGATATAAATAAATAACTATTTCCAATCCTTTTGGGTTATATTTGTTGCTCAGAATAGCGTACGGTGTCGTCAACGGAATTCGGAAATCGGCGATAGGATGTTATATAGAGAGTGTGGCGAAAATGACCTGTAGTATGTGTTGTTCTGTTGGTCGGATGCCAGTGTACACCGGAAACCAGGCCACCTTCCGCCAAAATAAAACATAATTTGAAATCAATTCCTGTACAACATTTTGTGAAAATATATACATGTTTTTACATCCATCGGAGAAATAAATACGAATAGTTCAATTTTTGAGAATGTTTATAGTTTTTACTTGACGCTGTTCATAACCGAAAGCTACCGATATCCATACATTACATACGTTACATTACATTTAGTAAAAATTATACTGAGAATGGTGCAGAACATTTTAGTTCTAAATGAAATTAAATTATATCGGCAGTTTTGATGTCAATTATATATTTGAGTTCAAAATACGAGAACAACGATACACTTACAATTACACTTATCCTCTTCTGCAAATATCTTAAAGAACATTTTATAATAAAATATTAGTAAGTAGTAAATGGGTATACCTTCAAACCAATTTGCCATTACAATAAAACAAAATTGTTAATATAATTGTAATGTGGTGTGATATGTATTTGACAATTTAAATATGACGGGTAACCTTTTATAACCATCCTCGTATACAGAAAGCTTACATTCCAAATATCTAAAAGCCATTTTTTTAAAATAAATATTGTTACCTTAAAAGCATCCTATTTTGCATGTTTCGAAGTAATTCTGGACTGTGGAAAAGCATGGTTTTTCGTCCATTCGGTAGGGGTCATTATATGACGTCACTGGAGTCGAAGATCGATTTAGACCTCATGTACTTTCTGTGGTCAGATCCTGAATAGCAAAATTCCAATACTTCAGCAAGTTTTTAATTAATATATTAGTATGATAGTTGATGAAATGGAATCGAATGTTATTTTTAGAAATTTTGTGTGTCGTTTATGAGTGGATCTGCGCCGGTGTATATGTGTTACAGTTAATCTGTATAATCAGATAATATGTATATTACCTAAAATATTCAGGTAATACGTGTATTGCTAACTGAGATTTAATACACATGTCAGGTAATATACATATTACCTGATTATACAGATTAACTGTAGCATATGCACAGGTTTAGCACTGTTTTCCTCGAATCTCGCTGCAGTTCCTCTCTGAGATCCAGCCATATTGTCTGTTCCACTGTCACATTTTAGCCCTGTCGATACCAGTTTCCAGTCGGGTTTTTTTTACTATTTATTTTGGTACTGTACTCATTCCACGAATCTCTGTCGAACGTTACCAGGTTCGTCGCAAAAAACTTAATACCAGCGTCATCAGCGTCATCTTTTGCTTCATCTGTCTATGATCCCTCCCCGCATGGACACGAAATGATAGGAGTGCTTGAGAATTTCCTCACTCAAGGCCAACTTGATCCATGCGTCCGCCTTTGATCTTAAATTATCATGAGATCAGTGTTCTGGTTGGAATAAACCGGACGCAACAAACAACGACACCCATATATGTTTTTGGATTATTATTATAATTTGTCTCACCGCCATCTTTAGTTTCGTGTTTCGTGCTGGTCACTCACTATATGTAGTTAAAAGGTTCGTTTTTATCAGCTTGGTGAGTATTATGTTATTCTTGGGTAGGTATCCGTCTGCTGTTAAAAGTTTGATTCCAGGTTAGTATGCGCGGTAATTGAAAACAAGCCATTGTGGTCCATCAGGTGGAGGAAAGGATCAAAAGAGATTAAATGTCGAAATCATTCACCTGTATTTGTGATAAGATCATGAAACACATGGTTATCAGGCAAATTATGTCACAGCTGTGTAGTAATAACACCTTGTATCAGCATCAACATGGTCTTTAGTAATAATTGCTATGCGAGACTGAACTGCAGGATTTGCATTCTAAAGCAGACAATAGCATACTCACTGGCGCAGTTATTTTAGTAAAGCGCTAAACAAAGTGTCTTGCACGGAGTTAGTGCACAGGAATTCAGACCCTATCCTGGGTGCAAGATTTCATGATCAAGTGAACACAGTGGGTAGTTCGGTAGATCATCAGCGCTCGCATTAGTCTCCCCCCCCCCTCAGGCTCAGTGCCTTCACCGGTAAGACCTTTTCCTGCTGATATAATCATTTATAATCATATATATATATATATATATATAATTGGACAGGCCATGCACAGCTGTAGAACAATGTTAAAAAGCATGTTACTTTGGAAGGCAAGTTGTTGATGGAATTTCATCAAAGTAAATGCCTGGTTGGTCACCAGATCCTCGAAACCACTTACCCATGGTTACTCACGTAAGCCACCAAATAAAACATTCGGTTGTGCCACATTTATTAGCATAACATTACCCAGTAGTATAACATGGAAATTAGATTTAGGTATCTCAGATAATTATTAAGGCAAATATTTATCACTGTGATTCCTCAAAAGGAGATAAAACAAAAAGTGTATTTTGGTTTAGTCCGTCCTCATGTTGAATATACCTCTACTGTATAGGATCCATATCACAAATCACAAAAGGATGAAAGGCTGGTATTATATATATATATATATATATATATATATATATATATATATATATATATTACCTGAAATATTTAGGTAATGTATATTAAATCTCAGCAATACACGTATATTAGCTGGTTCCCACAGGCTGATGAGTAGACCAGACACATGCTTAGGTATACACATACATCTATCAATATGTGGAGGTATGGAACATTTTATTTTTAGATTAATGTATGTATAGTTGTATTTGTATTTAGATTTATGGAGGTAGATCTCGAAGGATGTTAAGATATGTTGATGCTCTGTGCCTGTTGCCTCCTTATATGTACCCTAAAACGCACATTGCCCGTGCCAGACATCTTATCTATCTAATTAAGAAAGTTATGTCGTTATTACATGTTTGAGTCTATTAGCTATGTTATGTATTACGTAGAATCTATATTGTTGTCCTCTTATGTGGTCTGGCGAAACGACCTATTAATTCATACAATGCTGCTTGATGGATTTATACTCCTGGAGTCGTTTCTTACTCCGACAGGCATCTCCATGGGTATTAAGCTGCGGACAGATTTTTTCCCATATTATGAGTAATTAGGTTACACTGATATAGGAAAATTATTGAATGTATAGCTATTATAATCCCGACGTGTCATTCTCAGTATCCGAGATCTGCCTGAAATCCGCTGTTCTCGACCACGGGTCAAATAGATCAAGTGGATAGGCGCTTTAATTTAGATCCCACCACACCTAACTGCATATACTTAGGGACGCTAAATTAGGCGTGAATGAACGTTCACTTAGTGATGAACGGAAACGTATGAGGGTTAGCTGTTAGGTTCGAGTAAATCATAGTATTTACTCAGGTTTGAGACGATATTTCGTTCTAGTCCAGTAATAATCCATTGTGCAGTATTGTTTTTATTTTAGCTAAATCACTTCAGTGATTCCATACTGAGTTAGTGTACATTCTTACGTGGTGAACAAACTGTAATGTTTGTTAACACGCTGAGGGTATATAAAAGGCTTCGACGCCAGACTAGTCGGATGTGTATCGATATATATGGTTCATATAGATAGAATTTGGACCACAGAAAATTACTGTTGAATGTAAACTGTGGTGTCAAAATAGTTTATAATATGTATGTAGCAAGTCACCATTGAACCACACGCACGTGTTGTTTGTTGCGAGCTGTGGTATCAAATGGTATGTTTTACTTGCTTCCGCTTTTTGTACCTAGCCTGCATGTAGCCGCTTTCCTGTGTGCGTGACATACTTGTCGCGTAGGAAAAGCGAATTAGCTGGTTCCCACAGGCTGATGAGTAGACCAGACACATGCCTATACGCATACATCTATCAATATGTGGAGGTATGGAACATTTTATTTTTAGATTAATGTATGTATAGTTGTATTTGTATTTAGATTTATGGAGGTAAGTATCGAAGGATGTTTAGATCTGTTGGTGTTCTGTGCCTGTTGCCTCTTTATATGTACCCTAACACACACACACACACACACACACACACACACACACACACACACACACACACACCACACACACACACACACACACACACATGAAACACACACACACACACACACATATATGTATATATATTACAATTAATGCATCCATTGTCAATAATGTCCCAATTCCCTTCCTCCAATAGCCCTCCGTAGAATACTCTGCACCTTTAAACCAACATTTAGGACCAGTTCAAGAGCCGTCTAGTAAGTTACGAAGGTCCCCTCCATGTCTTCCGTTAAAAATACCTAATATCTTGTAAAAAAAGCATGCATTTTCTTTTATTTTATATTTAATACAGTATATTTACTGTTACCTAAAATATTTCTTTAGCCATGATCATTGGAATGTATGATCCTATACACGTTACTGTTTGCAATTGTTAATTAGAAATTATGTTTATTCATTTATTATAATAACTAATATAGCAGCTAGGTGGCTTAAAATACGGATCATCTGGATATTGCTCGCCTGAAAAATAGAATCTTGCTCTTTTAGATAGAGGGCTGTTGTTTAGCGACACATTGGCACAATTTAGGCCTTTAAGTATCCTAGAACGTTTCTTATTCTTTTATCATTTACGGTCATAATATAATATAATATAATATAATTTGTAATATAGTATATTATAAAATAATGACCATCAATATAGAATTAGTGTGATGCCTGCAGTCTAGTATCAGATTTAACATTCAAATTATGCTCACCAGTGACTAGTTATTACACACCTGAGAATATTGAGTATTAATTGCTAGTATGAGCCATACTTATACATGTGAAGGCGTCACAAGCAACATAATTGTAAAGAAATATCGCGGAAAAGGCAGAGTGTCACAGGAATATATTTAAACTGGCCTCTAGCAAATGAACGTCATTGAATATCACTCGGGATTTAATTATTTGAAAAGTTGTGCCGTCTTTATGTTATCCAACCAGCATATTGAGGAGAGTATGAAAGTATTTGGTGACTGGATTTCCAGACGATCACCTGATGATGATGATGATGAAAAACAGTCCATCGGTACTCACAAGTCCCAGATCCTGGATCCGGGACGACACATATGATGATCATACCATGACTAATCATATTGGCTCATCTCACGCAACTCATTATAACCTTTTAGCTGGGTTTTTTTGAACGTAAATCGTGTAATGAGCATCGAACTACCGGAAAACAACATTGAGTAGCTCATGCAGTTGATAAAATATTTGATTGGGTAATATTGAACAAGAACTGCAATAACTTCAGCTCAAGTGATCTACAATATGATATTTTAAGAACTTGACTATTCAGTGTACATTTGTTCTAATGGAAAGGATTAATTATTATGAACAAAATGACTGATATTTACGTTTTATTATTATTATTATTATTATTATTATTATTATTATTAGATGCATCTCGGGCTTTTGTTAAAGTCAATTACATTAAATTCTTCGACTTACTGACGATGAAAAAATTAATTCATTACTTATTCGTTGCTTATTACATATTTACACAAACTATAACATCTCAATAGTAGATGCAAAAGCATAATGTTGAGATATATTCACATCTCTAATGGTGTTAAGAAGGGTGGTGTTTTTTATATATTTGTTTATATATATCGGTTAAGTCAATCGGGTTATTGTTGTAAAATAGGTCATTTGTATTATGGAAGATTTGGGTATACTTATGATGTTAGTTTAGTGGCGTCCTCTATTTATACACTTCACAGAATGTGTGATATAGCTCTTGGTTATGCCTCAGAATATAGTTTAACTCATTGAAATGCCAGGTGATTAATTGCAGTGATAATATAAATATTGTGTTTAATTTTGATGGTGTAGATCTGAAGGTTGCACCTAAAAACACTAACTTAGGTCATAGTATTGAACCAAATGCTTGTAGTAATATAATGGGGGTACCTCATACTCTAACTGGCAGTGTCGATTATATTTTTAATAATTTGATAGATCGTTTTTATAATATTAAATATCAACTTTTAAAATCATATTGGACTTCTTTTTATGGTTGTACAATGTGGAATGTGACCGGTCACTACATTTCCAGATTTTATATATCGTGGAGAAAATCCATAAGTCTGATAAGAAAATTATTTGATCTTCCGTATAGGATTCATTGTAATCTATAATTAGATAGTGAAAATATGTACTTGTGTTTGTTAATGAATTCCGTTACCAGAGGCAGCAGGTCTGCATTATCTAAAACTTTTAATTATATGTTATATAAATGTAGATTAGCAAACAAAATATTTTATTAAGAAAAGTTTCATAATATATATAAACAAAGTATTGTTAATAGTTGTAGTACTGATGATGAGGTTCTACGTAAAGATACTTTTGTACAAGATATCGTGTATCAAAGGGAGACTTCCAATTATTGTGGAAGGCTGAACTTGACGATGTTTTAAACGTGATAATTATAGGATGACTGAATTTTGACTTTTTTAATTATCCTTTGTGTTGTACTCTACTGTATTGTATATTGAGGGGTATCATGTAACGAAGTAAAACTACTTCGTTACTCTACTTAAGTAGGGTTTTTTCCAAGTAACTGGAAGTAACGAAATAAGATTTCAACTAATTATACTTTTATACTTGTAACGAAGTAGTTTTATTTGCAGTAACGTTACTTTATACTTCGTTAGTTTCATTTACTTCGCGATATTTTCGTTACTTATTTAGTCATAACATATAGCTTATGATTTAGGAGACAATTGATACAGTTCCAGAAAATTATCATTGCAAAAAATTAAGTTGCCACCAACTTGTGTATCTTTGATAAATTTATGGTAAACAAATATATTTTAATATAGAGATATCAAAATGAAGCACTATGACTTAAATGGATTGCTGGTTTTGTCAGGGGGAGATCTTGTGTTACATAATTGTTGGGTGTACTGGACCACTGGACTAAAGAATTAGATAATGATGACTCCATGGATTGCATCTATCTAGACTTTGCTAAGGCCTTTGACTCTGTTCCCCATCAGAGGCTACTAAGGAAAGTATATGGATATGGCATCGGAGGAAAGCTTATCACATGCGTCAGGTCATTTTTCATAGGCAGAAGACAAAGTGTCTCCGTAGCCGGTGTTTCCTCCCTACTGGCACATGTCCTAAGCGACATACCACCGGGCAGTGTTCTGGGACCCCTCTTATTCATTATCTTCATCAATGACACGCCAGAGGTAGTTAACAGTCTAATGAGGATGTTCGCGGATGACACAAAACTGTTCAGGACTGTAAACAGAGAAGCAGACTCAGCGGTTCCCTAGAAAGACTTTATTACACTACATGAGTGGAGTAACAAATGGCAGCTGAAATTTTATGCAGATAAATCCAAGATATTGCATATAGGAGGGAAAAATCCAAACCAAAAGTATTATATGACCCAATGTGGAAAATCAGTAGAACAACATGAGACCAAACTGGATAAAAATCTGGGTATCCTTATAGACCCTGAATTAAACTTCAGTCAATACTGTGAAAAACAGGTCAACAAAGGAAACCAAATACTAGGCTTGACACGCAGGACATATTCCTATTTTGATGCCGAGTCTGTGACCAGACTATATACATCACTGGTTCGACGCCACCTCGAGTATCGTAATGCAGCCTGGATGCCCCTCTACAGCAAAGACATCACCCTACTTGAGAATGTACAAAGACGTGCCACTAAGTTAGTTCCGGGCCTGCATGATAGGGAATACGAGGATAGAATGAAACAGTGGAAGCTACCAAGCCTTCACTACCGTAGGACAAGAGGCGATTTGATAGAGCTGTACAACCATACACATATAGCATGTATCATATCGACGCCAAGTACATTAAATTAGATCAGTCACAAATCACCAGAGGGCATTCATTCAAACTAGCCAAAGAAAGCGTAAACAAAAGGGTACGACAAAAGTTCTTCACTATAAGAGCAACTAATGCACGGAATCAACTCGCAGCTGAGGTCGATGGAAATATAGCCAACAACCGGTAAACGCATTCTTTCAATATGACAGTGCGACCCTAGGTAGGTCACTCTCTGCTAATAGGCTATAAGCCTAAACTATATGCAGAAGAGGATAAGTATAAGTAAGGATAAGTATGGTGTGTTATTGAAATGAGTTTTATAAGAATGCTAACATTTAGTATACATGCTCGCTGATATTCAAGACTGGTTATAATTTTGCCAAACTATTTTTGAAAGCTCAATTTGTTATACAATGTTTCAGCTGAAGCCAACTATTTACTAAGATTCATTGTGATTAAATGTTTAAAAGCATTGGCGACACCAACTTTCTGTGGACGCAATGAACTTTAGGTGGCAGCACATGTCTGTGGACCCAGTGAATTTTGTTCACTTTTGTGCACCGAGCATTTGATTCTCATATTTTGTGTTACAATACATTTCATCTTTTACTTCTGCTTTTTACTTCAGTTATTTTTTGAAAGTTGTTTTACTTTTTACTCAAGTATATTTTTACAAGTTTACTTTTACTCCTACTTAAGTTGTTTTAGAGGCTTACTTTTAGTTTCACTCAAGTACAAAATACAAATAGTTCAGTCACACCTGTGTATATAGTATGTACAGATGCATCTCAGTAAATATTACTTTTTTAATCCTTGAATAAAACTGTGACCGCGTTTACTTTGCAATAATGCAGTAAACAAACTTTAATCAGGGCATCACTAACCAAATTTGCATCTTTACATTTACCAATCAAATATTATTGTTTTATGTTGTCATATATATAGAGAGAGAATTATTGAAGGAAGTTTATTTGGGGTATGTTGGAGTCTATGGTTGTATTCACAGACCACAAAATACATATTACGTTTTCTACCCAAAATCTAATTTATTTGTCACATAGAAGCAAAGAATCAACTGAAACGTATTTTTTCAAAAGATGCCAGAACTAATTTTGGTTATTAACACTAGTAGGGTGGAGTCTACCAAAACTAATGATAAAACATGTCATGTTTCAAAACAGGACGTGGCTAGCTCCAACAGAGCTATAAGCAATTTGTTCTATCAAATGTTTACCAGGCAGCCATTACAATACCTGAATATAATTGTCTCATATATATTTACCAAGTAAAAGCTATGGTATTTTATTCTTTTAAAATACACCATTGATAGTTATGATAAGGGAACACACTCCAACTAAGATATAGTTCTACTTTTTACAAAGTTATCATTACAATTTATTTAATTATCTACAGGCTGAATACATGGATAACCTTGTGCCAATAAATATTACTTATAGCAAGTGACACTTCATCCTTTTCTTCTATTCCAAAGGCTATTTAGTTACTTATATTTGCCACAGTTCTTCACATCAGAATGTGAATAATTGTATTGGTTGTTTTTAGAAACTGCTAAAAGGTCATTTAAGAAAGGCACAGTATTAACCAGTTTATTTGAAAAGAGTCCATCAAAGAAGTATTCTATATACAATATCCTGAACATAACAAAATATTACCCCATCACATTAAATGTACAGTTTTAGCCTTCAATTTGCATGATTTACACATAATAATCATGTCAAAGAATAGCCGCATATTAATTATTAACAATTAAAGCAATGAGCAATAAGGTAGTCGAACGTAATGGTGCCGCATCTCCAATTTAGACAATTATTTTCACAATAATCTTCTAAAAAAATAAACATCACAGTGTTAAGCTGCCACATTTAGGCTAATTCATCACAATATAATTCTACCTGCTATAGGAACCATGAAACATTACACAATTCTGTCACCTACATCCATATTTGGGTATCTCCCTAAATTAATTCAGGTATGGAATCTGTGGTGCTGTAATAAGAAAAACACCAGAAATATAACAATAGGAAGAGATAATACTAAACAAAGGTGAAACAAATTGCACTTTATATATATATATATATATATATATATGAATTGATTAATATTATATTCAGACAACTAGGAGAGCCAGAGAGAGTTAATTAGTGATTTCTTCTTTAGCTTAGCACACATTAGACATGAAAAATGGCAAAACAGGAAATGAGAAGATTGGATACAAATTGCCACGGAGAGAAGAAAAATTGGAATTTGAACACTAAACTATGCTTTTGGGATGCCAATTCATTATATGGAGATTGTAATATATAATTCAATCAACTACTTGTTGACCAGAAGGAGTATTTTGGATAACATGCATAATGAAGACAGTTAAAAGTATTAAAACAAACTATTCCTTTCAAGTGCCACATCAAATGTTTTCTTCTGGTACTATTTCCAAGTTAATTTGGGCCATTATTAATTTACCATAAAAATGTTATATCTAAAATATTTATTTGACACATACAGAACATTTTACCCATTACTATTCATACAAAACTGTGCCACATTTAATACAAATGAAACTAAGATAGACAAAACTATATATATACAATTTTTCCATCCTATTACACATTACACTAAATACAATTACAAAATTTATATAATATTCTGATTCAAACACACTGAAAAGCATCATTCATATTACTATGAAACATTTGCAATGACTAGACAACTAATTTTGTCAAATGTAAACTTTAGTAAATCGGTTATTCTATAAATGGCCAAATATAAACGAATCATGGCCACATGCAATATCATACGTCATCAATTCAAATGTACATTATGGATAATACATTTCAAGTAAAACTAGTTTTTTATACTAGACATATAACAAAATTGTATAAAAGTTTTCACTGATGTTTTAACACTTTAGTGAGGAACAACCCACATATATATGTATATTAAAGAACCATATCAACAATTAATTATTATGGATGTGGAGACAGCTATACCTATTGCCTCTTACAACCCAGAGACTGATATTCAACATTTACTGTTATACTATAAGATTAAAAGTATCAAAATACCGTTTTTTAGAATGATAATCCGTCCATTACTGACTTATAAAAATGGATTTTAAGTTCAAGTGACAAAATGCTTAATGAGAAGCCAATGTCATAAAACCTTCAATATAATGAAATGACAATATTATATTCTGACGGCATAATACCAACCAGTGATGTAGAGTTGTAACTCTAACCATTGATTATTTAATTATTAATCAGAAGTGGCTCTTCACTGTCAGAGACATCACCATTGTTTGGTATGTTATCATCAGCTTCGTGGTCTATGGATTCTCTGGCTTCTGATGAGGAAGCTGAAGACGCATTGTTTCCATTGACTTTCTTAGAGGTTTTGTTGCTCTGTGAATAGAAAAGTGAATGTCGTAATTGTACATCTACATCATAGTTATAAAACAGTCAGATAACTACTGTAGCCTAACAAGTGTTCTCATTTGCATTAATGTGCTGAATAAGTTGAGACAGCATCTATGAAAATATACAACACATCTGTATATATTCAGAGCATGTCAAAAACTACAATGCAATACAAAATTATTGATCTCCATTTTCTGAATGGGCAGGATGGGTAGAAATGAGAAAATAAAATAACAATTAATTTCTACCACTACACAACAGCAAGCCCACAGATTACCATAATCACAAATGGTGCTTAACAATCACCAATTTTCCAGACCACAGGTGGTGCACTTCCCGCCTGCACAGGCCAATCATGAAGGTAGTCAGCAGAGTACAAGGCACAAGATAGAGAAGAGCGGGTTGACCCTGGTTCATCATTGTTAGGGCTACAAATGTTATCACAAGTCCAATACCATAGGCTGAAATGGTACAATGCATGAAGTAAAATCAATCCAGTGAAAAATACACCTCATATATTACATAATATTTAAAATTCCCTCCTAGTGTGTATTGATGCAAGATTGAGCAATTTTGTGGGGCAACTTAAACTCATGGCTGCCTAAATATTACAATGATAACTGTGTAGACACATAAAATTTGGACAACAGAAACATAGTTGGTTGGGAAGACCTATTTAGCTGTGTATTAAAAAATGCTTACCCAACACACTGCCAATGAAATAAATTCTGTGACTGTTAACCCTCAGATCAAATCCATGACAGTAGGAAACCAGTAATCCTAACAGAAACATATAACAGAAATACAATAAACATATAACAGAAATAACTTTATTTTTATTAATAAACTACCTACAGAATTGTTCTGCAACGTACCTTAAACTAACTTACAGTATTACAGGTAAAAACATAACATTTCCTTATTTAAGTTAAATATTATTCATTTTACCCATACAGTCCATAAACTAGTTCTACCTGGTACAAGGATATCACCAAAACCAAGAAGTGAGTATGACAGCTGGCAGACTGTCAATGCTGAATGATTAATTCTTGGCACCTTGAGAACCATTGGTAACTAGTCATAAAAAACATGAAATTGAAGTGATATTACTCAGTGGAAAAACATATTCAACTAACATAAATATGAACTTGTGAAATACATTGTTAGAATTGTTCAATGGATATACTAAACTAAACTTAAACTGCATTTTATTAGTGGAATGTCTTTTGACAGACAAGAGAAAGGGACGCTAAATTGAATTCCAACTAGATTTAAGTTATCATATCATTTCATATTTGAAGATCCATCATATCTGCATATTTCTAGATTCATTTACATATTATTAACCATCAGATATGTGCAAGCACACATGTCCATGCATGCATGCACACACATACACTTTGTTGTAAACATGAACACTGTAAGTATGAATTCATGTTTGGTACCTCTAATACCATATATACTCGTATATAAGTCACACATGTGTATAAGACGCACCCGCTTTTTGGACCAATAAACCCCCCTGGAGTCGAACTCACGTATAAGACACACTAAAATCAGCAATATTTATTTTAAACCAAAAACAATTCATCATTATCACTCTCTTCACTGAACATCTGTTGTATCTGTTCACCTTCTTTGTCTGATTCAGTGTCGAATTTGACATAATGTTCAGCACACAATACAACATCTTCCATGCCATCTAAATAATTGCTGACAGAGCACTTCTTGAATGCTTCGGTAATGATGGCAGGGTCTATTTAATCCTAGGGCATTTTCACCCACTGTGTGATGACAGATAACGACAACTGCTTCAGGTTGTCTGCTCCTGTGCATTCATTTCCGTAATGCTGTTTGAAGTAGTTTATTAGTAGTTCCCATGTGCCAGCTTTGGAAGTAATTAACACATTGTTTGCTGTAATTGTTATCCTTGTATGTGGATTCTATGGTCATTCTTTGCGTGGCCTCATTTACCATTCAATTACACACACTCACATATTTTGATTGTAATGACACGTCTTAGATAGACCAATTATAAACATTCCAAAAATAACATCTGCCTCTAATAGTTTATGGAGGCGGTCGTATTGGTCATAGTGCGGCCGTTTTCATAACACAGCTGATTTGGACCTACACCTTTGTGGCCATGTCACTAATTAGAGCAGCTGATTAAATAATCATGGCAGTTATCACGATTAAGTTTGGCTTTGAAAGACAACAGTGAAAACACACCTAATTAATTTGTTTATTGTTCATATATTCATTAGTAATGTTGAAAAACCATATTATTGTATTTCCCCCTAAATTATGCCAAATATTACCTTCCCTTTAGGTTTTCCGGGATGTTTCAATCAAAGTAACACCCAAAGGTTTTAAATGGGCTTTACAAACTCTATCTGAAATTCATATGAACAACCCTTATTCCAACACTGAACAAAAAGTGTAAATAATAAATTACATGAAAGGAAAGAAGTTGGAAAGAATAAAGATTACTTTATTGATAGAAACACGACTCACCATTTCTCCAGATTTACTACCTCCTCCAGTAGCTACATCAACCATCACACTCTCTCCAGACTAAAGGTAAATAATTAAACGACAACAACATCAACAATAAATGTAATGAAGAAACAAATGTTCCGTCGACGAGAACGTATATTATATCTGATATGCGAATAACAAAATATTTAAAGCAATTTGATAAACAACATTTACCAATAATAAATTCCTAAGGAATGTTTTAAGCATTAATTATATTCTCACCTTAGTAAACAGTGGTGTAATGAATACAAAGAAGATGTCATAAACAAACAGGAGCCCAAGTAATACCGTACAGGACTGTAAGAGAAAAACCAGTATAATGTTTTTATTAACCAACTATTTATAATATAAGAAAGATTTGTTTTTAACGTACATTGGGCTAGTGCAGTTAAATCATTTATACACAATATATACTACTGCCTTGGTACTGCACGCACAGTATGAGATAACAAATTTGAATGATATTTCAAAATTGAGTTAAATTAGGAATTTAACACAGAATTAGGTTTAAATAAGATATTTTCAAATTTGATTTAACAAGCCTTTTCACCTGGATAATACATTTATTCAATATTTGCATCGTAGTGACATGATTAGAATGAAAATAATTCTTGAACAATTGCTGTCAGCAACTCTGTTGATAACATACTGGTATGTTTATAATTTAGTCTAACCATACAACCAGCAGTCTGAATAATTAAACTAGGTAGTCTTTTTTTCTTATGTCTTCTTTTTCATAGGATAATTTCTGTCAAACCTATATTTTGAACAGATTTGTTTGAGAACCATAACAAAATAAATATTTGAAGGGTTGTATGACGTGTCAATTTCATGCATTAAAAAGCTATGTTTTGATTAGGGCTAAACATATGCAATCACTAATTGCAATAGGCAGTAGAGATATCAACTGATGACAGAAATGTAAATTAGCTTGTAAATTTAATTAAATATGATTTTGTCTAATATAACAAAATAATCATGTGCATCAAATGTGGCTCTATAATTCATTACCCATCAAAGGGTCATATAACACCATCACAATTTTTGCCAATCATATTGGTGACTGCCAGTAGAGTGCACATCAAATAAACAATATTTCCAGTCAATGGAGTGGTACATGAATTGCATGGAATCACACAAAAAATGCAGAATATAATAATTTTAACATGGGAGGAAATCTTTATCACCAGTATGTCCAGTGGGCACTTTAATTAGATAAGACCCATAAAGTTTACTGAATCAGCAAACTTTTTTCTTCAAAATACCATTTATTCTCTGAAATAGTTCAATATTTCACCTTAAAAGGTCTTAAAACTGCATGCAAGTGAATATCTCCTTTTAAATAGAAAAGACATATCATCTTACCATTAAGCTTGGTAATCTAATGGTCTTCATCATGTGTACACAAAACATGACTCCCAAAATATCCTGTAGCACCCAGGCATAACTGAAGCAAAGAACACAAATACAATATAAAGATACCAGTGAGGGAATCAGTGCCTCATCTTAGCCTCAACACTGGTAACAGCTGATAAATATCAGTGAAGAGAGAATATCAAGGCAATCATTTCACAAATACAGGTGGCATGATTTTAATCAAACCCTGATCTGGAGGTTTACAGAGCAGTGCTATAATCACTAAGCTAGAGGATTGTCTTAATAGAAGCTTAGTAATACTTGTTTTAAATGAGATAAACCTGGCTGCTTATTTAGTACATATTACCAATTAATTCTGCAGATTTGAGGTAAATAAAGAATTTGTGGCAATAACTTCTCACCTTTTATTTCTTTCCACAGCCCACCAAACTGCTATACCAGTACACACCAAAAACAATATAATTCTACGAACTTCTGGCCTATGTCTCAATACTGGCAACTTGTTTGGAGGGATTCTGCCAAAGTAACAAACATCATCAGAACACATGATACTGTCACAGACTACACTAACTACCTAGATACAAATATAAGATGATAAGTTTATAATTAAAATAACCTGTGCATATTATTTATCATTATTCACCAATAATCAACTTTATAATCAGTGATAACTCACCTACAGTCACCAAAGCATGGAATTAACAGCCACAGTGGTCTTACACAAAAATACATCGCTGTACAGGCAGCCATGGTAAACATGGCAATCACCATATATACTAAAACGGAAGTTATCCAAAGGATTATATCAAACACAACACCACAAGAAGAATTGTTTATAGTAGTCGTTAATTATGAATAAAATACATGACTGAACAATAGATACCCAGTTCATTCAGTTTTAAATATGAGATCGTATAGATACAAAACATAAAAGAATACTTACCAAGATAATCATAAAAGAAGTAAAGTGATATAAGCATCACACACATAAGTATGACAAACACTATAATTGCTGTGGGATTCATGTCAAATGTTTCAGGATCGGCATCCTCATCAGAAATATCTTCCTCAGCACTCTGGGGTCTCTGTCTAGCTATTTTGGTTTTCTTCATGTACCTTACCAAAATAATTTCAAGACAGTTCATATCAATCAATTACAAATAACAGGAATTAGAATTCTGTATAATTGTACTTTTTCTTAATTGGACAGAAATCAGATATAAATATACATACTGCTTGTGCTTTTCGATGCCTGACCAAAAACCACCAATTATAACTGTGCCTGTAGCCAACAGCCAAATCACTACCATGTTCCAGTCAATGTGTGGACTATTAGGTGAGAACAACTTCACCTGAACATTTTTGCCTAAATTCTGATCAAATAAAAAGCTCAGAAAGTAAACAATATTTTCAAACTACGCAGTTAAAAATCACAAATATTTTATCTGAATTGACCTCACTGCCAACATGAACACAATTTGGGCATGATTAATCTTTCTTTATTTCACATGTCTAGCCTGTGAAATTTCTACTTATTATATTACTGAAAATAAATTGAGCTCTACCTGAATATAACTTTTAAGGTGTTTAGTATGGATGTTACTTACCATTAACTGATCAAAGTCTATTTTAGCCAATACTGATACAGATATGTTAACATCATCAGAATCAATCTTTTTGGTTACTGATGGACCATTCTGTTTCAAATAAAAACAGATATTATTAGATCAAGGTTGATCATCAGTGTTTACTACAACCACAGCTAGCTAGCTAGCTATTATAACTTGAAGCATCACTTTTACTAATACTGAACTTTGGTTCCATGAGGCATATAAGCACTATGGACTGAAAGAAACATCCAAGCTTCTCACACATCATCAAGAAATTGAAGGCTCTGCAGAATGACTCTCACGAATACTGATAAATACATTTACCAAAATAATTCAAACTAATATTTCTCATTTTAAAATATATAAATTAATGTGAATAACACTATGCAATTTGAATTATTAAGATTTCTTCACTGGTATGTGAGATGAATGTGATTTAGAATTAGAAAAGAGTTTATTAGCTGCTATAAACAGTTTGTCTAAAAGTGTAAAATGGAAAAATCATTTCTAGCAGAGATCTGCCTCATATGATTGCTCCCTTTTCTAGGAACATTATTATGAACCAATATTATCATATATCTGATTAATATAAATAAGATTAAATTATTAAAAACTCGGTGTCTTGCATGCACAGATATATCAACCAAAATCAGGGATGAGAAATGTCTGCTATTTAGTAGATTATTGCTAATTGTGTGATGATTTTGATTAATTCTGTGATAATGATGTTCCAAGGGTTTTTGTTGTTGTATATTTTGCTAATGGTGAGTTTTATTTATATGATAAACTGGGGTTTGACAAACTCTTCCAGATGTCTTCATTAATCAGTATTTTCAGTGTCAAAGCATAGACAGATCATTAGATGTACTCTCAATCGGTGTATTTATTCAGCTACCCTTATGGAACAGTGATTTTCCACCATTGTGAAAACTGGTAATGTCATATAATCAGTATTTGAAACAGAATTTTCCTTTAGAAACAGAAATTCCAGACAGGCAAAAATCTAGTGAAAAAACTTAACCCTAAACATAGAGGATGGAACAGTCAAGCGATGACATCAGCTCATGAGAGATGCTTTATTATTAGGCAGGAGATATCCAGCATTCAGAAGGATCACTCCGAGGTTATATCTTATCACAACTTTTCATTGTGTAATATAATAATAATGCATGTTTATATAGCATCAGAACCAGATAACCCTGTTCTGAGGCACTGTACAGTATTAATATCCCCAACTCAGACCTGTTTCTATCACGGCTCGACTGTGTGCATGTGTGCATTTTATAGAAAGTAGATCATCAATGATATCTTTGTGTGCTTCAATGACTGAAGAAATTATGGCAGTCATTTTCCCAATGTTTCATTTTTTTCACCATGGTCAGCAACTATACCCACATTGTTGTACAGCTGTCGAAGTCTGTGTGTTTTGGACTTTTTTGGTTAATGATTTACAACCATCAAGAACAGTTTGTGTGTTACAAGTCCAAACTTATTACATCACAAAAGTCAACAATCACTGTGTGTCATGCATAGAGTTGTATTTAAACTATGTCATATAGTTAATGTACCAGAGTACGCATGTTGTGAAAATGCGTATTTTTATTATTTTGGCCACTCTGTGATTCTTGACTACAGTAAGAAATTGTGACATTTATAAAAATTTATTAATTAACAGCTTAATAAAATAATCTGTGTGTGTGTGTGTGTGTGTGTATATATATATATATATATATATATATATAAACTCTCAATATAAAGGTAAAAGTATTGCAATAACTGTACACCTTAGTACACTAAATAATAATCAGTTTTAGATGTTCACCAGTTTAACTATGTAACCTCCTATTTTTCCACATCTTAACCACCAGTAACTTTTATTTTATGGAAAATTATTATTTTAGCAGATACTTTGATCTTTTGCATGGTTAGCTGATATATTCAGTACATAATCACTATAAAATGATTCTAACAATATCTAACTATTCCTGCCTAAAGTAGAAGATCTAAAACATTGATTAGGTTGGATGGTACAAAAAACTGTGATCTCGTCTATTTGAAAAGGCTGAAATGATGGTACTGCTTTATCATGTTAGTGATGGTGGTGATACTTGACTCATTTGGTTGTAGCTATAAATACGCTGACACATGATGGTCAGCTTGTGTACGAATAATACCTGTAGCACAAATTTATGCATTAGATCCACAATGTTTTAAATATACTTGTATACGCTCATAAACAAGATGATTAAATAGTCTTACAGTTTAATAGACTTCAGGCAATACATGTTATGCATAAGAAATACTTACATCCTAGAATATTTGATGGAATTTATTTCCAAAGCAATAGAACTCACTGTCACAGGCGATAATCTTAATAGGAGACATTTACACTAATAGCTGTTGATCAGGATTATAGTATCAAGCTGGGGTAGATGTACACAGCTTACATGGACATAATGTTAATAATTCTGAGTTAGAGAATCAATAAAGATTATTTTTCTGGAAATAATAGTTGGTTCAAAATAAAAGTTTTATCATGGTTTAGCCTTCTCTAATCCAAAATAGATGTTTAGCCTAATTTGGGTTATAAAATAGTTCAACACTCACTTATTTTTGCACTTCATAGGTTTCTTAATTCTATATTAATTATATGAGAATATAACAGTATAACAAATTATTAACAAACATATTGACACTCACCGATTCTGTGGAACTGACTACTACGACAGCCACTGCTCCATATTTCTGCACAACAACAGCCTTCTCTAAGAATGTACAATTCCCTCTAGCCACAAAGGCTACTTTATTTTCAAGATGATAAACAACAGCACTGTTATTACACATATAAAAGCTACTTAAATTGACCACTTCATGGAATTTCTGCAAGTAACAAGAACAGACAATGGATCATCAGGTTTTTCAGATACATAGATGGTATGATTAAAAAAATCACATTCAGATAAATTATTATTTTTCACAATGTACAACATAGCATTTATTTTTATATAAAAATATACATTTATATATTTGTTTACATAAATACATAATTAATGCTGTAAAATCAAAGGAACTAGCCAAATACAGGGAAATTTTTATTATTTGATTTTCTTTGGCTTAATGTATCCAATGTACTTTGGGAATTAGATTTGATGTTAAGTTGATTCAGTGGGTGTTGACTTCTCAGCAATTTATCAAATCTACACCGAGTTGTAATTGTTGCCATTTTGTGGTTAATTATTAGAGTGATTAGTCAGAGACTTGATATTTGAATATTTTATTGCTTTTGTCATTAAAATTTTTCTTGGTTTTCTCTCATTACTTATTTCCTTTTTCTCCCCGAAGTGTTTGTACTCCACAATGTGAATGCATTGAGATAGCTGGGTCTCCACCAGCCACAGGTCTCCATTTCTCTTTGACACTTAGGGATGAAATATTTAGTCTGTTTGACAACTTCTTCCAAAAAGGTTGAATTACCCTGCCATAAATCTAACTAGAGCAGCTTTGTAGAAGGGACAGAATAAACCATAGCACAAAAAAGGGAAATCACAAAAGGCATTTCCATGATGTGCCATGTTGTAATAACAAAAAGCACCATAACGTACCAAAGTTAAGAAAACCTCATATTACATCAAATCATATTTATTATATACAGCTTTAATTAACATGGAATTTGCATTTCAGACATGGAAAACATCAGGAGCAATATGAAGAAAAAATACTACAATTCTTTTATGGCTTCTTCTTTGTACAAGATAAGTAAAAGAGTCATGCAAGTAATGAGGTAAAACATGTGATGAAACATTCTTCAGACATAAGCCTGTTGGGATCTGAACTCATGTCCTAGAGATCTGTGGGTAACCACACATCCAGTACAAGAATGGAGACATCCTAGCAGGAGTATGATGAAATGACTGCTGCATATCTGTAGTTTAATGATCATTAATAGAAAGGTGTATGAAGAAATAAACACTGTTCATAGACTAGCTAAAGAAATGACTCCAGAACCCTTAAACATTCAGAAATACAACTAAAAAAAGGGGAAATATATTGTGCATGGTGTACTTAATTTTTTTTATGGCAAACTATCAATGCCCATGACCTATATATTTTCATACAATTTCTTACATTAAAATTTTCATTGGAACCTTGGAAAATATAATTAAAGAAATTTTTCAGGTATGTAACAAATTTTCTCACTTATTCTGGGTCTATTTATATTTAACAGATTTCCAAATTCAGTGCTTTTTTAAGACTGTATGAATGCTGATTCAAAAGCATTCACCAACTGACAATTTTGAGATATACACCAGTTGTACCCAGAATCATACAAACACTCCAAAACAGTTTGTTCCATTTCCTGTGAGAATTATTTGTTGATTAAAGAATGCTAATGGTAATTCTAGCTTTAATTAAAATATGAGGAAGTTATCTCCATGATAAGACATGTTAAAATTCTTGATTAGCAAAATAATCCCCAAATTATTGATCCAATTTTGATATTGGTTAAGTACTATCAGTTGTTTTGGTATTTGTATCACTAATGGACATACTGCAAACAACAAGACAGTTTGGATAACCTAATGTTTTCAGCTAATGGTAATAAATAGAAATGACTAACTTATTATCAATATTACTGTTTTTACTTCTGTCAGATTAAATAAAACATAATAAAAATTACAATAAACCAGCACAATAGCATACACTGTATGATACAGTATATAAAGAGAACAGCCATTGAGCAAAATTACATACAGCTTCTTCCAGACTTGTTGGCAATGGACTGTGTATAGGATTATACACACAAAATGATTCTCCATTGTTGCTAGAGCCTCTATCTTCTCCATACAGGACTGCAAGACCATCTTCACACCAAACCTAAATGGGACCAAAACAAAAATTAAGCCTGTCATCACTCAGAAAAAACTACTAAATGAAGTTTGATTGATATATTTTACAGACTGTAACCTCATTAGTTTTGTCCCATTTTATAGTTGTCTTTTAGAACCATCACCTCCTGCTACAATATAATTTATTATCAACTGTAAGATATGATTTAATTACATTTCCAAAATAAATTAACTGCAGTATTCCTGTTCATTAACAAATTAACTGCAGATTCTGCAGCGTATAATAATAAAATCTCTGTTGAAAGTCACAGAAAAAGTCTTTTTGTTGTAGCTCAATAAACTTTGTGTCCATTATACAAATTTCTAATCAGTAGTAAATAATACTTTTATGGGGTGAATATTAGATAAGTTATATAATTTTTATGCCAAGGCAAATGCTATAATGGGTGAAGAGTCCATAACACTTTTAACTTAATTAATTATATTCACCTTATACCTGGATAATTATTGGGTATTTACCAATAGGTTAGAAATATTCATCCCCCCTATATTTAGGGTAAAATGCAAGAAACTACATACATTATTTTTCAATAGCAAAAACAGATAAGGCATTTAAGTTATTTAAAAAAACTATTTAGTTTTACGATCTGTAAATAAGATGTTTTTAATTTATTTTTTGTCATCACATTAACATGAGGGCTGAAGCTGAAAGCCCAGACTGAATGCTATTACAAAATAAAACTTTTATCATAATCAAAATCTAATAGGTCATTCCATGCCAACTCACCTGGCACCTATTTGGTCATTATCTTGGATTTTGTTGAAAATCATTTCACAAATACTTGTTTATGGAAAACTAACGTAAGCAAAATTTTAGGCCCCAATTCCAAATAGTTTCTGAGATGTAGACTGCTCAGAAAATGGGCACGACTCACCTTGTGGAAGCCAAAATTGGGCAGAAAATGCCTATATCTCAGCTTTGAAAAGAAATAGACTTAAAATTGAGCTTGTACCTTATTTTTAAGTATATCTAACAGATCAAATGAAGTATTCAGCTTCGTTTAATATGTTCAGAGTTATTCAATGTTGAACACCTTGAAATAGTGTTGGAGGTTGTATGATTTTTGGTGTAACAGTTAGCCATGTTGAAAATTGATAAGGCCTTTGATACCATATATACTCGCGTATAAGTCGACCCAGCAGATAAGTCGAGGTAAATTTTTGACCCTGTAATTCTTTCCTCGTGCATATGCTCACTGTATAAGTCGAGGTCAAGTATTGGCTTAAAATCCGCCAGAATCCGAATCATTGTCATCATTCATGAAAAAGTTGACCCAGTCATTCAAACTCATGGTGTCAGCAAGTGCATCGTAAAGATATCAATATGAATTTCTTCACTGGCAGTGAAAGGCACACACATACACATGGATTTCGCTATGATGTTGTAACTAATATAAATAAACAAACTTGTCATACCAAACACTCCCTTCAACCGACAAGTGTTATTAATAATTTGTTTCACAGCAAGTGGCAGAGCAAGGTTTGCTATGTGAACAGTGATTTCTATGTTATCGCTAATCATCTGGAGGTACCAGTAGTTAACAACCCGTGACTATCAAGTATTATATTGCATAAAGACTGACATGTTTGTGAAATCCAAATAACAGTTTGGTGAAAATAAATCTTAATTTATTTACTAAGACTATTAGGCAGAGATGTGGTGATTTTGTTCCAACTATCGCTCACACAAGCATGCCTGATTGTAACTTCACTTGGCAAGTATTATTAATTCATTGTTTCACAGCACATCTTGAGGTACTGGTAGGTAACAGCACCTGACTATCAAATATTATTACATAAAGACCGGCATGTTTGTGAGATGCAAATAACAGTTTGGTGAAAATTAATTGGTATTTATTAAATAATAATGGATTAGTAGGCAGCGATGTGACGATTTTATTCTGACTCTTATTGGGTCGAATCCTATAGTGTTATGTGCCAAGGATGGCCGAAAACATCTTTCCTTCGGCTGGTAGAAAATATGATGCACGTATAAGTCAAGTTGCTTTTGGGAACTCCCTTTTCATTAGCCAAAAAATTTACTTATATGCGAGTATATACAGTACTTTGATTTCTGTTTCATATGCCTGTCAGTTTCATTTCATCACCATTTCACTCCTTATGGTTATGATATTTTCAAATTTGTACAGGCACACCGCCACCACTCTCACTAGTACACAATATCCAAATTTGTACTTAAGTCTTAATTAGTTAATAGGAAGAAGAATATCTAGTAACTAGACTAGGTCTAGACTCTAGTCTATAGTATAGGTCTAGTTATACCATACAAGGTTCTTAAACAAGCACCATTTTATTTATGTAACAATAAAAACCGGATAACGTGTATTAAATTAGACAATTAATATGAATTATCATAAATATATAATTTAGATCTACCTGGTTAAGCAAAACAGTCATGCTCAAAATAAATAATAACAGATCTTCACAGCTATCCATGACTGCAAAACTTCAGGTTTCCAATGGAATCCAGGATACGTAATTTATACTGGTCTAAAATTTATAATAGCATGATCAAAAGCTGTTGATAGTGGTGTTGAAGGTGAACTGCTACAAATATCTGCTTAACTCTACCGACTTCAACCCTTCGTTATTTTCACTAAAAACTTGCTTATGTCAGAATTGGGTTAAACCACGGTGATACCATGAATAAAGCATTCGGAAACTGAATATCTTGCCCCCTGACGATTTCGTTCCATCGATCTCGGCCCAGCTACATTAATTTTGAGTTCCAACCATTGGTTCCAACCATACAATATTGTTTAGAACATGGATAGCAAGATATTTTGGGGGGCCTTAATATTTCTATTTTATTCTAATTAAATTGAAGTTGTAATAAATATGATATTATACTTGAAAGACATGGATATAATACGATTAAATACGAAAAACAGAGAATTAACGTATTTTCCCCGTCTGACGGGTCAACTGGAGTCCCGAGGCTGGAGTAGACGATCTAAATTGTATATTTGACCATGAGAATTTTGGTTCTTGTGCTCGAAATTGATTTAATTACTATGAGAGCCTCAATTGTCATTCGTTAATCGTATTAATCATTGGTCTCTCTTTAAGAAACTTATTAAACGTAATATTGATGTTACTTTGATCCGTCTTCTCATATTCTGGTATTCATTGCCAACAAACATTTTGTATACGCTGGGGTAACCAATTCTCTCAATTCTTTACTGTGTCTAATGGTGTAACACAGGGTGGAATTATGTCACCTGTGCTGTTTAATATATGCATGGATGAGCTCAGTTGCAACTTAAATCAGATTTATATTGGTTGTACTTGTAGTATGAATGGCATGATCATAAATCATTTACGCGGATTAAAACTAGCTGTATCATAGCTCCCTCACCTACAGCTTTCCAGGAGCTGCTTGATATATTATATGTGCTGACTTTGCTGTGTCATTATTATTTTTAATGAGAAAAAGACAAAGTGTATGTGTTTCAAACCAAATTCACTGAATGGTTTATTTGTACCTACGCTCTGCCTTAGTGATGTACCTCTGACTTTTGTGACAAGTAAGAAATATTTAGGTGTACATCATCAGGATGATGATGATATCATGAGATATGTTAAATCACTTTATTCAAGAGGGAATATGCTTATCAATCGCTTCAAAACATGTTCCTCCAGTATTAAAGTAAAATTATTTAGATCATTTCTTTGCAATGCTTATGTCTGTCATTTGTGGTCAACGTATAAACAGTATACATATAAGCGCATTGTAGTGGCCTTTAATAATATATACAGAATATTATTTGGTATTTTAAAGGGGGAGAGTATGTCTTCAATTTATGTATATAATAATATTGATTCATTTGGGGTGCTGGTTTGCAAAAACTTTATAGTTTTAAAACACAACGTTTAGGTGCTACTAGTAATTTGCTAGTGCAATTAATGTATTGTTTCTAGTTTGTTTTATTATCATTCTAGCTCGTGTGCTAGATGGACTAAAATACTAAATTTATAATTTGTTATGTGTATCTATCATAATTCACACACACACACACACACACACACACACACACACACACACACACACACACACACACACACACACACACACACACACACACACACACACACACACATATATATATATATATATATATATATATATATGGAATATTTTATTCTGAAATAAATTGATTGATTGATTAAAACTTCTCGATTTTCTTGTGACTAGGTAGATATGTAATTGGTTCACTTTGATGTGGTTAACAAAGGAGTTAACATTTTATGTTTTCTATATATTACAGAGGATCAAACGGAAGTTTTGTTCTTACTTGATGCCAGGGATCACATCCACCAACCAAATCCTGGTGCTGTTATAGGTGCTTCGATTACCACAATTCAAAAAACAATATATGACACATGAACTACCACTCAAATCTGCCTATGAAATCGTTCGTGAGCTGGTTCTGGAGTGCATTCTCACCAATAAATACTGGAGTGCTAAGTCTAATATGGAAAGTGAGCTCCGGTGGCCTAGCGGTTAAGCACCCGGCACTTGGTGCCAACGGTCGCAGGTTCGAACCCCGTAAGAGGTCGAAACTTTTCCAGGGATTAATTTCTCGGCTCACTACATCGTGGGTGGCTGACCACGTTAAATGGCGCTGCCGTCTCCACTGAATTATTTAAAATAAAGGGGGACGTTAAAAAACCCTGAGGACGTAAAACACTCTGGCAGTGACCACCCTCAGGGTATTTCGGCTCCATCTTTCCGTACTGCTCCCCTGTGAGTGGTGGGGGAGGATATTTCTCAACCACTCCAACATAGAGGCGTGCTGATTAAGCGACAGCCTGGGGATTCTCCCCGAACAACAAAACCTAACCTAAACCTAATATGGATAGAATTACTGCCTATGGTAACTACCATCGACCCAAAAATCGCTCACAATTTAATATAACATACCCCAAATTAAAAGTTTGACCACATAATTTTCACCAAGTTCCTCGGACGTGATATTCATGTAGACGGAACCCGTCATCTGTTGTTCACTACGGATATTCAGATAGTTCTATTAACTTAGGCTATAAAATTTGGTATATTAATGTCACATTTTAACTTGTATGTCAGCCTTAATTCCTACCAGCTTTTAACAGTTAATAACTTTGTGAAACATGAAAATATTACTAATTAAGCCACGTACGTGTCTCATGTCCAGACAGAGCAAGGATGACTATATCGCAATGCTACAAAAACTTTGTGATATTTTTTTCTGAATGTGATATCAAGCGGCTTATGATGGATTCTGAAGATGCAAAGTGAAGAGGGACCTTCGTAAGTGTTTCCGATGTTGAATGCAAAGGATGTCGATTTCACTTCACACAGGTTGTATAACACCACACCCGGGAGTTTGGCCTTCAAACAGCGTATACTAATAATGACTTCACATTCAAACTGTTCCGTAAATTCATGGGGCTGTTATTTCTACCTAAACAACATATACTCCTATTTTCCAGAGGCTGCGACGTGAATCCACCAGTAACCCCCATGATACGACTAACAGACTCTAACAGACTATATACCTTTGGAATTAGTGAAACATCTTGGTATATTTATATCCCGCCGATTAAACTTTAATGTACGTATTGCTGAAACCTGCAATAAGGCAGAAAAACAACTAGTGCACTGGATAGGCTAGCAAATATTCTTAGTACAGAAGATAAATATGTTTTATTTGAATCTTTTATATTCTCGCATTTTAATTATTGTCCAGTTGTAGTTATTGTTGCAATATATCAGACATGAAGAAAATTTTAAATATCCAAAAGAGGATCTTACGTTATGTCTTTAAACATTATTCCTCATCATATCGAGAATTAAGACAAAAATCAAACAAACCACTATTGTATGTGCAACTACTCAGACAAATATTGTTAGAAGTGTAAAAAATTGTTAATATATATATATATATATATATATATATATATATATATATAACATTCTATATCATTTAATCTGTTTGCTTGTTAATTGTGTTTGTATTTTGTTTTTGTAATAGTATATTCTTATGAATATGAAATAAAGAATAATAATAATATGCGTACCTATATACAATCATGTAAATATACAGTATATATTTAGACTGTATATATTTTTAAATAATTACAGAGTGTTATATATATATATATATATATATATATATATATATATATTATCTTTTATTGAATTTTGTATGTTTTTGTTGCTATATTTGTACACATGTACTAGACCAGAATAAATTGGTATCATAAAGACTTCAGTGGGCCGAAATCATGATGGAGATGGAGTATTTGTGGTCATAAAAGACAGTTATTCATCATCAGCAGTGAATCTGGACAGCGACAGTGAGCTCATCTGGATATACGCGTCTCCCTACAGAAATCCAATGACATGTTTGTAACCGATTCCGTCATAAAACCTGTACTACAAAAGAAGCTACCAAGGAAAATATTCCAGTATTCCAAGGCAAACTGGGATGCTGTCAGGGAGGATGCAAGCACTTTCATGAACACATTCTTGTCATGAGACTGGAAATAACAAAGTGTGGATATCAATTGGACAAGGTTTAAGTATCATGTGCTGGATATTATTTCTAAATATGTGCCTTTTAAAATGTAAAAAAAGGGATTAATACTCCTCTGGCTAATACCGCAACTCCGGAAGGCAATCAGTAGGAAAAATAAACTTTGCTTTAAAGCCAGAAGAACTAAACAACCTTAACTTTGGGATAAATATAAGGCATGCAAACGAGAAACACAGAAGGCTCTACTGAAAACTGAATGGGTGCACAAGAATGACATTCTATTGAAAGGATCGTTCTCTAATGACAACAAACCGTTTTGCAAACACGTCAAAGCAAAACAACAAGATTCTGTCGGAGTAATAGTACCTATCCTTGACAAAGGCATACTTAACACTAATATAGTCAAGCTACGGCACGTATATTAAACGGACAATTTGAGTCGGTGTTTACCAAAGGGGATGATTCTATCAACATCACTGCCCTGAAGGTGACCAATATCTGGATATACCACGGCTGTCCATTGACGTGCATGGCACGTACAAACTACTTATGCACACAGCTTAAGGCCCGGACGGGTTGCCTAACAAAATACTCAAAAAATTGGCCATTCAGTTAGCACCAGTACTTCCAATAATATTCCAACAATCAGTCGAAACCAGTACTCTACCGGATGACTGGCGCAATACAAACATGACGCCTATCTTCAAGAAAGGGGGTAGCCACGAGGCAGTGAATTACAGTCCTGTCTCGCTCACATATGTTTGTTGTAAACTCCTAGAACATATAGCATGTTCCCACATACATGCAAACTTGGATAAATACAACATTCTAATACCCATCCAACATGGATTTAGAAACCGCCATTCATGTGAATCACAGATACTAATTACTCTACATGACCTTATGTCATATTTTGTTAAGAAGATTACAGTCGATGTTGCCTTTTTAGACCTAAGCAAGGCTTTTAACACTGTCCCGCGTGACAAATTACTCCATAAAATTTCCCACTATGGTGTTAACGCGGATCAACATAGCTGGATCAGGAACTTCCTTACATCACGCCACCTGAGAGTCGTAGTCAATGGTGAGCATTCAGACAAAATATAAGTGGCGTCTGGCGTTCCCCAGGGGACCATTCTTGGTCCATTGCTACTTTTATTGTTTATGAACGACCTGCCATCTAGCTGTCGTCCAAGCACAAGTACAGCTGTTTACCGATGATTGCCTTCTTTACAGGTCCATATGTATTGGATCACGCAGCCCTTTCCCAATGGGCTGACACTTGAGGATGAAATATAACCCCCACAAATGTTTATAATGACAATAACCAACAACAAGAACATTTATACTACCTCAACACTTTTATACTCTGTGTGGGTGCATCTTAACACAAATCCATAATACTCAATATCTGTGAATCACAGCGACATATTGCAACAACAACAGCCAAGGCTAACCGCATAATCGGATTTTTACTTAAGTAAATGTACGAGAATACTACGGGAACTAGCATACTTCTCCCTGATCTGATAACGGGTGGGATATGGCGCAGTGGGGTGGGACCCACTTTATCCCAAAACATTTAATTAGTCGAAGGCTGCCAGATTTGTCTCCAACAACTATATGATCAATAAACTAGGCTGGGAATCACTGGAATCCAGATGGGAGAATTAAACACGACTCTATCTAATGAACAACATAGTTGGCGGCAGGGTAGCGATACCATTAGAAGAGTACACCACACGAGGTAAGCACAAGCCTCAAGGGCGAGGTCAGTTATTAGTGACTAGTTTAGGCTATACGCCACACGAACTCTAAACAACAAGAACTCATTCTTTCCACGGACAATACCAGTGTGGAACAAAACTGCAAAATATAAAAAAAAATCTCTGACCTTGATCAGTGGTCAGATAGTCAACATGCTAGACTAATTAAGCTGCATGCGCACAGGGTAACACTCGGCCCGGGATTCCCGGGGAAAAGTTATACTCGTAGAGGATCAACCCGTATTCAACCAGAACCATAAAAGAGAACCAGAACTGTATCCAACTGTTCGAACTAAATAACACTATATTATGCTCCTAACATTAAATATTCAATTTGGTCTACGTCCTACGTCATATATATTCGATTTATACATAAAAATTTAAATTTTCATCGTTTATCTTGCAAGGTTGAATCAAAATATAAATATGAAATGCTTTTAAAGATTTGAGGTCGAGTTGTCTTAGGGCGAAATGTATATTCACTGTGCGCTGTTTGGATTAGTAAGTATGTCGTTTAGTATTTCCTCATATGTAACCTGTAGAAATGCCGCCTCCACAGCAGGTATTTAATATATTGTATTGGACAGAGCCCATTTTATTTGATGCACCAGTTACAGACAATAGCAAGCATTTAGTAATTTTAGTGGCGATATTTAGAATCTTAATATACAGTGACATATGCTATTTACAAAGGTGTTATATTATCGCTCACAGTACTAAAGTAAACCGAATCACGCAAGAGGGGTTATCTCAATATCTGGCACTGAGAGAGTAGACTAGACTAGTCTAGATCTCTAACATGTTAAAAAGGTATCCATTAAACTCGGCTCATTTCAAGCCATCCATTCGGCCCATGCCAACTTTCCCAGTTCTGAACCAACTCTGCCCATTTACCCTACCAACCATGTGCACAAAAGACGAAAAGTCATATAAACTTAAAGTGGCCGTAAAACATCAATCATCATCTTAATCATTCAGCTCAGAATTATAATAATACCAAGTGGTTGCTTAGCTGAGTATCGGAAACCTGTTCGCTAAAGGTCCGAGCACTAAATGCGCTGGCTCCCAATAGTGCTGAGCACTTAATGTGCATGTGCTGGCTCCCAAATCTGCACATATGTTTGCTTTGTCTAGTTATGGGGAATTGATACTGCAGACCATCATTGTAGGGCCCAGCCTCTTATCTATAGGGGTTTGTTAATTTTATACAGGACATATATGGTTGCTGCTGGGCGTTCGGATCTTTGTATCCGAAACAAGGCAAAATAATGCTCAGCTCTTTACCACCAGCACACACGGTTCTGACCAGTGACCTGAAAGAAAAAATTTCAGGTTAATATTTTCCAGCGAACAGGCCTCCGATGCTTGGCTATGCAATAACGTCCATATAAATATATATATAAAGTGGCTATAGGTCTGGGCTCGTAAGTACAATTTTATAGCTATTTATCCGGAACATTTTCAGTTTTTGTGGCGTATATAAATCTAGTGCATCTGCTGTCAGGAAATGTTACAACTTTCAGCTTGAAGTTATCAACTATGCCATGTTTCATTGTTTGAATTGACAAATATTACATACTAAATAAAGGGGAATAAATAATTATATCTATTCTTGTACTCCTGATTGATTTTCTTTCATTTTATGATCTATCACAAGAAACTACGAACTTTCGTTGTTGTCCTTTTTTATTATTGAGTGGTTGCTCATAACTCCTCCTTCACCACACATAGGGGAGAAGTATGGAAAGATGGAGCTGAAATACCTGGAGGGTGGTCACTGCCAGAGTGTATTAGGTACTTAGGGGATCTTAATTTATCCTTTTTTAATTATTGCAATGGAGACGGCAGCGCCATTTAACATGGTCATCTACCTACTAGATACTGTTTTGCTTGCATGTTGTTACCTTGACAGAATTGCACAAATAGTTCAGGTTAGGATTATGTTCAGGGTTAGGCCGACAGTACCGGAGATTTAGTAAATTTGTACGGTGTTAGGTGGCTAGCGGTGTGTTACATTCTAGCATATATTCTGGAAGGTGTACATGAGCAGTTGAAGTGCTGGCGCTATAGCTGCTATGATACAAGTCCATGGTCCAGACCAATAGTAACAGCCTAATATATATGCCTGTGGGATTCATAAGATTCACCCATGTTATGACAGATTACTCCTAGTGTTGCAGCCTCCACTTTGTGCAATAGGTTGCCAGAAGATATTAGAAATGCATTATCTTTTGAATTTTTTTTATTTGTTCTAAAAACAGACCTGTTCAAGGTTGCTTTCACATATTTATAATACTTATAGTTTAAATCTGTTATTGGAATTTTACAGACATTATATGGAATATCATTGTACAGTTTAAATGGCTCCTGCTAGTATGGGTGCTTTATTAAATATACATTATTATTGTATCTCTTAAGAATTATTTGACATATATATATGAGATGTGTAATTTCTTCTAGCTCTCACTAAAATAGTAATAATGAATAATGTATATTTACTAAAGAGTCTTTACTAGCAGAAGCCATTCAATGTTGTTATACAGTGTTATCCTAAACAGTAAACATTATTTATCAGTAAAGATATCTTTGGAAAGGTCACTTTTTTGAACAGATTGAAACTTTTGAAGCACCAGCACATTTATAATATACACCAGCAACCTGTTACACAAAGAGAGGGCTGCAACAGTTGTTAGTAAAAGTTTAAACTGGATACACTTTCTAACAGGTAGCCAATGTAGTCTTTTTTTAAATTTAGGTGATATGATTATATTTTTCACTATTGCAACAGCACTATTTTGAATTCGCTGAAGGCAATTAATGTTGTAATAAAATATAACATGGAGTAACAATAGTCTATGCAAGATGACCTTTTTCACCAGCTGTATGATATCAGTCTTATGTGAATGGTATACACATAGATTTTGTAAGAAAAAGTTGGAAACTGAACAATGCTGTGAAAATCTAGGTGTGACAAAACAAATTACTTTTTTTAAATTGTAATGAATAACGTAATTAGAAAGGACTTGGAACAAACATTAAAATGTCACATGGCTGTAGAAAGTAAATGTTAAAAGTTGTGGCACTTTGTAGACCTGAAATTACAACCAAATAATTTAACTGGGAGAGATAATCAGACAAACTTGTGATCTATAATGGTAAATAGTTGGTTGTAACTCCTTCAATACTGGCAGATATAACTGAAATGTTTTAAAGATTTAAGGCGGCTGTAAACCTGTTTTGGGCAGGTCATGTGCCTTATTGTGGTTTAATCTACCTTAAAGCTGTCCAAAGGCACAATGAAGATTTTGTTATTATTTTTTTAAACATGTACATGTATATTAAATCAAACTACAAACAAAAATGAACCTTAAAATTAGTTTTATTTCAGGAATTTTATAACAAAAATTACAGGATGTCTTGAGACAGTTTACCAGTCCAAATCCTTGATTCCACACAGCATGCAATAATAAAGGATGATGATTGATGTTTTATGACCACTTTTGTGCACATGCTAGACTAAATGGTAATGAAACAAACTTCAGATATGTCCGTGCCAAGATTCCAATGTAGGTGGAAGTGATCTGTGATCCAACAGGACTAGCTTGCTTTCTGGACACCCAGCCGATTCCTGATTTTGTTGTCTATGAAACTGAATGTACTAAACACCATCCCAATTTATGCTGAAGTAAAAACCACCCTGTTATGAAACAAAAAGTCCAATTAGCCATCTAATTATGTAATAATGAAATAATTATTATAATATGCCAAACAATTTTCATTACAACTCTAATTTTTTATTGATCTATATACATTTCTGTAAGAAGAAGGGGAAAGGCGAACCCAATAAAATCATCAAGAAGTCATGAAATTAACTGATTAATAAACTAAATAACTAATAATAATTAACTGTTTAAGACAAAATTTAATCAGTTGTTTTAATAATTAATATAATTACTATCTGAGCCAAACAAGAGTTATACAAGGATAGGAAGCTAATTAGAGTCCTTTGGATTTATCTTAATAATCATTTAATTACTTTTACAAATTATTTATTTATAAGAAGCAAATAGTCGCTTACATACTATATATATCAGAAAGCACACTGCAGCCAATTTAGCCTACCATGTGCATAAAAGTGGTTGTAGAACATCATCATCAGAAAGCACAGTACGTTTGGGTTTGATTCTGTTTGTGTGTTTTGTTTCCTGAGGTAGTCACCCCTCAACCATATGTTCCATGTGAGACCAGCACCAAGGCTAAATAACTCAATGAATAAATAACTCAATGACAAGAAAATGCTGTACATATCAACTGAATAGTATTTTCTTTTTTAAACATAACATAATAAGGAATTTAAATACATACACACACCACAACAAGACAGAATTTAATAGGATGAAACAAATAAATACTGGGTTGAATAAGCAATATCTGGTGATTATGGTTTAATAACATACATGATTATCACAGCAAACATTTTAGAACTTCATCATTATAGTACCTAACCCAGACTTTTGATGTTTGAAACAAAATCTAGGTAGATGACCACCACCAGTTTTTTAATGTCTGGTAGTCTTTTACCAATAAACTTTTCTGTAAGTGGTTTTTGTGACAAATGGGCCCCATACTTTTATCAAAACAACTGCCAAGTAATATGACCAGGCCAAATTGTGACTATTAAATCACTTCTAACCTATCTGAATCCCCCTCCTCACAATACACCAGTAACATCACCTTTTTAGATCTACGACTAGAGAAGTAATCTAAGGCAATTATATGAAAATAATTTTACAAGCATCCATTCTGTCATGTGGCAGTTTATTTGTAAACAACACTCGGGGTCCATGTAATTGTAACATCAATAACAAGATAAGTGCCTATTCACTTCCAATACAGGTCATGTTTGAGACACATCTTAAAGGGCATCTAAACCACTACAGGATGATATGTTTTTTATAACATTCGGACACATCTGAGCATATCCTGTGGGTTATGTCCAAAAATTACTAGTCTAGATGACAAATCCAAAAGCTGTAACGAGGTATGCCTAATGAGCTATGACATCACCCTTATGTTGCATCAGCTGAGATGATTAATTAATAATGCTTGCTAGCTTTTTCACAGATGACGAGAATGATTCCGATTTTGAGGGATTTTAATCTGGCAAGCCAATACTTCACAAGTCAACCATGACTGGATGTAGGAAAATAATGGCACCTTTTTGTATTTTTATTATGATTTTTAGTAACATGTCTTATACATGTTTCTTATTTGATTTTCTTTGTAATGTTTATTTTAATATTGTTTGAGGTAAAATAAACTAAGTATTTACAGTACCACTATTCCTTCTGGCATCTAATAAATTATCTAGAATGTATCAGTTCAAATGTTATTGGTGAAGTGTCCAGATAGTTGAGTGGTGAACTGTTTAGAAGTGGCTAGTTCCCTGCAGTTTATGTTCAGAGGCAGTTCAGGAGATGCATTGGAAAAATGCAGAAATAAAGCCTGTACACTGATAATTTGTATATAATATTTTGGTTAATTTCTGGATGAAATTATTGAAATTTGTCTGTTAGACAGGGCCTGAAAAATCGGCTACCCAGACACCCCGTCTGGTCCTGATCGCCGATCACTTGCCAGTTAGGGCAGGTGCCTTTTTGAGAAGAAAGTTTGTCAAATATGTGTGTATGCATGCCTGATGAGGAAACCAATTAAAATAATTGCTTTTTCCTGCTTTGTTCATATACTTATAATCCGCACAGCTGGCTGCAAGTGTCGGCTACGCCTAATTAAGCCGAGATCCCACATACGCAGCACGCAGACATGGTGGTATCCATGTATTTCGGACAACCCTCTCACCTTCTTACCTATTTTTCTTGGGAAAGCCTCCTGGACACTTGAATCGCATGGTTGAATCCAGAATTTTATGACAGGATTGTAATATTCTGGATTCAACCATCCATTTTGTCACATACACAGTCACACATAGATCTATAGAATCATGCTCGTATGTTTACATTTTTTGTTGGATTCGCATACCACTTATTGCTGTATATGGAATCTGGGCTTTGCTGTAGCATATGCGACATTGCGGTATCCATTTTGTTTCAGACACCCCTCTCACTTGTGACCTATTTTTCTTGGGAAAGCCTGCCTGGACATTCGAATTGGATGGTTGAATCCAGAATGTTATGACCTGGGTCATAAAAATATATCCGATTCGCATTCACACCAAAACACTACATGGAACAGTCGCACATATTGAATCATGCTTGTACGTTTACATGTTTTCTATTTTTTGTTGGATTTGCATAACGCATGGACTCTACTGCGTATATGGAATCTAGGCTTAAGTCAACACACTGCCTATTTAAATGGTGTCGCTGATTAAAAGCTGTGTTCATTGCAGTTTACTGGCTATGCATTCTTGTTTATTTGAAATTTTATAACCAGCATTGGGCTTCACTGAATATTGGTAGCTTTACTAATTAGAGTTGCAAGTGTTATTTAAAGGAAATCTTTTAAATCAGCAACGTTTTCATTTATAGAAAAGTAGTCTATATGTACCCTTGACTGAGGAAATTAATTCACTGGGGTTGGTTGAGATCAGTCCCATATGAAGCTGAGCTAGTAGTGCGCATAGCTAAATGGATGGAAGCCCTTGACAGTATTTCTTCACAGTCTGTTTAATTTTGGTAAATTTGGAGGGTGCTCAGATCTGATAGCATAGTGGTTAGAATACTGTGCCACAAATCTCCAGGTTGTGGGTTTGAATCAAACTCACAGCTGTATTTGTGGGATGTTTCCCTTGGTAGTCACCCCTCAGCCATATGTCCCAGGTGTGACAAGCACCTGGCTAAATAAATCAAATCAACTGAACTTCATAAATTTGGACAGAGCTATCCTCTAAAATAGATTTATGACCAATTTTTTGGACTAACCTTAAGAGATAATAATTAATAGTCCATCAAAGGTATACAAAAATCAGATGTAGAAAACATTACTCTATCTTTATCAAAGAAAACAGGAAGTTCAGAGTACTTGGTGAAACATTTCTTTCTTGCCAGATACCATTGGAGATATAAGTTACCACCTTCAATCTTAATTTCTTCAAGAATATCTGGTATGTTTTCTGGGTGTGTGTCCTAAAATTGTTGCAGCTATCTTCTTTTAGGTGGTATTTCCTTTCCCTGAAAATGTACTCAACATGTTCTGTGATTTTAGACTCTTAAAACTGACTTTATACATGACATCTTTGAAAAGTATTTTTCAACACCATGCCACCACTGGTGAACTATATTCAGAGAAAGTTTTATTGCACATCCATGATTAATCTAGTTCTCTCCAAAATCACTGCACATCATTATATTATATAAAACTTGTTGTACCAGATGGAGGCTGAATCAACTTTGTACCAGAATACATCATCATCCATCAGGATGAATTTTCCAATTCTCAGATCATAAGAGTGAAATAATTGCTTGAAATCAATTAATGCAATGGTAACACTTATGAGTTACCTCTACTGGTGTTACTGGGTGAGCCATTTATTAAGTGCTATTTAAAACCAGGCCATGCATAAATATGGGGATGGTAAACCAATGGCATGGCTTTCTTCTGATGTAGTCTACCATTTATTATGATTTTGGTGGATACTAGAAGATTTTTCATGGGGGGGGGGGCAGTTTATTATGAACATTACGTTTAAAAGTGTTTTTAGTGAATCACTTCTAACTACCTTAATGAACAGCAAACAGTGTATATTATAAGTAAATTTGTTTGATCTCTTACAGAATAAAGACCAAGGAAGTGGAGACAAAGAGAAGAAGAAGAAAGAAACTATCCTTGACCTGACCAAGTATCTTGACAAGGCCATAAGAGTTAAATTTAGTGGCGGCAGAGAAGGTAATTTTAACTTCTGATTGTCAGAGGATTGACATTTTGGGGCATCAAGAAACTACTTTTAGACTAGACATTGTCCGTAACCTGAGATAAGCATCCAAAACTCTCCATAAATATGCCAAGTCTTATCATTACAAAACAGATTATTTATTAACATATTGTTTCATTGTATTGATGTTAACAATAATATAGTCCATACCTGGTATGTATTATTCATTATATATTGCTTTATTATATTGATGTTAACAATAATATATTCCTCATATTCCATACCTGGTAGTTTCTTGGGTGGGTGGGGGGGGGACTAAACCAAACATGATACACCAGTATATGTGCTGCCTTACATTTCAGAGTATAATATAAATTTTCATTGCTGAAATAATATTCTGGAAATCCCTCACCTCTTAGCCATTCCTTTTTTTATATTATTAATAAGGGAATATACCAGGTTATACTTTGTTTTACTCAGTTTAATACTTGGAACATATTAAGTATCCATCTTCAGCAGAAATGTTGCTTGAGTTGAAGATACAAATGTTTTGCAAAAATCTTTTTCAGTTACTGGTGTCCTGAAGGGATTTGATCCATTGTTGAACCTTGTGTTGGATGGAACTACAGAGTACCTCAGAGGTAAGAGCATTGGTACCATGCAAGTTTTTGTTGATTATTAAAGGTGATAGAAGATTAAAAGCATGAGTCTGCCATCATTTAGGTCTCTTGCTAATTGAAAATAGAACTTCATACATGCAGGTTTATGAATGGAACTGAACTATTATGCAATTTCACTTAAATTCTAAAAAGATCAATAGATTATGTGTCCCTTAATCTACTGAAGTCTTAATTATCATGATTTTCACAAGTGTGCAAACCATACAATTTACACCAGTCCACCTTCCCTGGAAGTGGACTGGTGTAAATGTAGAAATAACAGGATTAAATGTTTTAAACCTGCTGTTTAGTTAAAAAATGAAGGCATACTTTCATGCCATACTCCCTCCCTCCAATGTATCATATGTATATGTGTGAAAATTATGATAACTATGGATGGTCCATAAAAACATATCCTCTTTCATGAAGTTAGTTCACTGAAATGAAGGCAAGCCAAAAGTACTGTTATGGCTAGAGTCTTATCTCAGCTAATATGTTAGTCTTCATAGATAACAACCATTCTTTTATACATTATTCTTTTACTGTTATTCTGCTACAAATAGGAATTATTCATGCACTTTTATCAAAGAATTATACCATTCTGTGTCTAATGATTTCTGGGAATCATCCTGATTGAGTATTCTCTTAATAAATCCATGAAAAGGCCAAGTTGACAACTATAAGTGGTGGCTTTTATTGGCATCTCCTTGTTGTAAATGTTAGCATGATTGGCCTCAGATCTTTGGCATCTGGGTTCATAACACACGTGACTGGGCAATGTTAGAAGAGTGTTTTATCTTTCACTTTGTCCATTGTCTTTTGAGGTCACTCAGCCCCAGTGGTCGTAAAAAAACAGCAACATTTTAAGTGATGTTTATGCTGAATCACCTTTAAACGGTCGTGCTGCTTCATTAATACAGTGAGAATTTACTCAGATCAACACACTTACAAATTCAAATCAGATAATAACCCCTTGGTCATATAGTCCCAGAGGCTAAACAATTCAGCTCAACTCATGTCAACACCCATACACCCAGAACTCCGAATTATATGTGAGTGTTATTAGTATACGGGTGATATCTGGGTGTAAGATAACAAACTACTGTAAATGTTTATTTGGGACTTTTAAGAAATTTAAACACTGTAGATGTAATTATTCCTTTTTTATTTACAGATCCAGATGATCCCTTCAAACTGACAGAAGATACGAGACAGCTGGGCTTAGTCGTATGTCGAGGGACATCAGTCGTACTGATATGTCCTTCTGATGGCATGGAAGCTATACCCAATCCATTTATGCAGCAAGAAGGCTGACACGTGTATTATAATTAAGAAAGCTGTGTTCATTTCATTGTGTCATTAGTATAACTACATCCTTCAATATGTCTGTTCAAATATGTTTTCAATCATATCGGGTGGCTGTTATGTAATATATTTTAAACATTCACCAATAAAAGACCCTTTTCATTATAAATGATTCAGTGCTAGTTTGAAAATAGATCTAATACACATCATGTGTCTGGTGGGGAGGATCAACATTAATGTGTTTTCAGATTTGAACATAAATCTCGTAGCTAACTGACATATTGCTATTGTCTATATGTTAGTTTGAGCTTGTCCTGTCAAATCTGTAAGATGTTTATTTTTACATATGTATTTATAAACACCTTGTATCGTTAACTATGAAATAAATCTTTTTTAAATGACTACTAAAAATAACTGATTGGGTTTTTACACACAGGCACAGAGAGAGGGAGAGAGACTGGTGTGATATTATTTGTTTTAGTATGAAAATCTTTCATTTTGATTAAGTTTAAATTGTGTGTGTATATATATATATATATATATATATATATACACACATGTATGTGTGTATATCAGAGTGCTCTAGATATCTTCATAATTTATCTGGTAGTGCACTGCATTGTTGACCTCTGTTCAAACCCCAGTGTGTTAGCCATGTACAGGTTTGTACCCTGGGACTATCATCTGCTGACCCAGTGAAGTCAAGCTTTCTTAATTTAATTATCTAATTAGTTTGCCTACCTCATGCTAGGTTTGGCATGATCAGTGAGAGATTTCATCTGATTTTCTTATTTCTCTTGAACTATCCTGTTGACATATTTTCCCTTGTGGCATTCTACCCACATAATCACTTATTTTCTCTTTCATCCTCAATCCCAGTCATCCAGTACATAAAGAAATCATCCCTGGAATAAGTCGGGCTTCCCCTAGTAAATTGTGTCACTTCTGTGTGTGTGGGGGATTTTTTTCTGGACGAATCTCCCCTCCTAAAACAAACTGAAGTAGAACAGAATAACTATTGCTTGGCATGTGATAAAAGGCAAGAATTCCCACTTGTTAACCGAATTTAATTCATTTGTTAGGTAGGATAAAAAATACATACCAGTTAATGATAATAATGTATATTTAATAAAGTAATCTTACTAGCAGTAGCCATTCAAAGGCGCTGTACAAATAATAATAATACCCCAAATAATATGTCTGTAACCTATAAGAGATTTAAATGATAATTATTATTTATCTGTGAAAGCAGCCTTGAACAGCTGTGTTTTTAGAATAGATTTTAAATTTTCAAACGATTACACATTTATATCTGCTGGCAACCTATTCAACATAGTGGGAGCTGCAACACTAAATGCACAATGACCATATGACTTGAGCTGAGACACTGCCACCTGCAATAGGTATGCCATATAACGGGGCGTTACAATAGTCTATACGAGATGTAACAAATGTATGGACTGCAGTTACGAGTGCTTCTTGTGTCAAGAATGCTTGTAACCAATGGAAGTTCTTAAGGTGGTAGAAGATTTTGAATCATCCATAACCGAATATGAGCAATACAGTATTTTTCAAGGAAGAGAAGAAATTTAACATATTGTCAGGATCCTGTGATATATATATATATACATAGAGCTGTGTTTCATCAGCATACAAGTGATATTTAAAGCCATATCGCTGAACAATGATCCCAAGAGGATTCATACAAAACATTACACATATTTATTATTTTGTTTGTAGTGATGATGATGATAATAATAATAGCTGAAATGGCAATTATTTTACGTGGCTGACAATCTCAAACGAGGGAGACACATATGGTCTTTAATTTACAGTTTCAGCACGGGAACTAATTCTAAATAAATTTTGAATTTACCATATAAGGCATATTCGGTGGAGAAAACCTTGCTGGTTGGCTGGTTGGGTGAAAAACTACACCTAATTTAGTGACACGGTCGGAATTCGAACCTCCGACGTCCCGCACAGCATGACCATAGACGTAGGTAAATACTCCCACACTCTACCAATGAGAGAGAGAGAGAGAGAGATAGCAGCGTCAAATATATTAATAAATAAGAAAATTAATTCTTTGAGAAACGAACTGCATTGAATGCTCATATTTGGCTATAGATTACCATATATATATATCGTGCGTATGGGTGCCTGAGAGAGAGAGAGAAACAAAGATACCTTAAACTTATTTTAAACTTGACTATAATATCTGATCAGACGGATATATATATATATATATATATATAATGTATAGCTTCACGAACTCCGGTAGTCTAAGGGTTAAGCACGTTGCAATTTGTGTCATGGGTCACGGGTTCGATCCCATCAAGAGGTCGAAACTTTTTGGGTGATCATAGATCATGAAACGAAAGAAGAAAAACATGTTAAATTTCTAAACATGTTAACATTGTATATGTCCGCTAATCTTTCACCGCCTTTACTAAAATGAGGTTTTGTCAGATTAAGTGAAATGGCATAAATAATAATAATAATAATAATGTATATTTAATAAAGCGCCCTTACTAGCAGGAGCCATTCAAAGGCGCTGTACAAATAATATGTAATTTAATAATACCCCAAATAATGTCTGTAAAAACCCTGTAATGATTTACAAGATAATAATTATTTATCTGTGAAAGCGACCTTAAATAGGTGTGTTTTTAGAAGAGACTTAAAATTTCCAAGAGACGACGCATTTCTAATATTTGCCGGCAACTTATTCCACAAATTGGGGGCTGCAACACTAAACGCACAATCACCATATGACTTGAGCCGAGACACTGGCACCTGCAATAGTATCTGACTGGATGACCTGAGTTTTCGGGATGACTTTCTAATGGAAACCAGTTCACACAGGTATTCTGGTGCCATATCATTAATAGATTTATAAGTTATTAACAGAATCTTAAAATGGATACGCTGTCTAACAGGTAGCCAATGTAGTTTTTGAAGAATGGGGGTAATATGATCATATTTTCTAGTATTTGTTACAATGCGAGCTGTAAAATGTACGGATACTCTTGAATAAATTAATTCGCTATAATCTAAATGAATGATATTCTGGTTAGTATTATTTAGGCGTCTACCAATATTTATGCATGCCGTTTTTGTTTAGTGATTATGTTTTATTAATTAACGGTTATGTTAAGGAATTTAATTTTTATTCCTGTTTTACGATATATATATATATGTATATATATATATATATATCCGCTCCGTATATATATACTGCATATAGAAATTAGATTTTCTAATAAGATATAATTACGGAAAGATTTAAAACATTTATTTTATTTGTATGTGTATCACTCCAGCAGAGCTGCCAACCATTATGATTTCTGCGGAATCATTACGCTATTCTGTTCTTCATTAATTACACCCGTACTCTGAAAACTACGATAAATCTGCCTTTTCCCATAATAGTTCCATATGGTGCAGTTCTGTCAATGTCTTAGCCGCACGCTGTATCACAAGGCTTGCATGCTTGTATTTCGGGGAGTATCCCCTCAGGCTGTCGCTTGTTCAGCACAGCCTCTGTGGTGCTCATCACACGACAGTTGCTCTAGACCGCATGGCTTGAAATTCTTTGTTGCGCCAGCGAATCGGAATGGTGCATTATTTCCAGGAGGGCCCTGAATTTTGTGGGGGTGATCTGTTTTACCTATACAGTAAATCCTCTCTTTCTTACAATATTTCCTAACACAGATATAGCGAAAAAACTTGGCAGTGGTTCAGGTCCGGAAAATCGGGAGCCCGGGACGCATGTATTTTGTCTTCGGACTTGTCAGTAGTCTAAAACACTAGCACGACCGAGCTACTGCCATTTTGAGGCAAGATGTGCGGCAGTCTCTAGTTCGTTTATCGTAGAATGATTTCCCGCTGTTTTGGAGCTCTTCGTAGTGAAAAAAAGTATCATAGTTTAAAATACCCGTGCCGATACTTCATCAACCGTCGCTAAAAACATTGTTCCAGATTGTAGGTTGGATTTTGGACCGATTTTCAGCAGAAATAGGTCATGATAAACGACAAATATTTATCAGCCAATAGTCTCCTGAGCTGAAATAATGCCACAATATACTGCTGTAACCATTTCACATGTCACATTTATAAATATTTACTGAATATAAGAAATATGCTTGAAGGATGGGAGAGATTGTGGTGAGCTGGTGATCTTGGCTTGTAAACGTCCATTTTGCATCATGATGGTCATGTGACTCACATACTCTCCTCATTGGCCAGTTGTCTTTGTTTACAGTAAATAAAAGCACATGCATGGTCTTGTTTATATGATGGATTTCTCTGTCCCTTTCATATTTATTTGTTTGATCACTGTTTTTTCTCCTCTTCATTTTATGTTAATATTATTATAATAAATAAAACAACAATTCTATGAAGATTTTAGTATAGTGTAGAATATGTAGAATAATCATGTACTGAAAGTGCAGACTTGTGCATGATGACTTAATCGTTATTAAATAAATATTGAAAAAAACTGATTAAATGAAAACAGCAGTTGAATCTTTCACAAAAGAATACCTATGATATTAAATTGTTTTGGTATCGATAAATTACATGGTTTTATGATGCATAGTGTCATGTTAGCCGTATGTTGCATTTACAAGTTGTTTCTGTATATAATAATATATACAAAATTTATATAGCGCCCTATATAACACCAGTAAGAAGGTTACTCTAAGGCCAGAGACCTTGTGATATCACAGAAAGAGGGACTGAAGTGTCATTAGACTTTGCTATGTTAGCCCTGGTTAATTATCATAACGTGATCCTGAAATTAAACAAAGAAAATAATATTGAATAAGCCTTATGAGGAAATTATAATTGAAATTGCATTTGTGTATTTATAACATGAACGTATTACATATTTAGCATTTTTCTATGGAAAAATAACTCGGTACGAATTATAATTATTATAACCAGGGGTATAAAATTGATCACAAACTAGCCCTTAGGCTTAGCGCGACATTTCTAGAACTCTAGTTTGTGATTTACGGTAGCATAAGTGTCACGTGACTGTTTTGATGAAATCGAGCAATATGGCGCTCAACTGTTTGGTATTGTCTGCAATTTTGGCATGTTTCACACCACATATCGTTGCTCAGTTACTTTTTGATGATATATTTGGAGACGTCAATTCATGTGAGGAATCATGCGAAGCGACTTTTGCCCAGCACACGTTTGAAAAGGTGTGGTAAAATGTCCTTTGATTAAATGTCAAAAATTTCTCTAACGGAGTAACGCAGTATTCTTGACGTAGATTCTAAATCCAGTAATCAGTGTTTATGTCATTGTGATTGTCAACCATGTGACAGCTCAACAAGGCTAATTCTCTTTATATCAGAACCATGATAATTAATTTCAGTTGAGCATCTGTATTAAATTTTTGGAATTCATTTCTGAATGTTCTTTATTTAATCCGGAAAGAGGTTCACTGACCTAGACTAGATGAGTAGATCATAGTTATAGTAGATGAGAGTAGATCTAGAGCAGAGGCAGTAGAGCCTAGACTAATAATATAAATAGAACTTGTAAACAAGTCGTGAACTGTTTCAGAGAAATGTGATTGTAACCATTCAGGCATTGTAGTTGACCGTCACCCATGCACAGGCTTTGTATTGCTTTGCTACCATATTATTTTTAATGATAGAGAGGGGATACAGATGCCTGGGCCGAGGATTTATTTCAGTATCTCTGAAAAACGTGATCATGAAACATAAATAACTCACAAAGTCATGATAGTGTAAACATTTATAACCAGTGTGATCTCTACTGAAACTACACCTCTCACCACCACTTACACTAAATTACAGGGGTGCAGTATGGATTGATGTAGTGGAAATTCATAGATGATAGAGGACAGTTGCTATCACTGTATCCGAATGTTCAGTGCTCCTCATAATTTATCTTTATTGCAAGCACACAGAAACAAGTCTTAATTGTCACTATTACTGTATTCTAAAGTTGAATATACCAATTATGATACATATTTTTTATGAAGTGAAAGGAATATTGATAGCATTTCAATGTTACTTGGTGTAGTTTGAAGAACTACTAGGTTATTTAAACACTGGCTGGGCAAACCAAAATAAATTTCTTTGTCATATATATAGTTCATTGTTAAAAAGATTTTGAAGGGTGACATTTTCTGGGATTTCTTACATTTTAAAATGAATTTTAAACATACTTAAAGAAATGCTTTCAGTGAATAATTGAACCATTAACACTGTCACACACTAAGAACATGTGTGGTTGATCACGTATGCTTCAGTAAGGAATTTATAAAGTTAAATATTGATTAATACATCTCCTGATCCATTATATAGCAGGCTTATGAAGAAATAGAAATTTGCTCCAGGGCCACCTATGTGATAGCTCAGTACTAATCTTTTTAGTTAATATTAGTAAAATTACAAATTCTTATTAGGGTTGTAGTTGTCCATTAAGTCTATTTTTAAAATATCTTATATATAAAAAATGGATTGAATAAAACTAGATATTATAATTATAATAATCGATAAATATATGTTACTAGCAGACTGTGTTTCAATTTAAAAGAAAAGCATTAACCAATGGAAACACTAAAATTCAATGGAGGTGGTATGTTTAACAAACTGAAACGATAGTGGTGAAGATGCTTCTAAAAAATTATTTCAAAAACTAGAATATGTTATTTACATTCCTGTATCTGTCAAGATCTATGAGAGAGTAAAAATTTCATAAACAAGAATCCTGTTTTCCTTATATGGAGATGGAATACTCTGAAGTTTTTCATCCTTAAGTCTCATTTCCCTTAGTATTAAACCCTTGATAATATGCAATAGAAGAGACCAGCACAGATGCTTAAACAAAACATTCCCTCCTGAAGAAGACTTTCTCTCTCTCTCTCTCTCTATATATATATATATATATATATATATATATATATATTAAATTTGTGTCTTTCTTTGAGTAATATAGATAATTATATTGTTTATTTTTTGTAAGGCTGTGAACCTGGGCTACTGTCGACGTGGATGTCGTCTCTTCACAATTATCAATTTTGTAGATGAATTCGGCTGCCTGAATGAAACAAAGCATGCATGTGCTCAGGGTAATTATTATCTCATTGTACATTTAATAGAAACTTTACAAGTATTCATTTACCAAATTTAAATATATGCCATAAACCCATATATAAGCAAGCTCATTTATAACTTGGACTATGTTAGTAACAAATACATATACTAGTCAGACCAAAGCCCTATTTGACCAGATAGCAAGTAAGCTCATATATATATATATATATATATATATCCCTATACGAAGTATTTCCAGGATCTCCTGCAATCAAAATATAAGTAAATTAGTTTTTATATATTGAGGATTGAATTTTATTACTACAGAAATTACATTCTACAAAAATGCATTGTCAAGCATCAGTAACATGCTAGGTATATTTAATCACCTTATGTCTTAGTTAGAAATTATCAAGTTGATGTTTAAATTTTCCATATATGTAAACTCGCTGCATAAATTTTATATCTAAGAACATAACAGTCTGACTCAAAACTACAAAGTTGTGTTCACGAAGATCCACTGTGCTTGGTTATATATGGGCTAAAATATATGTCACAATGCTCACTGGACTATATAATTAATATTACATTGCACTGTAGCATGTGGTGAAGCCTATGGAGACAAAGATAACAAAGACTCTTGTGCCGTGGGTTGCTCATTCCAGCTTCCAGTTATAGAAAGGAGACAAAAGCAGGTAATGATTCAGTGTGAGCATGTTAAACAATTAGTGTTTACTAAGGACTATTTATTAATGTTACCAGAAAGTTCTCAAAACATAATGCAGCTTGTCATTTATGTTCTTCGATTTGTATTGTTGTTCGAGATTGTTCTCTACACACAGCTGATGCATCAACATAAAATGTGAAGCTATCTGTGTATCATATGGTAGTTTCGTAGTTTCTATTGATTCCTGTTTAGCTAGCATAGGCTGCAGGTGCTTTGTAAACAATTATATGAGATAGAAATTTCTAATCAGAAGGATGGGGATATCACATTTCATTAGATATTATCCTTCTACATTAATAGATGTGGTGTTATATTTGTAGAAAGGTCTTATTTAGATTTTTCTTAGGTTTATGGTACATAGTACATTCACTAATTCTAGAGTTAAATTAGTTAGCTGCCTCTTACTGGAACTTTCAGCTTAGGTTAATGTTTGATTCATGATCTATCGACTACAGACATTGTTGAATTACAGTTAGTAACTTTTACCTTAGATTTACGTAGTGTTCTCCTGTGGGGTCTTTAAGTATATCTTGCCCAAGCCATGCATTAGTTTCCAGTACTTCAAGTACTATGCTTGTTATGGCAGAGAAAAAAATTACCACACTGATGAGTTAGCCTAGAAAGAAACAGTTCCTGTTTTTGACAAGTTTTGCTCCGGGTCAGCATTTTCCATACAAACTAAAATGACGTGAGATGATGCCACTTTTTTTTGTTGGGAGAACACTGTTGTGGCTATTTGAATGTTATGATTACTATTTGATTGTAAGCATTACCACTTCGAATGAACATTTTGTGTAAATATTCAGTTTCACTTGCACTCTGAACTAATAACAGAAAAGTATTGACCTAAGTTAGTGCTAATGTTTCAGCTACACAACATGGAGCCCATGATGCCGACATTTTCTCCTCTGCTTTATGTACACAACTGGTACAGTAACATGGTAGATAAGCTGTCCAAACAGATGAGCATCTCATGGTCATTCTATACACAGAGTGATAATGGTCAGATGATTGTCATAAGATCAGAACCTAAATTCTTTGTTGCTGATGAGCAAGGCAGATGGAGGGAAGAATCTCCTTCAGGTGCGTTATTGTATTGTCATGTCCGTGTGAATCTTCTGTGATGGTGCAATACCTCAGGAGTCCCACTACACTGGAAAGTTGGGGGAGGGGGGTTATCCATAAAACATTTGTTTGTTCTTACAAATGTTTGGGGGTGGGGTTGTAATTGCCAATTATCCTATACTATAACATATCTGATAATGTTTACATTTGGTTAATCCTTCAGGGCAATAGTTTTTTGTATAATAAAGGTTAAACATCTGAGTTAGCTTTGCCTTTTTTGCTTCTAAATGATTCAAATTTTCTGGGTAACAGCTGGCAGAATACCAAATATAGTGGTCAAACTTGAGTTCAACCCAAGAATTGGGGAAAGGGTGGGGTGTTCTCGGAGGTTGAAGTTGGTAGTACACTAAGCTGTTGTCTCCTAGTTTGTGGGATGAAGTTTTGGTGTTGTCGGTGTCTGAGATATTGTATCTATCAAGCAAAGTAATTACTCAATTGTATATTTTTGTGGGAATCCTGGATGTGAATAATATACCATTATGAGAACGTCAGTATTTATCATATCATGTGCACATTACATATAATTTAATTACGTGTTTAAGTTAGGTTCTCTGGAAGAACTTTTGGTCTTTCTGTTTATTTACTTGTTCATTTTATCACTAGACTACAAGACTTCCAACTATATTGAAACTAATTTGGCTGAAGTAGACAACTCTGCCACACCAAACCTGAAACTATCTCAAGTACACGCCATGGAAAGAGATGTTGATGAGCTCCAACCAGTTGCGGAGAATCAGGCTTCTTATGATTGGCTGAGCTGTATTTCAAAGAAAACTGGCATGCCACGTCTACTGTTGACTGGAACGGTATTTGTTTCGGCCTTTGTAATGATCTGGATTTGTCTTAGTTCTGCTGTTACTGCGCCAGAGCACAGAGTTGCTCCACAACCTCAGGTGTGTTGATTTACATTAAAGTGATTCTGAGAACTACTGCTGTACATTTTGTCTATTAATATTTACTGTGAATAGGTATGCTTTCTTAAACGATTGTCTTTATGAGATATCTAAAGATAGGTTTTGTGGTTTTATCAATTTGCAGAAGCTGAGCATATTTGGTGATCTAGAATATCTACGAGATATTGGTGATAAATCCCTACTTGCTGCCTATGCTCCACAGGAAATCAGCAAACAGGCACCACCACTACCAATCAAGGTCAAGGTTGAACGCATCTAGAGGTCATCATGGACCAGGGTGCCATGAGTTTATGCTGAACGCTGAGGTGTAATTATTGGAAAAGCAATAATAATTGTAATTGGTCATGTTTGTTATCCTGCTAGATGATTCAGGTTGTAATAAAAATAACATTAGACGTTACTGTTTATAAAACTGTATCAAACATTTGGTCAGTTACTATAATTTGTTGTTAGTTTAAAGAGAGAGAGATTTGGCATTGACTCATGGGCACTAAGGTGTGATACTGTGATAACCATGTAAAACAGAAACATTTTGTAAATGCTTGCTGTTTTGAATTTTATTAATATTTTGCATGCTGTTTGTGGGTCATGTGGGAGATATTTATTGGGATCAGGGCAAAATAGGGAAGATTTGCATGGGAACATCAGTATTGTGCATTGTGGTATATCTGTATCATGATTTCTGGTGGTGAGCAATGAGTAACTAAATATAAATTCTTGTTGAAGTCGTCTTCATGATTGCTACTGGAGGGTGGAGCTCTTTTTTTAATGTGCTTATTTTGAGTTGAACGTTTGAAATCATCAGCCATTTACAGCCATCGTATTGTTTGTTTCACTTACTTGTTAACCTTATTGTGAAATTACTTTTCTCTGACCATCGTTTGAAATTTTGGTAAACAATAGGACATGTGGCTGTGAATTATTTATTTGGTGCACTCTTCTAACTGTACATTTTGAGGGCATAACTAAACCAGTTGAGGTTAATATTTGCAGGCTGTTGTTGTAGTTATGATATCTATATTTATCTAGTACAGATTAGTGCTATTTGGTAGTGTATCTTTGTGTACTATATGGGATGTATGTAGGTCACACTCACAGAATATATTGTTGGATATATATATATATATATATATATATATTCTGAAGACACCGACACACAAATACCTGCATCTTTAATTTATTTCTAAAGAATAACATTATGATTACTTACTTCAGTGAAACTGTGCATCTAGGCCCTTTACATAATTTTTATGTTGTGTTCTTAATATCATATTGTGTAGCTCAGTCTTGTTTGCCATGTGTATGTAAATGAAAGTGGTGTATTTTCTGTTTAAGATTGAAGTAAGCATTCCATACATCATGTTTGCAAGCTAGCCAATTAAGTCTTCAGATTACAGCTGCCTGTGCATACATGTCTTGCCTATGTCACATTTCTTAATGTGTGGTTGAGTAGAATGCTTTGTGCATTTACTATACCATTGTTTTGGGGAAATCATTTTGCAGACATTAAATTATTTATATCTGGAGAGGTTCCAAGAGTTTTTCGGTCATGGAAAGGATTAATGTACTCGTAGATGCATACATTGTAATAAAAACTTTCTTAGCATCTTTGATTGGCTGAACTGACTACATCATTCCCTTTTCACAAATGTGTTAATGCTATTTTCAGAAACAGTAGGCTCCCTTAGTTTCTGAGGTGAAATCTCATGCCAAGCTAATTCACCTTGTAAGCTTGTTACACACTTTGATGACAATAGCAGTTTCATTACCAACACTGGCCCTTCAGCTGTATGTTCTGCGTTTTATTTGTACATTGTCATATTTGGAGCATAGTACTTTCTATGATCATCTTGTCTTATTATATGATATCAGGTAAGCAAACCGTGTTTTTGGAGTAGTTGTGCCAAAGCCTGGGCAATGAGATGTGCTGGTGACTCGTGCCAAGCACCAGATTTGACAGCCTGGCTCTCAAGCATGTACCCCTTCCACCTTTGATCAGAAGTCGTCGGTCATCCCCATCTTCCCACAGTTGTACCTGCCTGTTATGTCAGTCACTATACTTCTTTGAACACCACACTTTTGATACCAGACCTGCATCGTGTGACGTTTGACAACTTGGTCATCTCAGACTTGTGACAGCATGCAACTGAAAATGTTTCATGTTGTCTGAGATTGCCAATGTAAAAGGTGTGTTGATTCTTGGTTTGTTGTAAAGCAACTAGAGGACAGAAGAGAAGTTGGGCGTTTTCGTGGCTAGACAAGCTGTAGTGCCCATCATTAGCAGATTATGGTTGCGAGATGTTCTGACTTGGTATAGTAGGAAGGATGGGCATTAATGTTGTTTACTGTACGAAAATAGACTTTGACATGATGCAGATCGCGTATCGACACCAAGCCGAGACTTTGGAACAAAGACTCCCAAAACACTCACAAGTTCAGCCCAGGGTTGGCAATACGGGATACGTTACTGTAACATAGACTACTGACACTGTTTTGCTTCCACCCCAAGGCCAGGCTAATTAAATATGATAGAGGCTAGTATATCGCATAAGATTCACTGTAGTATGACCAGATGAAGTACATGTGTTACTGTGTTTTCTTTCCAGAGTTCTGTTAGACTAAACACCAGAGTTGTTTGAATTGAGTACTTAACCAGCAGTGTGTACGCGGCTTATGTGGGCTTAATTATAATTCTGATGCGTCTTTCATTAGTTTCACACGATGTTAATGTTAATAATTCCTCTTCTGTATCACTTAGTTCTCATCTAAATTTTGATTTATTTATTTTTTGGTTTAAACTGCTTTAACAAGATGTGTTCTATTCATGTGCTTTTTAATAAAGATGACATAGCTTTATCCAGCCCATAGTTTATTTATGATTCTAACTCGACATGTTGTAAAGATAGCTGGTACAGTATGTTTCCTGATGTGTAAAATAACTGTTAACATTCTCTTGATATAGCTTAATATATTAAATGTTGGTCCAGTGTTACTTTCATATGCTGTTACTGGATCTCTTTATGTAGGAGGTGATATAATTTTTTGGATCCTGCAAATAAAGGATAGGGGATGACTTGGTATTGTTACTGTGTCAGTGATCCTGTATGTGTGTGTGTTGTGTCCATGGTCTATCCAATTTGCTGATGTTAACACTTCATTATAATGTTTTTATGGTGCCGGTTTTGAACGGAAGAATGTGAGAAAGATGGGTTTTAATTTTAAAGGAAAGCAGTGCAGTTTATATTATCCTCAAACGCGTTGTTCTCAACTTGTTTCAGGTCATTTTTCTTAACCATATCATGTTTTGTAAACAATAACAATGGGGTAAATCTTAGCATGTCTATTAAATCATACTAATTCAAATACTATATATACAACTGAACACATTTTAAGATGTTGGTCAATGATGGCCTCTAAACGTCTGCACAATATTTTGTCAATCAGAAAGTCATGGTTCTCCAAGTGTCATCTCTCGACATCATTTATATGGAGATGCTTTATTGATGGGATTAGATTTTATATCCAAGAGGGGCTTCATTTTCAGTTTTCAATCCATAAGTCAGTAACCTTTTCTTCAACTACTGCCACAGGCTCATATAATGGCAAGTTGAAATATCTTCACAGTTTGATATCGTTTCATGTAGTTTGGTCATTAGAAACTATTATTATCGTCAACAGTACCGTAATAAATAATTCATGAGTTAGTCTGATCACTTCATGGGTAGAATTGTTAAAATCCTAGCTGAGTGAATCTTAAAAGTGAGTTGATGAAGATTACTTATAACCAACGAGTACTAATAATAGGTTTTAATACTAATAAGATTGTATAAAATAATCAACCTGCATTAATAACAATAATACCTAAAAAAGGAAAACTGATAAAAGAAGCAACTTATGCATTGTATATTTCTAGAGATTCATCCAGTAGTATGTAAGAGTGAACATAACAGTGTATGAGATTCGATATGCCTTAATCGCATCCAGAATAGGAACAAGCATCATTTTGTTGTTGAATTTTTTTGGTTTCATTTATATACACCTGTATGACAAATATCTACAAAACCAGTTAGCTATAGTGACTAATGGACTAAACTGTTCTGCTTCAGTCACACTAAACATTTTACACAATCTACAGCTTAGGAGAAGCTAATGGTATTAAAACACATGCATGACAAGTTCATTTCAATCCTAGAGTCTTTTCAAAAAGTATAAATAAACAAATTATGAACAATGTATAAAGTCAGCACTGTTTGCATAATGGGTCATGTACAAATAATGTAAACGCTGTGGTATTATTTGGGGTGTAGTAAGATCCATGCAGCCTTCTGTCCTTTGTTCATCTTTGTGATATCCTTTAATTTCCGATTATCTCTGTAAACAGAATCACCAACACTGAATACAATTAGAAGAAACATGAATGAATATCTTGAAATAAACTTTTTAATGAACTGCACTAATTAGTATTACCGGTATATCACATACAGTGGCACGTGTCTTGAGTTTATAATTTTAAAGGGCCAGTGTTTAAGAAATAAAGAGACCATCAACTACTGTTTGTTGATGTGTGATCCCTAGGAGTTGTATTTGATTAATACCAAACTGATCAGTCAAATTATGCCAAATGTTTTATGTTCCTAAATTCAACCTATGACAATATGTACACCTTTAAATTTCACAAAACTGGAGATTCAAGTGCTGAATGGTGTGTACAAATGTGAATACAAAATAGCCATGGTAACTTAGGAGAGTTTTGTTGACACAAGAAAGCAGTGGTTACTAAATGCAGAAGTCACTGGTAATTATTTGGCACAAATGTTTATAATAGGAATTTATGGAAGAACTGGAATCTGCTGTTAACAATTTCATATGATCTTACTTGAGTTCAACAGAGTGAAGGTACAGGTGAACGTGAGTAGCTATTGTGACAAATCTTCTGGCTATATCCACCTTGATCTCAAACACTTGTTTCTCAACTGGAAGGCACAATCTACAAAATAAGAAAAGACATTTTTGAAACATAACAACTGAAATGCTCCTATATATTAAATGGTAGTCTTGTCTTTACTGAGCTCACATCTTCACTAGCTTTGTGTAACTTACTCAATGTCTTCTATATGCTCCAGACTACTGTAATCTGGTTTCTCTGAATTAAAACTCAAATCATGATGATGAAGTTCTAATTTCTGGGATACGTCATCAGGGTTAACTTCTATGAACCAAATAATTTGAAACATGAAATGCATTAAATAAGCTGAAATAAATAGATGTGGTGAAAATATTTGTACAATGTTTAATACATGTTTAAAGTTAAAATTAATTTTCTCAGTTAAATAATTCATGCCTTTCTTCAAGAATATAAGTTCCATGTAGATGTGACCATGGGTTTTGTAAAATATTGGTCTTTCAAAGCTTTGTTCTTCTGGTTTGTACTTTGTTTCTAGAAAGCCATTGTCACTGATCTTTAGCCCCTTTCCAAAAACATAATAGATCTGCTTCTGACGAGCACATTCAGGTCCCTTGTAAACATAACAGTATTTCCATTCTGGTTCTCCCTCAGCACCACCTAATGTATCAAATGTAATAAACATGTTATATATTTCTTCCAATGAAATATAATACTACTCTTTATTAAACAAATTATATATTAATTATATGATGTAGTCCAGCAAATGCATTCTTAATTTTTCTTGCAAAATATGGTTACTTAAATGAAAGAACATCCCAAACAGATTTCGAAGATGTCATAACAAAAATGGTGTTTTAAAATCAAACCGAGAAGATATTGGACAAGATTATTGAACAATTAAAGAAATACGTTGAATAATCTTAAGGTTATTTATCAGATGAGATAATATCCTGGCATGATAATGAAATAACAAACTTCATAATTAAACTTGGAATGTCATAATATAGAGAGAGAAATATCAGTTATAGGAAACAGTAGTTACCAGTATATTTTTGGTGATAGAAATAATGCGATTTCTCTGCTAGCTGTGTTCCTTCATATGGTTTTTCGGTGTTTATCTCGGTAGCATTATTATCTTTACTATATCGATATCTTAAGGTACCATGTTGAAGTTTAACTAGGGGTGGTACGTCAATTCTAACAATCTGAAATATATATTTCGTAGCATTTGAACAGATTTAATCACAAAATCACCATATATTCATATATATTGAATAATAATTATATTGTAATAAACGGTTTTATCTGATTTCACCAAGACAGAAATTATAATGTACTTTTGAAACTACAAGATTGATTAAATCACGTCATTTTAAATATACGTAATTATGACAATTGCTATCAGATTCTAGTACAGCTATCGCTTGTCATGTATTATGATAACCATATTGATACTCATGATACTTGATAGTCTACTGTAAGTGTAACAGTGTAAATATGGCTGTCACTGTGTAAACAAACTACAAACAAGTCAAAGGCAGCGCAGAATACTTTGTTTTCCTTCTTTGAACGAGAAGAAGCGAATTCCACCCTTGGGTTGCTTGGGACACCGTACGAAGTACTACTAGTACCTGTACCCATTATTATAGCAAAGTGTCCGGATATACATTAGAATAACGTCAGCAAATATCTTGTAGCGTCCTTAGTGATCGACGTCAATAAGCAATGTAGAATCTACTAAATACCATACATTTGCGTATCCTGGCACGACATAACCGATAACGTATGTGTGTAGTGAAGTGTTGAGTTTCCAGTTTCTTTTAAATGGGCTTGCTTTATATTTCAGGTGAATATTTAGTAGCTGTTCTACCAATTATTAAAGAATGGAAAATTCTCTACATTTGAAAAATTACAATGAATAACTAAATTACAACATATAGATCTATACACAACATCACATGAGGAAATAAAATTCGATCTATTATGAAAATGATCTGATAAAAACGGGTCCAGGATTTTTACCCCCATCAATAATTGGTCTCCTGGTCTTTTGCCACATAGCTTTAAAAAGTTTGATTAATGTACAATAAACTTATTTTGTTGTGTTATATTTATAATTTGCTATGTTTATAAAAATTATTAAGATAAATAAATAAGTCTATGATAATACATAAATTGGTAATTGTCTTTTACAAGATAATTTTAATGCACTATAACTAATGTTTCATTGTACATATATCAATTCTAATTAAGGAGACACTCACTTGAACGGGGGAAGACAGCTTCGGCTACATTGGTCCCCCAATTTCTTTATATGTAATATACTTGTAAAATTGCATTATGTTTACGTTATTTTATATTGAAAATAAATGCTACTACTACTACAGAGTAGAGTTTACTCACGAATTGCGTGAAATAAGTGGGATGTTGTCAAAGTGTTTTTCTTCTTCTGGGGTTTTGTCATGTGGGTGGCGTTTTTCGCAAATAGTGTTGTCTAAATTGAACATTATAGATACATCGTACCATCTCTGGTTTAGTGAAAATGACAGTTTTGTTTAATGTTGTCTTGGGATTTGAAAGTGTTGAATTTAATTAATCCTTAATTAAAACTCTCTCTGTATGTGTCTCGCTCTGTGAGTGTATGGCAGTATAGAATATATTATAATTATTGTTTAATTATAAATCTCACAACAGCTTTAACTGACCTATTATTTTGAATTAATATTACTCCATTATTGTCTTTAGTCGCCAGTTTCTTTAAGCTTTTCTGTATCATCATTTAGTGCTCCCTAATAAATGGATTGACCTCCAACCAGCTTTATAGTTTACACTTTTAAAGAAACGGTCTACACACACTCATCTGATGTTTTTGTTAATCAGTTCATGTTGTTATTGAAAATAAACAGGTGAAAAGACCATTATAGTAGCAAAGCCAAAGTCCGAGCTATTTTGTAAATAAACGTTTTATAATATATATATATATTCTGTGCTGAGTTATTAGTGGACCTAAAACATGGTGACAAGGTACATTAAGCTGATTGTCATAGTTTTATACACTGCAGCTAGATGATCAAGATACTGATAATAATAATTTCATATTGTATCTGTTCCAGCCAATGGTAGCATGATCTTCTTAGAAGCATACGATATTGATGGCATGTTAATGATGTTTATTTAAACGTAAATGTTCAGTGCATGCCATATGTTATTAGTTAGTGATTTGATTCACCCAGGTCAAATCTGTGACATGGGTTAGCTAGGAATGATTTCCTAAACGTATGGATTGTATTTGAACTGTGACCTTTGTAGTCCACTCCTGTCAATCGTGCTATTTGGGTGTTCCACATCTCATTAGTGTAAAAATATGTAGGTTAATGCACAAGCAGATATATTACACAGTAAATGATGTGAAGATAACAAAAAAATTGTTACAAATCCTCTAATTAAACTGATAAATGCATTATTTATTTGATATTTTAACATCATGGTCATACAAAAGCCAATACATCATTTGTTAGATTTACTTTTAAATGCTTAAATAGCATACCAATCATACCTGAAATTAACATTAGATCCATTAATAAAACATGATTTTATATGAGCTTTAAGTCACAGATGTTTAAGCTTACAATTTACTTCACTGCTGATTTATATTGTTATATGCTCAAATCAAAATAAATGTATTTGACTGTAAACAGGTTCTGAAGTCTATATCCTTGCGAGAACAAATTACAGGTGGTCATTAGCACACCCTTAAATAGGCACACATATAAAGATGATTTACCTAACTTTTTATTGTTAATATCAAATAATCAGACTAAAAGCAGACTAGTTTCTAACATTTATTTATTAGAATAACATAGAGTCAAGAACAAAACTATTCTCCACAATTTAAAGCTATCACTCTTAAGGAAGATCACCCAAATTTATTTTCATTTCTTATGATGCAATCACCACACATTTCTGTACATTGCACAAACAGCCTTAACACCAACTATGTGACAGGAAATGTTTATAATGAGAACATCAAAAAACATTTAATGTGACACAACCCATTATACAATTAAAAATACAAATTGATGTGCTAATTATTTGCCTGAAAAATGCTCTGTGAAAAATGTATGTGCATCATGATCTCTCAGCTGTATAATCTACTCCAACTTAAATATTTCCAACTTGTTATGAATGAAATAAAATAGGACTATGAAACAATTGTCAAGTGTAGAAAGTCCAACATTATCATAACGTAAAAAAGATATTGTGCTCGACATTGAGTCATATTGACTTATCCAGAAAGAAATATTAACCAGCTAATTCATCACCATGTAATGTTAACGCTACCTTACAATTTGAAAGTGTTATTTTGTGATTTTTGATAAAAATATAGTCAGAAAACAATGAAATAATTCAGACATATTTTTGAGCCAATGAGAGAAGGTTGATGTTAAGGTATAACAAGTAGCAGAAATGGAATCAAGAGGTAGAAGTCTTAATAATAATAATACTTCTGACCATTAGTATGTAAATATGCATCACATATTTTGTAAAAATATATACTAGCATTTATAAACCCTGAAGAAAACTGTACAACATGAAGCGCCAATAAATCATTCAAAAATCGTCTTACTCAGAATGTGCATTCCTACCATATCATGCAAAATCTAGTATAAATGTTAATAAACATACTTCTTGCACCCTTGTAACACATAAACCACTCTACAGCCACACTAGCTACGTCAGATACAGATGTCATGTGACTAGTATGTTATTAATGAGACAAAACAGATATGATCATTGATTCATCTTGTCATGGAGAAAACAATTGTTAATGTGGAAATAAAATTAGCCAGAATGTGGGACCTGTATGTAATTATATCTTTAGTGTGACAGAAGAACAATGGCTACTCTCAGAGCTCACACCTAATTAACAAGACACTTCTTTCAAATATTACATAACTGTTAGTCAGTTTTGCCATTTGCTTTTCCATAAGTTGAACCTCTTTCTGTGACACTTACAGCAATCATTGCTAGCACACCCTTGTAAAGTAAGAAACAAACTAGAAGTACACCCATCTGAACAACAATAGAACCAGATGTAATGATCTTTATGGCATAATATACCAATGGTATGGAAAGAGTTGTTGCCCAGAGACACCATACAATAAGGTCAGTTGGCCGCTTTGGAATCTGGAATCGTTTGCCAAGCTTGAATCTGCCATTCTGAACAAAGTGTTCATATATCTCGTCCTTTTCTCTGTACAGTTGATGCAGCCATTCTGCACAAACTTCATCGGTATCAGTTGGTATGGTGTCAATTGGTATCCTTCGGGTATAGATTTCTGCCTGACACTTCTTACCCTGAATAATACTAAGCAAGGTAGGCCTAGCGTAATTGCTGTTGAAGCCAATGGTCATGTCGTAGAGGGCTGGAATCTTACCCTTCAGAATGCGCATTGAGTGCACAAACCCCTTAGTACGAGGAAGAAGATGGTGCTTGAGCTCAGGAATTCCCTTTTTTCGTGCAATGGCATTGCTTGCTTCGTGTTTTTCCTTAGTGAATCGTGTACCCTCACAGAACAAGAGGAGAGTTACGGGCACACTGCTAGGATATTCTGCAACACGGCAAAGGTCACGTTCAAGGATCACTTTGTCTTTTTCCCAGTCACGCTTCAGAAATATGCTTTCTGTGAATGTCCATGCCCATCCTATCAATGGCACCATTCTCAGCGATGACTTGCCATAGATCTTCGTTCCACCAAGTATATGAAATCTCTCCGACAGAATCCAAGTCATCAACCATTCAATGTCATACTTGTGGTTCATAATCACCACAGCGTGTTCCTTTCCAACATTTTCAAAATCGATCAGGTTTTCAACAATTAATGAACAGTCCGAACCTGACCACCATTGTGCAACAAACGTGATCTGGCACCAATGGGTATAGGCCAGTGATGTGACAATTTTACGGTAAAGAGTCCTGTTAAATGGCCACACAAAGATATAAGTGAGCAGCATCAGGAAACATATTATAAGCCCACTAATAATAAACACATATCCAACTAGTATGTAGAATAGCACACACAAAGCATTTGATAACACCATTGTTGCTTCAATTAGGGAGCCAGAGTAACTCTCGCAGGATTGTGGTGAAAGAAAATACTTTTCCTGTTAGGTCTAAAGTACTGCGTATCAGTCACCTGATCAGCTGATGACGACGTATGCCACTATCACAGTATCGCTGTGTAGACTATGTCATGTGTTCAAGCTGTCTACAAGTAACTACGAGACTACAAATGTTACAGTTATACTGGCCAACACAGTGCACACTATCTTTAATTAACAATGTTCTATTGTTTGTTCAATGTCGTTGCGTACCCGTTGCTATATATAAAACTTCTGGTTAGAAATCACCTCACCGACAAAAAGGTTAAGGTCGGTAAGTGAGAGAGAGCTACACGTTACCAGATTAGAGTAACCTAAACAACTAGGAACAGCACGCCTGAGTTTACAGCAATCGCTAGGGGGAGGTGAATATTTCGTAACCGACAGGCGGCGCTCTGCCTTGACAGGTTCACGGTATGCGGCGTAAGCACTGCGTGGTCAGTGACTGTGAGAGATCGAGTCGCTAAGCGTAGTGAAAGCAGTGGAGGATCTACGTGAGGGTCAGGTCGGAACCCCCACCTCTTAGGGGCAAAACCCCCATCTCTAGTTGGAATCATCCATCTTTAAATGTAATATACATTTGGCGACACAATAACTAGTAGTAGTACTGCGAATTTGTCGTTCTTAAATAACCAAACATTAAGTATTGTGTAATGTATGTCTGATAGCATTATTATTTAACGGACAAATCACAATTATACTTAATTTTGTACTAAGTTATTTAGTATAAAATGAAGTATAATTGTGATTTGTCTGTTAAATAATTACTTAGTAAGTACAATATTTTGACAATTCTCCCAAGTGGCAAAAATGGTTGCTTGCACTCAAACAAATTGGCCCAATACTCACCACAAGAAACTTAAAGATTTGTACAAGACACGCTAGGTTGAAAGATATTCTTGTTTGGAAACATTTGGTGAGCTTTAATTGTGAACACGTGGTCAGTTGTCTTGATGCTACAGTTATTCCACATGTTTGTCCTGAGGTTAATAAAAGTGGTTATAAGCAACACCTAGACTACCGCTCATAGTTTCATAAGTTGTCTAGAATTTTGGAGTAAATTATTATTGTCTTCAAAGTATTGAATAATTAGTTTAGATTATTTGAAACGTTTGTCAGCTAAACTACAATTAAAGAAGCGATATTGACATCTTTGAGGCGTACACAATAATTAACAATATCTAACCAGAGATTCGATGTTTGAGGGATGATGTAGGTACTGAAGAGGAAATGCCAAGGGTTCAGTATAATAGGTCGAATGTACCTGCAGACACACCTCTTCTTTATTACAAGAGATCAATTTATATTCCTTTTATTGGTATCTTACTGGAACAGTTGCAGAACCGTTTCTCTGGAGACAACCGCTGGCTTTGCTGAGTCTAATACCATCTTTAATGGATAAACTAGGGATGCCTCTCCTTAGCAATTTAAACTCATCACATGACGACCTGCTAACTCCAACGTCATTAGATAACGAGACATCCAGATGGTTCAATATGTGATCCAGGCAGTCTGACAGATCCGATTTACCTGATACTTTGATGAAATCCTTAATATCTGCAGATCCAGATATCTTTCAGAACATTACCATTTTACTGGTATTAGGATGTACTCTGTCTGCCACATATGTGTAAGCAAAGCACAGTTTCTCTGTGTTGAGAATAATCAAAAGCCATTTGATGAGCCGGATGGTTGACACAAGGTTTTTTGCCTTAACAATAATGAAAATACATTACTGTAAACACATCAATTCAAAAGAAATGCAGCTAGGATCATTAAAGAACAACCCCAGACAACTGTTCAACATCAGGCTTTTGGATTAACTGGTGTAGATTTACATGAGGTAATAAATATTTTAAACATCATTGTTTCTTTCTCATAAGTATGCACCTTGAAATAAATGGTCAGTCTGCTTATTAAATATTTTAGTGGCATAATGCACAATATGTGACATTATGACTGGGGATACTTTCATGTTTCTAGTAACAAATTGAGTAATCCCCAATAATCCTAACAATCTGTATATACACTGAACCAATCACCAATTCTCATATCATGGGTCTTTCTTCACAGGAATGTCTACTTTTACTAGTATTTATACACAGTATACACTTGAAAAATTTGGATTTTGTAGTGCTTCAGAAGACATCTAAACATTATCTGGTTTCCATTTTTCTTCTACCCCTTCTGGGTACTTCGTGCCTCGCATAATGGCTTCGCCCTTGTTCATACTCCCCCACCCAAAAGGCCAAGAAACAAGCGATTTTATCAGTTGTCTAGCTGAATGAAATTAATACTTAGCCATGCTTTTATAATGACCCGACGAATAATGACTGATTTATTCATGCCAATAAGAAGTGCACACAGCATACAATAAAACATAGTACAGTCATTCTCTACAAATCACATTTAAAACAACACCAAGTTTACTACTGTAATGTATAGGCTGAAGAATTTGCATATTACAAGCTTAAAACAGACTTTAGATCTATTATTAAAACGATCCAATAAAAATAGTATATCATACCTTTAAAGCGGGCTACACAAAAACATCTGAAAATATTTTGTTAATGAGTGCATGAATGCTGATATTAAAATTAACCAGGTGAGAGGACAAGTTTAGTAGAAAGTCCTGGCTATTTTGTAAATAAGTTTATATATATATATATATATATATATATGATCCTAACCAGTGCCAGATTTACATATGGGGTAGTATGGGCTGCAGCCCAGGGGCCCCAATCAAGGGCTCTCTGGTCTTGGGGTCCCCGATAAAACAAAATAAAGATTTAAGAAAAGAGATTTGTGTGTTTTCAGATTTAATGGGGCTCCGCTGAACTAATTTGTTGACGAGAAAAGAAATTTCACATTTCGCAGTAAACATAACATAATAAACAATTATTTTATTCCCTATCAGATTCTAACCACCAGCTATCATATTTCCATTAAAATGATCCCCAAATCCTTAATTTCCTAACTTTTATGAGCCATTGATAGTGTGTACTACACTAGCTTGGGGTTATTGTGTGACGTCATCTTTGCTAAACATCACATAGTGCCACAGCTTGTTTACTAGCGTTCTGACCAGTTGACAGACAAAATGCCAAATTTCGACGAAAGTTTTGACATTCCCAGGGATATCAAGCCCTACAGCTTTGAACCACTAGCGAAAAAGGTCACAGACAGTATTAATTGTGAGGAATTAGCTGCAAGTGCAGATGTGGATCTAGAGTAGTCACCTGTGCCGCCAACACCCGGCCCCGTCCACAACAAGAGTTGGATTGGTGTGTATTTTTTGTTTAATTGATAAGTCAACACACTGGGCCTGAATGCGAGTGTTTCCCTCCTGCTATCGTATACCTTTATTTAAAATAAAGTGGGATTTGTCTGTAAACAGGATCCCAGTGGATGCATGGGGCTCTCCCATATGTGGCCTATACTAGTCTATCCAGGGATCTGCCACCCTCAGTGTGTCTTTTACCCATTTTTAGAGTAATTTTTGAGTTGTTGTTGTTTCGGGCCGGGTTTTGACGGCACTTACACTTCGGATATAATCATTGGTATTTGATGTATGTATCTTTGCTAAATTTTTGCTCATTGTTGTTAGTTCTATAATTATCTGACATTTGTATGTGTGGCTGTCTGTTTGTCTTATGTAAGTATCTATGTATGTATGTCCGCCTATCTGCCTGTATGTATCTAATATACTTTATTTTGAAGTTTTGTTCCATCATGACGGGGTCAGCAGTCTATTATTCTAACGCAGTGAGCATATATGAGCTATTTCCATGTCAGGAAGGCGTACATGAAACTAGCGATACTTCACTTGGTTGAACGTTTCCAACAACATGGATCTGTCGGTGATTTACTACGAGTCAGGATATCACGTACAATACGTACAGAGAGAAATACTGAACGTATATGCAGCAAAACATTCAGGAGGAACCAGGAACATCCACTCGAAGACTCCCGCCGATATCGAGAAATGCTAGAAACGTTTGTGCGTCTTACAGTAGACATCAAGCCTGAAGACATGACGGTTACAAGCTGGGGCAACTGCCCATACAGCTAGGGCTAAAATGCAACTGCTAAAGGATATTTTCGAATAACGACTAATTTCGCGGAATTCAGATTTCAAGTAGCCTTCACATTGACCCGATTTCACAGCAAACTTATTTTCTTTGTGTTCAACTGAAGGATCGGGAGTATATCAATACGTCTCGGACCATTCGACAACATTCATCAAATAAATTCAAATGGGGCTCATTTAGCTGACATCATTTTCCTACATAGTTTTACAAATCCATTTTCTGCACTTTATCTGTAAAATTAAAAATAATTAACAAACAAAAAAATATCTCTAAATGGCAAGACGACTTGTGTATGTATATAAACGAAAACAAAATTATATCCAGCGCAGATACGAAGCATACAGATCCGGGTTAATCCTGGTTATAACACGTAATTCTGTGAGTATAATACTGATCAGCCTCAGCTCAATATTAACTGATCCCCAAGTCTGGTCTGAGCTGAGTAGAGTAGATCTTTGGCGAGATTATCTAATTATGTAAGGTGGCTTCATATCTAGTTTCTTTCTGCTTTCGACAATCACGCCACCATCGTCTGTTAGCGATTTTTGTTGGTCAACTGAGAGAACATGATGGAACTATGTATTTTATCATAACTATATAAATTTAGGTTAATAGCAGACTTTACATTATAAAAACACCAATCCCGTATTTAATACGTATGATCCTATAACAATGCCATCTTGTATCGGATATCAGGATCCGTTTGTTATACCCGGGTACGGAAGTAGCTATAGTTAAATGAGACTCCTTTATTACAATTATCGTGACATCGGATAACGTTTCGGTAAAGTTCGTGTTAAGCTGTAACTGTGAACTTGTTTTGTTCGTTAACCTTTGGGATTATCTAACAATGGCTAGTACATCTGTTTTATAATATTTTATTTTGTTAACCAATTCCTGTCTCATTCCTGTCTAATCCCAATTAAGATGGACAACTAAAGCCAACTTATATTTCTGGTTGAATTTGCCGCCGATATCATCTTGATAGTTATCGACTAAAACATGTCTATGTTAACGATCGTTGATAATCGTTCTAATTTAAAAATGATCATTAACATCCGATGTGGAATCGACCCAGGTAATTTGTAGTTTGCACCATAAGTGTTATGCGCCTAATATGCAGAATATTAGGCCATTGCTAACGGGAATCAGAGTCGGGAGGTAGTTGTTGGTGTGTGTTTAACAAAACATCGATGAAACTATCAACTATAAATACTTTAAATAACCTCTTTGTTTTCGTACAGAGGTCTCTCTCTGTGTGTGTGTGTGTGTACACACGTGTGTCTAATAGCACTGGCTTAGAGTACCACTTAAGGCAAAGACTTCTACAAACCTATACATACACAAATTTATACAAACATAAGCATAAACCAATACATACATACGTCACTGAATGATAATCCTTCTGGGCCTTTCGTGTCTGCGAAACACAGACTATATATCTGCCTTTCATACGTGCCAAAAGACTGACCCCCCACCGTCTGCATGTGTGGAGGGGGGGAATGCCATGAACACGTGATCAATTTAGGGACTCTCGGTACGGATAGCCGTAAACATTTGCACATCTATAATTATGTTCTCTGGTGGCCTAATCCGTAGTAAGCACAACAATCATTCAACTGCATGCCAACTCGAAGATAACGGAAAAGAGCCCCTAAAAGTATCATAACGCTTTAAACAAAGGTCGCATATATATATATATATATATATATATATTGATAGACTGCATTGCATGGATGCACTGAAAGTGTGAATGAAGACTAAATATAGTTTTGAAACAATATATATAAATAAGTAAGATATCAAGTGTCATACATTATGTGAAGTGAACCAAAAATAGCATCTAAGAATCTAAAATATTCTGATCGTAACCATACACATGGTTCTTCAAATTAGTTATATTGTACCGAAACCTAATATACCAAGAGATCGAATTTGTAGAAATTATTTTCTGAAACCATGTGAATGTGAAAAGTACTGAGATCCGGGACGCGACCGGCTGTCCCGGATCTCGGCCTTATAGTGGAGCAGATAACAAGGTCAATCGTTCAAATGATGATACAAGCATGAAACTTGGCAGGAATATTTATTTTTATGTAACTTTATGAGAAAAAAGTGCTAGCCACTTGAAATTCCAAGATGGCGGCCATTTTCCAAGACCACCCAATAGGTGACATTTCCTTATAACTTTGGATAGATCTGTCCAATTCAGTAGGTCATGGTGGCGATTTATATGTTTTCAACACTGGCAAAACCGATTATGATATCAAAACACATGTATGATATGGTATTAACTCCTTACCTGCCATAAGTGGCTTTAGGTGCAAAAGTATTACTTCAATATACGAGTTTAGATTCACCCAAATTGTCTTTTTCTGTTTTGTTCAGCACTTCCAGTTATTGATGCTGAATTATCACTTTAAATTTGCCGTTATTTTTTTTTTAATTCTAGTATTTCCTAAAGGCAATTTGATAGGTCATAATGCGCCCGGGGTGAATATAACACGAACCTGTCCCAGTTCTGTTGCAATGTTTTTCTACCCTGCAGTGTTCATTGTTCTGACTAGCTAGGTCGGACAAAAACAACTGCATAGTGGAGTACAACTTAGTCCAAAACGGAAGCATTTGCACCTTCCACTACATTGTGTCTTGGTCTCGTAGAAGAGGAAGCAGCGGCGCAATGGTGATTTCAATGTCATCGGCCCTGTTCTGGCTTGCATGGTGGGCCGACCACGTTATATTGGAAGAATATTCTACATCTGAAGTTTGTTGAACTTGTTTCAACCATTCGTACTCCAGTTTGACTTGGATCTGGCATGGATACCTCAGCTACAGAAGGAGGTGCAGGATTATTTTTGTTGGAGAAGGCCGGTGAGATGTTCGTGAAAGATTCAGGAAGCTTAGACACTTTCTTTGCCCTGCTATCTATAACGTTGGGTGGGGCACGTACTTCTCCTTTGTTATACCGAACTTGGATGCTGGAACAATATTGTCCATAGCAGAGGTGGACGCACAACTCCTTTTTCCACATACTGGTTTACAACAGATTCGCCTAACTGGGCAGATATTTCTAATACCCTGTCATACGAAATGCTGATACCATTCTCATGAAGCTTGTCAATAAGTTGTCGTTTTCTCGTCTTGGCGAACACTATCATCCGAATGTATACAGCAAATGGTGTCTCACGGTCTTTGGAATGCCGGTGGATTGCTGATCCGCCTCTGTACTTGGTGTAGCAGTTATACTGCAGTAGTTGTGCAATAGCTAAATCTGATTTTACTACACCATGTTTCAGATGTGACTTAATATCGACACCGTGTTCGATATTACTCACAAACAGATCCTTCCTCAAACTGATTGTTGAATTTGGTCTTGTGAATAAGCATCTCTTTACGAATGATATCAGCAGCTTTAGCTAAGTGTATAGCTTCACCATATTTATTAGCATCAGCAAGAATTGAGCCTATGTCATTTTTGAATGCTATCAGAACATCGCGTTCTTTCTGGTGCGTTTCAAGCTCTGGAATACGCGAGAATAACTGTTCCTTTAACCTTATTGAGTTGACGTCCGGAGAGTCCACACCGAGTTGCTCTAAGTTTGTACAGTGTAGTTAAATCTACCAGCCTGAATATAACTGGATCTGTTCCCTCGGTGGCAGCTCTGGTGTCAGTGATGTAAATGATAAGTTCTGAAAAAGCAATGGGGTATAACTCCTTACCTGGCTTTTTGCAGCTCTGCTCTTGCTTAATCAAATGATGATGGGCTCGTTCTCGTTTGTATACAGCTACAGCTACAAGGCAAGCAGGATGATATTTCAACTCCAGCGCAACAGCATCGCCGGCACTGAGCTTTGCAAGGAGCATTCCATCATTCAGAGTCCTGGCACACTCATTGAGTCTTTCATTCAATTGCATTGTCATTACTTGTCGTAAAGTTGATGTTTCGGTCTCTTCTTCACACAAAAGGGATACTTGTGACGGTTTTGGTGGATCTGATGTTCTTTGCCTCTTACTGTGGTTCTCTTCTCTGCACATAGAAGTACTTGCAGTCGCTCTCTTCTGTGCTCTTTGTAGCTTTGTGTTATTGAACAACAAATCTACAGCTTTGGTGATATTTTGCTCTGTTTCGCATCAGTGTTTCTTCTATACCGCCACCTTCATCTAGTCTGGCTGGATTAAGTGGAATTGGCATACAATTGATGGCATGAAACAATGGCACATTGTTTGCAATGTTGGTATAACCAGCATAGTCCTGCTCCCTTTGGAATGAACTTAGTGGTGACATTAACTTTTCCTCTGTATCATTCTGACAGAGGCAACTTTTTCTCCTTTTCTGTGTTTCGTCAATATTGACTGGTGTCCACCATCATCGCTGGTTACACTGTCATGTCTGGATCCTATAGATCTTTGTGGCTGTATTTCGGTCGCAAGTGGTTTTATTTCGGAGTTTTCCATCTTCTAGGTGAATTGCCTTTACCTGGCTAATGAGGTTCATCTGCCCAGAGCTGTCTGGTTTTAATGCGCCAGAGACTCACCTTTCGCACCACCACTATTTGTGGAAACACCCCCGCCGTGAGAAGGCTAGAGTTGGAGCTTGACTGCCAGAGGCTTTGTTTCACTTGCCATTTGGGGCATTTAGTAGGCAAAGAGAGCTCATCCTTTTTTCCACCCCGACATTAGCAGTCCTTTGGAGGGGAAATTCTAACCTTCCCCGTCTATAACGAGAACCAATTTACTTGTATTCGAAGCCTGCACAATAGTTGTCATTTGACTTCTTTATTGTTACACAAGTCCTAAAATTGATTTATTGGTTCAAGAAATCGATCAATACACCCAAGAATCAGATCTAGCAAGGTCAAAAACCTATAAATCGACACCAAGATAAAATAAACCCGACATCTTTGGCAATTTCTATGGTTAAAAGTTGTTTTCATACTCTGGCGGCCATCTTGGAAATCCATGTGGCTAGCACTTTTGGCTTGCAGAGTGATTCTAAAGGAACGTTCCTACCAAATTTCATGCCTGTATCACCATCTGAACGATTCTGCCAAAAAAATTACACTTATCTGCTCCACTATTAGCTAAGTTCTCTCTTTCAAAACTCCGAACTCATGTGGTCTCGAATCTACTTAATTCCTCTACTCAAAACTGTACAAAAACTATACACTCCTCGAAACTATACACTTCAGAACCACCACCTCTCTCCCACTCCCCCGGACCACCAGAATCAGAACAAAACAAATCTACAAAAATCAAGATATATATATATATATATATATATATATAGGGAATTGTCCCCTCAGCACCGTCAGCGTTGTTGTCCGGTAGACCTCACATGGTCACCTGGTCCAATCACCGCTGACTTGACCGAGTCGAGAACAATCCCCCACTAAAAATCCTCCCACACATCCAAACAGGTATATAAGGTATATACAAATTCTCCCCCCAAGTGAGCTCCGGTGGCCTAGCGGTTAAGCACCCGGCACTTGGTGCCAACGGTCGCAGGTTCGAACCCCGTAAGAGGTCGAAACTTTTCCAGGGATTAATTTCTCGGCTCACTACATCGTGGGTGGATGACACGTTAAATGGCGCTGCCGTCTCCACTGAATTATTTAAAATAAAGGGGGACGTTAAAAACCCCTGAGGACGTAAAACACTCTGGCAGTGACCACCCTCGGTATTTCGGCTCCATCTTTCCGTACTGCTCCCCTGTGAGTGTTGGGGGAGGAGATTTTTAACCACTCCAACATAGAGGCGTGCTGATTAAGCGACAGCCTGGGGATTCTCCCCGAACAACAAAACAACAACAATCCCCCGAGCACAATCTAGCGTGTTGTCCAGTGGAGACTCACATGTCCCTTGATCCAATCTCCGCTGACTTGGCTGTACCATTACACACATTCACTAACAAAGCTTTCACACATTCAACCCACACCACGAAAACATTAATAGAGTACCAACCCAACCAAACCCCGCGGCTACGACATCTACACCCGTGCGATCCCTACAAGCGACCAGCAACTTCTTTCGCACATCAATCAATCGGAGCACTGTGGTTTCACATCCGTTTGATCCCACAATTGGTCGGCCACAAACCGTTAAGCGACACGAACGGGTGATCACTAATTCTCCATAACATAAATTAATTCGACAACCGGCCATGACTTTACAAGTGGCTGGCTTTGATTATTTCATATAGAAACCGGATTAAAAAGAAGTATTACATTTCCATTATTTTTCTCTTTCGACTTAAAACCTGGTTATGAAATTACCATAAGATTATTTCCACCTGTCAAACGTTAATTGTTACGCTAAATTAGAAGAAGAAAAAATATACACTAATTGATATGCCCGCGTGAGTATATCTAATGTCGTATTCTCTTCAATTTTGATTGTTCATCTGCATTTTACTGAATAATAGAGAACTACTATACATTCATTTATCCATGTAAAAGAAATACCCAGAAATAATATCCCTGCAATGACGTGTTCATTTTTTAATATCTACAGTCATAATGATTGCTCGTTTTCTAGGAAAACGTCACTGTCTAGGCAGTGCTGCCACCTACAATCTGTAGAACAGGATATTTATTATTATCGTAATTCACGCATGCGCTGAGAAAATGTATTTATTTTGCGTGTACTTTCAAAACATGGCATAAAGTAGATTAGCACTTTAGTGAGGATATTGATTACATCTACTATCGTGGTAAGATTTAATGGTGATTGTTATTATAATCTTTTAATTATCATAGTTTTAATGATAGCGACCGACTACAAACTAAGTTTTAAAGCCTTTTTTACTGAGGGCCTATGCTTCTATCAGTATCAGTCTATGATACTCTATGAGTCTATCACTTACTGTGACTTAGTATCAGTATATCTATCATTCTATCAGTATCATCTATGACTATGGCTATGCTCAGCTGTTTTAGTTTAGCCGCTATTCCTTAGAAGTTAGATGTTAAAAAGAGTTGAATATTATGGTTTTATAAATTTATGTCACAAAGTATTCGGTACTGTCTACTGAAAAGTGAAATAGATGATAGATCTAGTATGAAACGAGGAAAATTATATAATATAGACTATATTATAGTTATACCAGACAAATCAGGTTATGGACTATTTGCCATCAGTTCCATCTGTCCTCGGTAGAAAAAGACTTCCCCATTATTGTTATCTGCCTTTAATAAAATGGACTATTTGCCCTGTTGTATTATATATATATATATATATATATATATATAGATAGATCTATGTCCATCTGAAATGACATGACATGAGGCTGCACTCTGTCTCTGGTATGCTATCCATGAAGTAATTCCTGAAGTGAGGATCTGAGGCTGTCAGTTTCATTGACTTTAGCTGTGGCATATTTGGAATTCACCCATCTCTTCTGTTTGCCCTTCCTACCAGCAGAAGAAATCTAGCCTGTATTTACAACCATCCTTGCCTGTGACACCCGTACTTTCCCGGTACACCATTCACTGCGCCAACTGCTTGACTACATTCTGAACACATAGGTACATAGCACCATTTGGTCTCCTGCATGCTGGTCTGTGTTTAACCGCAACATCCGAACAAATAATGACTGTGAGGGCTGGCACTGATGACTGAACTAAAAAACCCACTGACACAACTTGCCATTCTACCAGCTATAGTTAACTTTGTCCACTAAGAAGCCAGCTTTGTGGATGATGCAATTAGTGTGGAACTGGAGGTCTGATTGCTATGAAAGATATCTTGATGTATCAATTCCAATGAGAACATAAGTAATGTCAACATTTGCTAAATGCCTCCCTACATCCTACGAGACATAGGGTCAGTTCAATTTTGGAATTGAGAAAATTGCATACCTGTAATCTATATTCAGATATTGCTATTTAGGAATTAATTAATGTTATCATCCCACCCGGAATGCTAAACTGGAGCAAAAACTTGCCCCTCCTCTCCTAAAACTGTGACTTATATAGCCTGTACCCAGACCTAACTGTTTTAATAACCATTTGAGATATTTTGTAAAATTACCATATGTAATTGGTTTAGTACCCAGCAGAGTTGGGAAAGTAAACACAGAATCTGACCCATGCTGGGTGGAACTAAGCAAAAACATATAAACACATCTTTGGTCATTACAAAATACACTTTTACATGGTGATGCACGGAATACTCTAATCCACCGCTTGATATCTTCAAATAGCTAAAAGTGCCTTGTGGTTAGGGTTTTGCAATTTTTTACCATGTTAACACTTACATGTTGTGTTACCAATATACTGAAATCAAATTGATCCAGAACTTTGGTTCCATATATATATATATATATCAGATATGCACACTGACTGTGGCACCACACGTGAGCAATTAAAATGGTCTGGTTACTGTGGGGTCAACCCGCAAGACTGTGACACCACCACGTAAGATGCCTGTAATCTATATAGAGATATTGCTATTTAGGAATTTACCACTATTCTATGTTTAGAACAGGCTAAAAAATTAAATCTACAAATTAATTTACCATCTGATTTTTTAATTCAGAAATATTTCTTCCATGACAATCCTACTTGGAATATAAACTACTCAGAGTACCTACTCATGGTAAAATCTATTAGGAAAAAAACAGAATTAATTGGAATTGATAAAATGGGTGATTCGAGAGAAAAAAATGTAAATAAAATGGGGAATGTGTGGAATTTCATAATGTATGTTGGTTAAACAATTTAGTGTTTAATTTTACACAGTGTATGCTGTCTGTATTATTTAAAGAGAGTTGTACACATAAATGTTGTGTTTTGTTAAATTTATTGCCCGTTCTAAACATTGAAGGGGGGGGGGTAAATTTCTAAATAACAATATCTATATATAGATTACAGGTATGCTATGTTATTATCTCCACATGCAATATTAGAAAAAACTTTCAGTATGAGGGGAGATAAAGGTTTACTTTTAAGTTACTTTTTGGCATAATTATAAAAGATCCGGAAATTGATGTTTAAGGTTAAAATGTTAGGATTATTGCTCAGCGGACCCCCTATAAATCCCACAATGCAAACGCGGCTGGTTTGTTTTGGTTTTTGACGTCATCAGGCTTATAGGGTGAAATAATTTAGATCCATGAATAATTAAACACTGCTTAACATCTAAATCCATACATTTTCTGGATTTTAGAACTTTTCAAATTATACCTTAATTCTTATTTTACTTTCAGTTATGGCTTGTTAAAGACTGATGAGTACAATTCTATAAAAGAAAATCATTAATTTTTATACTTAAATGATTTCTTGGAAATGCCAATAAATCCATAAAGAAGCACTTCAAATACTGGGATTTTGTGGACAATTTACTTGTTGAAAGTATTATTATGGACAGTATGGTCCTTGGGGAAAGTCACTTTAAATGAAGGGAAACAAACATTTTCTGAAACTATATTTCCATTTGACAGTACAATCTCAATACTTTGTACCCAAATACTGTAATCTTAATAAATAACTTTTGCGACAATGTGTAGTTGTAATTGGAGAAAATTAAAGCATCTTCAATAAGATCTTTTACACACACACAAATATATATATATATGGAACCATTTCTGGCATTAGGAAGTGTGTTATTTTCCTGTCGTTTGCGATGGAGCATACTTTCCAATGGCCTTCAACCTCTGATCTGATAGCCAAGAGAGTGTCAAGTATCATCAATTCTGGTTGTACACATATATCTTAGTGGGCTTTTTCTTCGGAGAAATATGAAAATAACTACCTGGTAGTAACAATTAGTTTATTATACAGCTCGGCATAAGTGAATTGTAATATATTTCCCAATACTAGGACACCCCAACAAAGACCACCATATTTTTGGTTATAATATTAACTAGCTAACTTAAGAACTAGTTGTTCCAATTCAGGAGTCTTGTGGGTCTTTAATATTTTGTGTATTCATAATGAAGAAATTGGCACTATTCATCAAAACAGAACAATAGTAATTTTAACTAGTGGTATTTATGTGCACAATTTGTTGCTCCAACCATTTCCAGCTGCACCCAAACAGATAATATGGTGTCCTGATTTTAAATATGTATCACTGGTTTGCTGGAAACACCTTTTTATTAATAAATGACATTGACAATGATTATTTACCAATCAGGTGCAATCAGACATTAAAGGATTTCTGAAAATATGACCAATTATTTTCAAGAAAAGACACTGTAGCATAAACAACATTTTATTGATAACAGTCATGGTATATTTCAGAATCCAAAAAATAATGTTAAATTTGGCATACTGGTGTGAGTATAATACAGATATTTTAATACAATTTCTAAGCAAGGGCACTGTTGTACACAATACCATGGTATAAGCCTTCTACAGAGTAGGCTCTAGTCAGAAATGATGCTCTATTGTAACCCAATTTACTGATTATCTATTTAAATCTGGTGCAAGTTACATTTTCCACATACAGTAGGGCCCTGTTATACTGCAGTCCGCTATAACCTGGTCAGACCTCGAACCCCGAATCGTGGAAGCCATAACAGATTATTTTTATGTGAAATGGCACGAAATCCGCCACTGGCTGGAGAAAAACTAAATAATTTCAACATGTTTTCACAGTTTGTAATTCACATGTAAAATAACATAGCCAATGGCCACAACTTAGCCACCAGTAGATTTATTGATAACAAACTTAATTACACACCACCTTGGTTCAATCAGCCAAACGAACAGACCAATCACAGCCCTCATTTATTGTGTGAATCCACCCACTATATAAGTTTGATTCTGTTTGTTAATTCACAGTTATTGCATATGTTTTATTTATTGCAATTAGGAATCATATTTTGTGTTTATGAAGCTAAAAGACCCCTGTTTTGATCATATTATATCAGTTGTTACCTTCATCTGAAAAACATGGACTATTTCTGGTGGATGAATATCACTAATCCAACATAGCTGTTACATTTTGCACAATTTTGCAGAAACATTTTATTTTCCACATAAACACTGATGTAATATTTATGTTTAAATTGAACAAACCATTAAACAATTACTGAGAACGTTTATGAAATGTACAGTTGTATGTAATTTTCAAGAATGGTCAAAATACGAGGTGAATACATGGACTCACTGTTAATATATAGTGTTATTGGCTACCCTGACAGTGCTCTGTCTTGCTTCGTGGTCCATCTATGACACAGTTGATGTCATTTAACCAATAGATAATGGATCCTGGTAGCCTTGATTCAGGGTGAGATTGAACCTTTTTAATCAACTTTAAACTATTCCAGAGGATTGGCCAAACCTTAAAGATACTCTCCTGGAGGAGCTCATACCTTTTCTTCCCATGTTCATACAAGTTACTGAGCTCAAGTAAGATAAGGTCATATATAACAATGGATATTACTGCCACTATGATATCAGTCCGAGGCTGCATGCCACTAGATAACCCACAATGGGAATATCAGATTGAAAATTAAGGCTAATACAGAATCATATTTGGGTTTGATTCTAAAAATTAATCACTTTGTTTAAATATAAATATTTCAGTGGTGATTTGTTACACTCCTGGACCACATGTATATTTGTATTAACATTTTAATGTGTAATAATTCAAATGAACTTTAAAGTTATGGAAGCAATTACTCTTCAGGTAGGTGTTAATACTAGCTACAGTGTTAGTGCTAGCTACAGTGTTAACTTTTCCACAAGCAAGTGCTCAAATGGTGAACAGCGCAATATTAAAGATATATAAAGTAAACAGAATATTTTGATTTACTGGGTCAGAACAAAAATTATTATGTGTATTATATAGAGCAATATTTACAATTATCCACATTCATACATAACAATTCTCAACAAACTATCAAAATAAATGTTTTTCTGTCATTAGATACCGATCTATATAATATGGTTGAGCAGTGTGTGTGTGTGTGCTTTTAACATTATATGCATAGTGTATTTATTTGTAATGTGATTTAGTAAGCAGCAGACAGTTTCTCCATTCCCACCTTTCATCAGGGAGCAGTATAAAGATTTGGAGTTGATTTGTTATGGGAACCCAGTCAATGAGAGAATGTTTTATCTTTATATCCTCTGTGAGTCTTTAGCATCTTGTTTAGTATCGGAATGAGACCAATAGCCATTTGACTGGTCAATTTGGGACCAGAGAGACCGAATATGTCTTTCCTCCCAGTGTTGCCAGGCAAGATGTTAATAACTAAAGGTTGGTACTTGAAATATTAATGTGTTTAATGAAAATTAGTCTCACACTTGAATTGAATTACTTTAACCAGGGAAATTGTCCAATAGTCTGGTAGTTCATACACTAGTGTGCATGACTAGTGAAACACAGTATGTGTATGGCTTCTGGAAAGAATCTGTTCATTGCAGGGTCTGACCCTTTATGTCTATGAGTTTGACGGGAGTGAGACATACAGTAATGAATTATGATTGATGGTGATATTTTGTCCTTGTTAACTTGGTCCTTTTCATTTTGTAAGTAAAATACATCATAGTGCATGCACATGTTTGTTAAAGATTATTCTATGTAGAAACAGTCAATATATGTTTACTTAGATTATCTAACTGAGATTTTAAACGTAGTAAATATCAGTTATATCTAACTTAGATATAACTGATATTTATTACGTTTAAAATCATGTTTCAGCTTTTAGTAAATCTTGATCGAATTCTTCCTGTGAGAAAAAATCACTAATCCGATATTAATTCTTGGCTAGCCCTTTGTTCCCTACCTTTTATGTACTAGAATGGGCTAGCAGGCATCAGTATTTGATTTTTTTATGTATTCCAGTGAATTTGTTATTGAATAAAAATATTTTAAAAATGGTGTATTGGTCACCTAGGTGTATAAGTATCATATTTAAATAACCACTTCTACTTTTCACAAAGGTTTACTTTAATGACAATGGATACTTTAAATTTTACCTATTACCATTATTGGTTGTATACATGTCTAGACGCCAGTCTTCAGGGTCCTACTGATACTGTATAAACCAGATTTAAGCCATTTACCACTCAGATGCATAAATAAATATGATTATTATATGTTCTTAATTCTAATAATCATTTGATACATTCAGATACCTCAGTGGTTAGATTATTGTGCTGCAGACCTCCAGGTCATAGGTTGAAATGTGATCCATACCTGTGCCATTAGGGACTTGCTTCTTGGTCATGTCAGAGGTGTGACCTGCACGGAAGCAAAATCAAATACTGACCCATTCACTAATTATCATTTGCTCGTTTTATGGTTAATACCTCCAGCTAATGTTCTACTCTGAGATTAGGCTTACTTTTATCACATTAACTTTATTCTTATAGATCTTTTTGAAGTATATGTCATGTTGATTCTAATTATTATTTTGTGTTAAAAAAAATATCATATAAGATAGGGTACTGATGAATTGACCAAATGTTGATTGATTAAAATAACTCCCCCTGCTTACTTGAAACTTCTATCACTACTCAGTTAGTGTTTTTTTTTCCAGACACCTGGTCAATTATCATTTCTTAGTTTCAGTTTTCCAATTCTCTTATTCACTTAATTTGTGTACAACTTACTTTAAGTTAATTAATAATAATATCAGTTAGTTAACATTATCAATTAAGTTCCAGAAGTGGCAAATGGATGTGCATAATAATCTAAATATTACTAGAGATTTCTATTTAGTTCAATACTTTGAAAGATCCATTATGACAAACTTCAATTGAAATCTTTTGATGTACTTTGTGATATGTAATATGTTCCATCAAATAGAATTTGATATGACCAAATGAAAAATTGTATTATTGAATTGTTTCTTGAATTTGCTCAGTTTTATTCTAAATAGTTTAAACTTTCCAGTCCAGAATAAAAGAACATCAGATGTTATAACCACATCACTGCCTGACTACAGCAGATTGTCTACGGAATTATATTGATTGTGGATCCGATGTTTCAGGTCAAAATACATGTATATGAATTTGTGTGCAGCTTTTTCTGTGTTCGTGTATTAAAATTGATTTAACAATTCCCATGCTATTCTGGTTTTCTATTGCTCAGAGCCTGCACTATATTGAACATGCTGATATTCAGAGAAATAAAGTCTCTGATTTGTTATCTGCATGGGTATAATATCAAATTTTATTAATTTATTATTGGATAATGCTCAAATCAGTAAGTGATATTTCAGCACTATTTATGCAGCTTGATTAAGCATTAGAGCTTTATGTGGCCAATCTTATTTAAGCATTACACTTAGCAGTTCAGATTATTAACTTGTGTTTTGTGTTGGCATTGGCCAAGCTGTTCTCGTATACCGACTCGAGGACACATTTCTTCATTTATTATGCCAACATCTCCACAAGGTCTAGTGACTATTGTAGCTTTCTGTGCACAGTTAGCCACATTTATAAAACGCTTCTTTAGAAAGCTGGCAGTGTCAATAGTTTCACGGGCCATGAATATTGGTAAGCCTCAGAGATCAATAACAGTCAGTGGGGTGTGAGCTCAGTTGTAATGTGCTACACAGTGTAATAAATGGCCTTCCACACCAGGGAGTTAAACCGTGGCAGATTTAATGGAAACCAATTATTGGAAATTGCCACAGCCATGAATGTTTAAACCCATATCTTAAATTTGATTGATTTTCCTTTCATGGTCTGGTCTGAGGGATATGGTCTGAGATTCTGGTAGTTATGCAGTGGGATCACTTTAATGGATGTTTTGAGTTTGATGCAATGTGGCTTTCTGAATAGATAGTTCACAGTGTTGTAAGCAGTCATACCTGGATCTTCACCATTCTTAGGATTGTACAATTTGAATTTGTAGGAAATGTTCAAGATCTGAGTTGGTCATCTGACAGTTTCTTGATGTATGTAACCTAACCTAGCTGAATAATTCAGATAGTGTGTTACTTAATAAACTTTTTATTTTGTTCTGGTGTTGCCCACAAATCTGTGATGCGCCTTTGTGTGGCAACTGAGTTCATGTGATTTTATAATTAAATTTAGCTTTTAAAATATTAAGTATGCATGTGTAATTTAGAACACACACACACACACAGATATACACACTTCACGTAATGCTATTATATTACTAATTGGTTGTGTGTGTTTGAAGTGTGTACATTTTGTTTGTCACTTTAATACAGTCTCACTGTCCATGATATATAATATATATATCACTCTATGGTCTTAATTACAAGTTTATGCATTCCATCTAACAGCTTAACCTGTCCAATATTTCATGTATTCTCTGTTATTATACACTTCAGCAGGGACTGGTTCAGTACTGTTCATCAACCATGACAACAAATGTGATATCCACCCTGTACAGTGTAGTTATTCATTTAATACTGCTGATCAGAGGTAACTACAATACCAGTCTTCTCAAAATAACTGTTTCTAATTGTAGTACATAACTACCACAGTGCTGCTATTTTTCAAGTATGTGCATTATTTGGCCACGTCTCAGAGTGAAAAATAGCAGTTAGTTAGTCAGTTGTCATCCGTGTCTTAGGGCTAATGTTTTAAATAATGTAAACTAACTAAATGTATGACACAGATTTTTGGAAGGAAATTGTCTTCGTCGTGGACCCGTCTGTGAAGGATGGCATGTATTAAAATGAGAGATATAAGATTAAACTAATTTAATTATGTTACACTCATACATGTGCGTATGCTATTTCCTGTGTTTTACCTATTACAAAATGTGTTTCTGTTACGTTTTTCAAACTATCACCTATTACGTAGTTTGTGGCTCACGTTTGATGTTTATTTAATTGAAGATTTTATGTTACAGAGTGTTACTGCTGGCCAGAGGGTACTTATGGTCTGCCAATGCCCAAAGCTGGATGTCCTAGTACTAAACAGTTTGAATGGTTAACAGGTCTGTTAAATATATAGAAACATAAGCTTATTGTGATGCATACTCATTGTAAGATAGGAAATTTGAATTGATTTTTAAGCACGCCGCAGTTACACGTAAAGTGCTATTTTAATTCTTTTATAAGGTTCACGAACACAAAAAACAGAGCCAGAGAGTCATGCATCCATGCCAATACACCTGGCTGGTGTAGAATCTGAACAGACTGACAGGATAGTACAAAACTTCTGTATGAAAACATCTTATACACGTTATGGTGACTACCACTGGGGAAAAGGTAAGCATTAACTGTAGTGTGGCATGATGGTTGTATGTTGGTAACATGAAATTTCTTGGTCACTTCATTAATTGATGCTTAAATGAATTAAGTTCACTAGCCAGTTTGGTGATAAACATTAGGCAAATTTCTTTCCAGGAAGTTATTGTATCTTTAAGAAGGATGCTTGTCCTAAGGATTTCAAGTCTGGTTGGATCTATTGGGATGATGCTGCACCATTTTTTGGTACCACAATACAGAATTATTCAGGTATATGTAAGCAGTAGTCTGCTGTTGACCGTACCAGGATATCAGTATTTAGTCTGAGGTACTGAAGACTTTAATGTTGGAAGCAAATGCTTGCTGATCTTAGAACCAAAATATGTTATTCTAGAGACAGTGATCAAATTATCTTATTCATTTGTATTATACAGAGGAATATATCAATTGGAATTCTTCTGTTTTAAAAAAGCCCATAAAGAATCTTAAGTCTAACATAGATCAAAATTGTATATTAGTTTACAAAATGTATTTAATTACCAAACCCTTGAAATAGATATAACAATAATAGTAGTATTTTATATTGTTTCATGTTCAACTTGACTTGTTCTAAGGTGCTTTATATTGGAAACATAATGGACCAGTTGCCAGTTAGGTAGTTTTCCCAACTGTTAACTAGGTGTAGCACTATTTTTGCCATATCCTGTGAGGTTAGCCAACAAGAGACTTTGAAAACAACATAGAAAGCCTATGATTTAGATCTAGTATAGAATATATAGGCAGATATCTACCCTTTTCTCAACAGACTGGCTCCACATATATATGATATAGGGAGTGACATGAGTCAGAGTTTTACTAATAATATTCCTGCAGCCCTGTTTATAATGAAAAGTACATAGGGCATATAGGTCCTAACGAAGATCCCAGAGATGTCGGACAAATATATTTGTTTCCATTTTTTTTTTAATCACCTGTTAACACCAATGACATGCACTTAAAATGAAAATGAAATATATTTTCTATTAGCTTCTTAAATGGTATTCCATCCAAAAACAATAGTGAATCGCAAACAAGTTTTGATAATTGGGAGTAACTGGCAGATTATTACAAGGCGTTTTCAGTGTTGTTAATCCATCAGTCTGTCAAACCACATGCCATTCGGGGGCTGTTGGAGGCAGTTTAGCAAACAGGACTTTCTAACTCGCCTTTTCGATGTTTTAAGATTTTTCACAATAAAATCGTCGAGTTTACTGGTACAATGTAAGGTGTGTCAGGTTGATATCGGTTTTAGAAAAAGGGGGTGTTTTTCTATGTGTATGTATCGGTGTCTGGATAGATCTGGGAGGTGGAGCACCAGTGATTGACCTCGGAAGTCGCCCCCAGTGAATGTTTGTCTGGATGTGGCAACTGAGCCATTAAAACATGTTCTGGCTCACATAGCACAAAGAGATTGTATACATAAATACATTAGTCTATAGATTTTATAAATAAGCTAATTTAAATAAGTGGGTTTTGAGAAACTTTCTAAATATTTCTTTTCTTTACTTACTGCAAATTTAATATGATTAGGGAACTTATTTCACAAGCTGGGAGCTGATGCTATGAAAGATTTCTCTCAGTACATTGTTCTGTGGCTTTTTGAGACCAAAAGTGAACATAATTGTGTATATACTTCTGGATCAGATTACTTAGACACAGTGGTGCTATTCAACTCAGTACTTTGATGTTCCCTTTTTGTGACTGCCTGTTAACAGATGTGCAGCACAATTCTCTACTCACTGTAGGTGGTTTTTCAGAAAGAGAGATGTATATTATATAACAATGCATTGCCTTCATAAAAGAACTTGGACTAATGTCTTGCATGTCTCATTGTTGATGTACTTATGAATAAGCCCCATGTTTCTTATTTAATAAGATATACTTACATATAGAATTCACCTGCTTCTCCATTCCTAGAGTATTATCCAATATAAGACCTAGATTTCTGATAGATATGGAAAACGTTATATAACTGGATTCTACCTTAATGGGAAGATTCTCAGTTTTTTGTACATGTTACTTGGATGAGAAAACGATGAATTTGGTCTTATCCTTGTTCAATTTCAGCCTGCAACACAAGCTTCCATTGAGGATAAAATGTCATCACATTTATCAGCTAGCTTTAAAGTAGACTGGAGTATCATTAGGATAACAATGAAATTAATGCTCTGCCACTTAAAAATTTCACCAAATGGTTTAGTATAAATACAGAAATGCATTGGTCATAAAACGTCAGTGAGCTCCGGTGGCCTAGTGGTTAAGCACCCGGCACTTGGTGCCAACGGTCGCAGGTTCGAACCCTGCAAGAGGTCGAAACTTTTCCAGGGATTAATTTCTCGGCTCACTACATCGTGGGTGGCTGACCACGTTAAATGGCGCTGCCGTCTCCACTGAATTATTTAAAATAAAGGGGGACGTTAAAAACCCCCTGAGGACGTAAAACACTCTGGCAGTGACCACCCTCAGGGTATTTCGGCCCCATCTTTCCGTACTGCTCCCCTGTGAGTGGTGGGGGAGGAGGTTTCTCAACCACTCGAATATAGAGGCTGTAACTGAAATTAATGCTCTGCCACTTAAAAATTTCACCAAATGGTTTAGTATAAATACAGAAATGCATTGGTCATAAAACGTATTCCTTGTGGTAAACTAAAATGAAGACACACACAGACACACACACTAATACAGTTTTTATTGTGATATGTTCATGAAGACATTTAAAAACAATTTTGATCTAACAAGCAGTTCTTTCATTTAAAAAAAAATACATTTATCTCATGGGGATCATGACATGTTGTACTATGTTGTATTTCTTTATATCACTTATATAATACTGTCTTATTATTACTATTAATTTAGATTTAATCCGAGTATGATACTTCTATAACTGTATAAGGGAAAGATCTTCTTTGATTCAGTGTGACTGTGATGAATAATGTATGTACTCCATTCTATTTAATATTTAAGCTGTCTACATTTACAGGTGTTGTACCAGATGGTGAATATACACGGAATACTAAAATAGCATTCTGCTGCAGAAGGGATGGTTCTGTTAACAAACGCATCGTCCTTCCAACAGATGCACCATTTTACCTGTTTAAGATAGCAGAAAGTTGCCAGCTGGTATTGGTCATTTACTCTGTTAATCTTATCCAGAATTATTCCTTGTTGATAAATTAAAGTTATGCTTGTGTGTTGAATCTTCATCAGCTTGTGAAAAAGTTTATAAAATGGTATGTATTTTGTAGGTGAAGAATACCAAGGTAATCGAAGAGTGGGTGTACTGGGCAGATGAAGAATTTGTTAATCTCAGTGGCCAGGGTGGCCTTTGTCCCAAACTTCATCGCTCCAAGTATCCATTTAAGTTTACTAAACTCTACTACTGTTATTATGTACCTGAGGAGATTAAGTGTACGTCAACAATATTATTTTGTTCTTTAGCTGTTGTACAGATGTTAGTGTAGTGTTGTATTTCCTGGAATTACTAATCACAGTTGAAATGTTTACGTCATTTTTCAAATGATTGTGCTGAGTTGTCTGATTTGAAACATCTTACTACAAAAGTGTAAAAATTAGATCACATTTGCCAGATGATCTAAGGTCTTTAATTATTACATGATAAGAACACTGCTCACTGAATTGTTTGTGCAAATTGATAGTTTTGCTAGATTAACTTTGCAGTTATCCTTTGATTGTGGTATTCCAGTCACAGATATGGAATCTCAATGATCATTTTGTTCAGTATCATGTCGCAATATCTGGCACTGTACTTAGTTCAGAGATGTTTTTGTAATAAACTCATCTGTGACAAGAGGCAAAACACTAGCAAGTGACATTCACTACTGAGCAGCAACACAGTGTTTGCTGATATTACATTTCGTTGTCGTAGTGACAACATGGAGGTCATGTCAAATAATGTTGGATTAGTTTCTGTATTATATAACACAATAATCTGTTTGCAAAAATGTATGACTAATTGAAATTTTAACTTGCCTTAAAAATTGCTACACAAACTATGCAATTACCAAACAATTACCTAATTGATTAGCAATTGTTGCTAATATTTTTTTTAAGCAAAATGTTCCCTGAATCTTTATCTTGAAACCTTAAGATGTAAATATTGTTCACAGTAGCCATTACAAAATCTGAGCATGTTGCAGCCATAAGCTATGCAAATGTTTTTCCAAACCTACTAGGAGCCATCCCTAATTATCATACTTTTCATAAGCGTACAAAACATTTTTTTTTCTGCACCCTCTTGAAAGTGTATAGATGTAAATGTTGAAAATGGTAATTAAATGGTTCAAAGTTGCCATTACTTTAAAATCTTTTGGGTATTATTCAACAGATGGAACTATTAGTCATTTTGAAAGTCTTTACCTGTCCCATAGTGTGAGGACGGGTGAGATAGCAATTAATGGGCATCTAATGTTTTCATAATTTTTCCCCAGTGTATGTTTTCGATGTTTTTGAAAATGATGATGCATATGGATTGGTCCTCAAGTGCAGAGTAATAATTAAACACATTAAGTGTATGCAGCTAAATATAGATAGACAGATAGATAAGTGTAATATGTGTTAGAATGTCAATAATTTTATCAGCATTATGTTGTAATTTTCAAGCTTTTGTCTTAGTTATTATGATGAAACATCTGGCCTGTTTCTTCTCTTTCAGCTCGTGAGTCATACAAGACTTTAATGATGGTGATCTACTGCATCTCTGGGATTATATCTCTCTTCATTTTGATCTTTGTTATTACAATACTGGTACAGAAGTGCTGTACACATAAGCCTAGTTCGCTGTATGTTGTACATGATTCTGGTGCAGAGGAGGCAATGATCGAGAGTGAGCAGCCACGACCCCAGGCCAACAATGGTACTGGTGCTTATGGCACAGAGATGGCCTCGGTCAGCCAGCTGAGACGTGATGGCACAATCAATCGTGACAATGAATTGGAGGATTATCCAGTGAAGGGGGCCACGTCAGATGGTCTACCCCGATACAGTCAGATCGATGGTGTGAAGCCGTCAGCACCACATGCAGAGAGGGTGGCACCAGTCTCACCACCAGCATTACCAATGCTAGAACCTGAACCAGGAGTGATTTTGCCACCATCTTATGATGAAGTGATAAGAGAAAAACAGACTGAAAGCGTTTGAAAGCAGGTTCATATTTTTGTTCTGTGTGTATGGTCCAGTAAATTGATTTACTCTCTGTAGTAATTTATTTTGTTGGATAATTAATTTTGCCAATGCAACAAATCAAATCAGGTTTTTACTTAATCGACAGCCCATTGTGTTCCTTTTGTTGTGTTCTGATGTCATTCTTTATTATGTATTAGTTAAATTTATGGTTCTTCATAAATAATTTTAATTAATTCATTTGAGTCTTTTTATGTCTTCCAAAATAGGTGTGAACTGTTCCAGATTCAATTTCAAAGTTATATTTTTAGATGTATCATCATTGTTCTATTGTAGAGTCAGACAATCTTGTTGTTGCTATAGAATATTATGTTGTTATTTCATTATGAGGTTAGGTGTGATATAGTCATACTTTATAACTTTCAGTTGATTTTCACCTGTTAAGTGTAGTTGTTGAGGAGTAATTTTTGTCATGTTTTAAACCCAGTCTTTGATTGCTATTTTTGAGCAGCATGATGTTGTCTGTGATGAGGCTGTTTTAAAGTTCATAGGCAAGATATGATAAATCTTATTAACTTCTCCAGAAGCAGTAAACAGAGGTAAAGGTATATGTCAAAGATGGGTTGGCACAAGATCATCTGCTTATATAAGCAGGATCATCGCCAGTAGAGTGCAGGGCCCCAGCTAAATTTTGTGGGGCCTGGGGTTGTTGTCAATTTGCCATATTTAGAGGACAGGCTTACATATAAGATTACACTTATGGCTGAACTAACAAATAATTGACAAATGGTGTAACTTGATCAGCGAGTGTTAAATGGGCTTAAATTAAAAAATAAAAAATGGAAAGTTCTAACCACTGATTTATACGTTGCAACTAGTGATGTACCCCACCATTACTTCAGTTTATGGTGCTTTGCAGATAATTGTAAGTGTATCATTAATTGAGGTCTGCTTGCATTGATGCTTAATTATGGACAGTTGACAGTTATAATCTTTAGCTAATTAATAAGTTTATGCGAGTCTGATGCTTGTGGTGTATACCATATTTAACACTCCATAAGTAACCAGATTAAATGTGAAATTGCCTAAACCAAATTGTTGTTGTCTATGGGAGGTGTGATTTCAGCATTATACCATCGGTTGGTTGCAAAATTACCTGCACCCTCTATGCATCTATAGTTTCAGTCGGTCAGGTACTTGTACCTGCAGCACATCTGCCATATCATACCTGCACCTGTGCCATACCTGCAGGATATATATATATATATATATATATGAGCATTGATCATGTTACACAGTGTAATATGAGAGATTAATATTTATTCATATGATTTATCATAAGTATTTTGTTTGTTTGTTAGAGCAGTAATTGTCTACAATCTTGAGTGTTTACAACAGTGTGACATTTGCAGAAATCAGTCAGTGTTAAGGCACTTCATAGCTATGTACTCTACTCCTCTTGATATATATTTTTATATGTTAAATCATTCAGCTGTTGTAAATTGCAGTCTATTGCCTACTCCTTTAAAATTATATATATATATATATATATATATATATTTATTCACAACAGTATTATATATATATATATATATATACACATTTTTGAATATATACATATATATATATATATATATATTAATTCACAACAATACTTTACAATACAATATCTGTATATATATATGTGTGTGTTACAGTTAATCTGTATAATCTGGTAATATGTATATTCCCTGAAATTTTCAGATAATACTTCTATTGCTAACCGAGATTTAATACAGATTACCTGAAAACATATATGTTACAGATAATATGTATAATCATGATATAGACACACACAAAATATTGTTGTAATACTTAATGATCATGAAGATTAATTTTATTATTGTAAGCCAATAATAAATCAGGGAATGCTGTGGGTCAGTTTAGTGACAGGGTTCTGTTATTGAGTTATGTGTATCTGTTTCTTTGTCACATTATCCTTTTATGCACTGATTTAGCAGTGATCGATATGAATAGCTTATATGCCAAAAATATTTAGGCTTTTTATTAGAGTGGTGTTCTAGTAATACAGCCCTATGTTCTATGTTCATTATTACTGATTAGTAATTATTGTGACAGCAATGATCATGACGCAATTTTAATTGATGTGTATCATCATAAGATAATTTTGTTCAGATAGTCACTAGTGTTAATCCTCCTGAAACTGGGGTTAATCCACGTTGTCCCAAATTCCTTTGCTTCACACTTATGCAGTGGTTTTTATTTGATAGTAACTAATGGAAATATGTTCAGTTTATCCGTGTGACCTTAGAGCAGTTTATATATTTCTGTCCAACAAATCTGATGTTATTTTTTATTTAGAAGGTATTGTTACTTTGTGAAATAAATGTTGATATTTTTGTGACATAGAAATGTCCCATAACACAAGGCAAAGATTAGCTTCATTTTATCCTTGTCACCCATTAACTGACTCATATGTGTATTTACACCCAGGTACTGCTGTGATTAAGGTGAATATGAACATCTGTATATTACAACAGTTTATTATTAAATATCATCATAACAGTTAATATTCGTCTGAGTATTGACAGAGTGACCGTGAAGAGATTATTTATTTAATCAACCATAGTTCACTTTTGAGGGGGTGAATAAACTTGCAGACAGTGAAGCTGAATTTAGAATAGTTTTGTGCAAACGCCTCAGTTGTGCCTCTTTTATGTTTTTCAAGGTCAGTTTCAAGTAAAATTGAATTTAAGGTTATTATATATAAAGCATATGGATTTATGTTGTATGTAACTGGGCCATTCTTTTCTGTTAGTCCTATAATGGCTAGGATAGCCCGCTTTTCAAAATGATCTACATGATTACAGCTTCCATGTGTCACTTGGCCTCATGTAAGAAATCTGCCTAGTTCTCCAGATAAAACCCATCACTGGTCTTCATATTTATTCTCGTTATATAAAAGCACTGAACATGATGAAGATGGAATGCTAAGTTAAATTTTGTTTTGAAATTGTCAGAAATAACAGCCACCTAACATTTTGAAGAAACAAAACACATCTTGTATATTTTGGTCTAAATAGTACAGCAAATAAACAGAAAACTATTCAAAGAATCTAAGATGGCTGTTCCACCTAAAATTGTGGAGTGGAATTAAAAGTTAATTTCATGTATTCGAGTTTAAACATACAATTCATACATTACAGTACAGTTATTAATCCCAATGAACCTCCTTCCTCCCCCCCAAAAAAAACATTCTAAATGTTCAATACTTCCAACAACTGTGCTGCAAAAGTCTAGACACTACTTTTCCTCATAAATGATTTTCTTGTATTTATGAATATAGATAAGAATTAAGATGTTATGTTTTAAAATAGACATTGATCGTTCACTGCTTAGAAGTTACTAATAGTAATATACTTCCAGGTTTATGAATTGATTTGCCCATCGGAGGCATAAACTATTACTTTGAAGAAGGAAATAATTATTAAATAAGGCTATTTGAAGAGCAAATTGTTCTTGAGAAATTACAAATTGTGATCCATTTTTGTTCTTGCCATTAGACATCAGTATAAAGGGAAATAAGTGTGTGCAATCTGAGGCAACACTTTAAATGTATGATTTTAATTTACATCAACTGTGTGAGTGTGTGTGGCTAATAGTCAAGTCACAGGATAGATCAGTGTAAGAAGTGATGGATTACTGGGCTTGATTATACTGTATGCAATAGTAAGAAAATTGCTGACCATAAACACATAAAATAGAGAAAAAACAAATAGTGGTCAAGCTTAAGAAACACACAAAAACAGAATTTAATATGGTTAAATATATGAATGGAGCCTCACATTAGAAAGTGTTCAGTTCCAATGTACACAATTTGATAACCAGATACCTATCGCACTAATCTGTAATCTGACAATCACAAGAAAGACATCAAACCAACAAACATGATATATTGAGGACATTTTCAACATCACAGCAACAAAATACACTGTATGAAATAACATATCTGAATGACACAGGACTTATATGTGTCTTATATCTCTCCATACATTAACCTGACTAAAATGCGCAAATATAATAGTAAAATTAAAATGATAAATTATTCATACCTATATTGCGCATCTGACATACAATGCTGGTAATCATGAAAGATACTAATACTGCCACCTGTGGCAAGGTGTTCTATCACAAAGTAGCACAGCTTTTCACTGAGAATAAATAGCATTAATGCTGCTTGCTAAACCATTAATGTCTTGTACATAGCTTAAAATCTTTACAGTTGGGGTAGCCTCGATTGCTAAAAGCTAAAGTCAAGACTTGTATCCATGATGGGCGAGACTCTAAGCCAGCGTCAATCAAATTAAGAATGAATCATCAGAAAGTAACCTTTGTACATATGTGCATGTTGATGGAATGACAAACCTCCACAGCACAAACAGGTTAATTAGGTTACAGAATCATATGCTAGTTAATTAAGATTTAGACTAATTGATGTTTCATCACATAGTGAAATTTTCAGGTTAATTAATGTTCTATTTAGCCATGGGTTGACTGTATTTATAAACCTCCCGTGCATCACTGATGTTTATCTATGAGAAATAATAATGCAATATGGTCAAAAGCTGATTAACAAAACTCCAACTATGGTCTCCATGGTGCAGAATTACAAAAAAAAAAAAAACCTGTGCAACATGAAATTGGTCCTAAAAGTGTGGTCATTAGTAAATGCTGCATTCAAAAGAATGCTTTCAACTGAGAATAATATGATTTGATAGTAATAAAATAATATGTTTTAAAAATAACTACAAAATACATGTGACAAATGTGGAACAATGCTAAGATTCTCTCATCACTAAAAATACTTTACAGATTCACAATACAATAACTGATATTTAACACTGATGGAACATTCTTAGAACCAGGTGTTAAAAACATCCAAGTCGGATATGTAAATAAAATAATGCTGTATACAAAATTTACCATTAATCATTTGATGGTATCATAAAATGCTACATCCTGAGATGACACTCACATTCCTGGTATAATAGTTAACAAAATATTGATGACAAATATGTTATGGTTTATAAGTAAATTTATATATAATCTAGGTAATGTATTTGTATAATATCAAGTGTATAAATCTAGATAGCACCAGTGGCAGTTCAAGTGAAACAGTGCCATTTATCATTTAAATAAAAATATGTGATGTAATATACAGAGTATTATACAAGTCATTCTGATGGACATCTCTGAACTCAGCACATTGTTCAAATAAATGCACTAAAACGCATTATTTTGTAAGGCTTGATAATATTATGTTTTTAGCAAAACAGTACTCAGATCACAGTTACTGGTATATAATCTAATACTACAAGATTAGTACCAACAGAAATGATGTCAGTAGCTTGATAAAGATGTAGCAAACATTGGTCTGTTTCTAAATTAATCATGCAATGTTTATATTCTGATGAAGGATGAATTAGTAGGAAATTGCTGGACAATAATAACAACAGCATTAACAATACTAATCAGAAATTTCAACAAAACTTAAATACTCTCTAAGAGAGTGAAGTAAGATCACATAAATGTTAAATATGGCGTGTTCTCAAACCAGTAGTAGTTCTGATGATTTGAAAATTGCAGATTGTAATACACCAAATTATACAAATGACCATTACATATAAATGACCCTGACAATAAACTGGGTCAACCATATGTCTTCTTTAACAAAAACATCTTAATGTTAATTCTTAGATATCACACTCACAATGTGGATTATAGATCAGTGCACACACACACACACACACACACATGTATGTATATATATATATATATATATATATACTTAAGTCTCTCACTCACATACACACACATGCTCACACACAGAGTATAGACAGTGTTTAGAATGGTACTTAGTTTCTGCTGTCTACTTAAAGGGTACATTTTATACACAAGTTGCAGATTGGCAAACATATACACAAACGGACAAACAAAGAAGCAACTGTGGCTTATCTCTACTGTATCATAGTGATCAACACTACCTATGATTAAATAATGCTACATTGTGTATGCAGTTTTAATCATATTTACAGATAAGATAAATAGAAAGTGATAAGGATAAGAAAAAAGACAACCATAGAATAATTAAATACATATTCCCAATGAATCTATCTCTGATATCATCTCATGTTATGGTTTATCTTCTACTAAAGCACCGTGAAATTGCACAAATGTTAAAGGAAGTGTCAGTCTAACATGTTTATCTGCCATGCATGACATTACAGCTCCCTAATATACAATTTGACACAAAGCTTTGTGGCAAATTACAAACTGATAAAGAGGCAAGTTCAGTCAGTAGAATAACAGACAACACAGCTGTAATCTAACAAATGATTAAACTGATAAATGTATATGTCTGCCAGTTTGCACTTTCACTGATTGATGTTTAGGCATAAATCTTGTCCTAAGCTGTGCCTGTAGGATGCCATTGTTGTCTTCATCATCATATGCAAAGTGGACAACACACACCTGGAATTTTTTCTGGATAGTCACAGTCTGGGATTGGGCACATCTCCCTTGTACATTCTATCTGGCCATCCTGTACATAATCAAGAATTGTACAGATTATACAGCATAAAAGTAATAATTTTTAGTGGCACTGGTGTAGTGGCATGCTAGAACACAATTGCAAGAGGCTGCTGCAGTCATAACAACATACATGAAGTGAAGTGAAATAAACTTCATATATCCAATTACATTTTATGTCTGCAAAAACAAAACTATTCATCCTGTCGTAAAATATTTGGCAAACAAAACATAAATGTATCTTTGCCTCAATCTAGAGCTTAATTGACTATGATCTGTTTTAACTAGTGTGTGAAATTATATTCAGTTGTATTACAGGCCTACAGATTATGAAGATTGAATCCTAGCATTACTCTTATCTGTAAGATGCTTTGTCCCTCATTACCTCATTTATCAGGGAATGATCCTTCAGCTATATATCCTAGGTGTTATCAAAGAATAAAACAGCACACTCACTCGCTCATTCACTCATTATCAATTTAATATAGTGGATTCAAAAACATTTACTTGCATTACAGACTTACCAAACACTGGCATGTTCTACAGTCATGTACTTTCCATTTATCATTAGCCTGATGTACAAGTCCTTTCTCATCAATACAAGTCTTTGACTTCCCAGATGTCGTCTGTTTTGCTCGCTCAATTTTCAGTTGGCGCTCTAATCTACGAATCTAGTAATACAGGAAAACCATTTATCAGTATGTAACTTTATAAATAGATAAAATCTAACATACCACATCACTACAGTTATCAATAAAGCTTAACAACACTTAAACCTGGATAATTGTGGCTCTTATTATAATTAAACTAAAAACATAATATATATATATATATATATATATATATATATTATATATGAGTTGATATAGTTTTGGGGTTAATCGGCAGCTGTTATTCTAGGCAAAACATGTTTCACACAAAACCATTACATCACTAATGTCTGTGTGAAGATATCTATCCATCTTCTGTTCTATTAGTGGCTGCTAAACACTATATATATATATATATATATATATATATACTATTAAGATAACTCTAACAAAATTAAATGGGGGTTTCTAATATATCAAAGCAGAGCATCATTGCAAACATTTTCTTAACCAATAGCAAAACACCAAAATTGAATCTGTAATAAAATCAACATTAAGCAGAACCTTATAAAACCATATTAGTTTTGTAAGTATGAGCCTTAAATAGCAACCCTACAATCTGTAGTGTACATAAATACTGTTCATGTGTATGTGTGTGTATGTGTGTATATATATATATATATATATATATATATTACAGTTAATCTGTATAATCAGGTAATATGTATATTCAGGTAATATACTTATTACCTGATTATACAGATTAACTGTAACATACAACACACACACACACACATATATATATATATATGATATAGTTATGCCATAATTAAATTATATCCAGAAGCACATGCAAGCATGAGGGAGGGAAGGTTAAATCTACCTTTCTACGTAAACCATGAACACTATTTTGTAGTGTAATTACAACATCTTCCATTCCCTCAATCCTGACTTCCACAGCATCAATCATCTTGTGTGACACCTTCATCATTTCATTCATTACACCATTGGCAGAATGATCAACGGCAGAATGATCAACATCAGCTTCTGGATTTTTATCATCCACTAAGTCATTGAATGGAGGGGATACATCTGGAACAGGTGCACCATGTTGCTGACCACCCTCTCTAGGAAAACTGCTGTCAACTGACCGTTTCTGGCGGAAATGACTTGTGATTGAGCGAAAATCTCCAGCACGAGAACAGTCTGGAATAAAATAAAACAACTTATTCTCTCATGTTTAATTTAGCACAACTGGATACGAGTCATAGCACATAGGCATAAAATAGATTGTATTTGTAAAACAAAATTTTTGGGGGTGCAAGAAACAAATTTGATGCTTTGACTTTAGATTGATAAAATTATAATCTTGGTTACACTTCTGAAAATGTGTTAAGTGACATGAGCTAATATAAGAACTGAAGAAAGAAAAATACCATAACAGCAATGTGCCCAAAGTTTGAGATCGATATAAGGTATTTTGTCACTGTTACATGTCACCATGTCGTCAGGATACTTCGCAAGTCGGAATACATCTGGCTGAATCTGGTTGATATCATCGGAGTTGTCACAGATGACCCGTGCCAGTGATACCTGACGTATTTCTGAGAGCTGAGCATCACTAAATACACCTGGATTCTCATACCAGAACCTGTAATGGTGCGAAATACCATGTTAGCATATTATTTAATTATGACATAAATTTCAATTAGGCATAAGCAGGTGTGGTGTGCTAGAAGAGTTTTAATTCTGATAATCTTTTTATTTTATTCATGGGATATGAACCAAGGGAAAAGGCTTTCATGCCACATGCAAATATTTTCTTTAAGTTTCAGTGGTTGTGACTCACAACCACTGTCTTATCTCACAATGTGAGATAAGACATGAAAGCCAGGAAAATCCAATATATATATATATATATATATATATATATATATATATTATCTCATTAAATTGTGTACTGTAGAAGTTGATATAACACAATGAGGTCTTGGTTCCTAATTATCTGAACTAAAGATTTTTTCTTCTTCTGAAATTCCACAATAAATTTGCTGAGAAATCCTTGCATATCAAAGGTCCTTCTGCAGTCATGAAAATTCAAATACATTACAAATAGTCATTAATTACCCATGGGGTTTGTCAATCTGGAGAACCAGGGCTGAAAATTATGCAATTTGTGGTATAGCTGAGATTCCATATACACGACATGTGTAATGCAGCATGCAAATCCAAATGTGTATATGACATCGTGCTAGCATATGTGACATTACTGTATCCACCATTCATGTGGTTTGGACACCCCTCTCACCTTCTGACCTATTTTTAATTGATAAACCTTTGAAAATTTATATGTAATCTGTATTATTATTGTTCTTTTTTTAATCTGACAGTCAGGTACATATATTTTCTCTATTTGAGCTAAATAAAGTTTTGTTCTTGTTGGGGTGTAGACTGTGTTATTTAGCCACCAGTCAGTATGGTGGTTGGTTCACAAATCCCTCCTGAAAAGACCTCATATTAGTTTAAATATACCTGAGAATCACTCTCCAAAGGTCCAATCCAAAATTTTGAAAGTTAGTCGCCATTAACTTATTTGTCCCAATCTATGTCCCTGGAGAACTGAACATTTAATTGGAATCTAACTGAAAACATAACAAACACCAGTGCATGTGGATGGTTTCATGTGTTCATGTGGCAATTGATAACCCAATAATGACCATCCATCACACATGGCTCCTCCCTAAAATAATTCTGATTACTGTAGGTCACTGCCATTAAGTCCATCCGGCCATTAAGCCAAAGTCATTTTTTTGCCTAAAATATCACGATTTATGGTAGTACTGTCCATTAATAATAATAATAATGTATATTTAATAAAGCGCCCTTACTAGCAGGAGCCATTCAAAGGCGCTGTACAAATAATATGTAATTTAATAATACCCCAAATAATGTCTGTAAAAACCCTGTAATGATTTAAAAGATAATAATTATTTATCTGTGAAAGCGACCTTAAATAGGTGTGTTTTTAGAAGAGACTTAAAATTTCCAAGAGACGACGCATTTCTAATATTTGCCGGCAACTTATTCCACAAATTGGGGGCTGCAACACTAAACGCACAATCACCATATGACTTGAGCCGAGACACTGGCACCTGCAATAGTATCTGACTGGATGACCTGAGTTTTCGGGATGACTTTCTAATGGAAACCAGTTCACACAGGTATTCTGGTGCCATATCATTAATAGATTTATAAGTTATTAACAGAATCTTAAAATGGATACGCTGTCTAACAGGTAGCCAATGTAGTTTTTGAAGAATTGGGGTAATATGATCATATTTTCTAGTATTTGTTACAATGCGTGACAATGTTACATTAAGCCGATCTGAGAATCTTAACTTTTCCCTGCAGTATTTTCAGGTGATATCTAACGTTTTGAAAGCAGGAAATACCAATCTGTATTATACACTGTCAATAGATCATGGCAATTTACAATGATTGTTCATACATAAGCCATTATCGTATACATAGGACTGCAAACCTAAATGAACAGGGTCATTATATTATTATGACAATGATAAAGACACTCTTCTATGTAACGAAGATGTCTATGCCATCAAAAGCCAAATGAATGAGATGCGATGCTGCCTTCAATTTCAAATTGAAAGTCATGAAATGGGCTACTGACCCCAACAGCAATAATGCAGTAAGAGTTCATATAAATCATATAAATCTATATATAATTATTGATTCCTTTTGCTATAAAGCCATGAATTATTATTATCATCTTGTTTCAATTGTATTTTCACTCTGTGACTGTTGTTGATATTCTATTACAATTTGACATCCGTCGGCATATAGACAGTTGCTAATATCCTTAAATGTCTTCTCCCGATGACTGGATTTCTTTATACTGAAATAGCATTGACCATTACCTCCAAAAATAAGGGTAAATATATTTACTCAAAGTATCGGCTTAATGGCCGGGACCTACAGTACTTGTATCTCAAATCACAGGTACTCTTTGTGTTTTGTTAATTACAGGTATAACAAATGTAATTTTATTAGTGATGGTATTTCCAGCATATGAATAAATGTGAGGTGGCATTTAGTTAGGCAACATGGTGGCATCAGAGTTCATCATCTAATTGGATTAAAATAATTATATTGTCTCATCTACCTGAAAAACTACAACAGCCTATTGTTGACTGACTTTCCTATATTATGCAACATTGTGGCTGGTTACATGTTCTCAAATCGAGGAAATATGTAAGGAAATAGCCAAGCAAGAAGTTGAACCATAAAACCTCTCTCCAATACTATTGCATACAGACTGATCATGTTAAGATAACTGTTGATCTCAGCAGTCCACTTATAACATGGTTCATGACTTATGGACCTCAGTCACAACATTATATTATTCTACACATCAAATGACATAATATTTATTTAATTGTTTATATTAAATAGTTTTAATACAGGTTAGCAGGGTAGGTACATACCCCATATATATATATATATATATATGTTTAAAAAATGTGGGGGATTTTAATGCAACATTAAAGCAAATGTGGTGGGGAGACTGTTAATGTGCACACTTACAATATTGCATAATGACATTTTATTCTGCGCCATGTGGATTTATTTAATTTTATGCCATACATTAAAATATCATGGGAATCCTGCAAAAATGTCTCATAGAAGCAACACTCTTTGTATATATATATATATATATATATATATTAGTGTTGTCCAAAATACTCATTAGCATAAAGAAATTAAAGTAAGGTGAATCCTAATTTTGTCTTTATATAATATGGTTTCATAAAATGTGGCAAATTACTAGTTCACTGAGACATCTTATTACTCAGCATACATGGAGTTTACTGAAACACTTACAGATCTGCCAACTAATCTCACTCATAGTCAATTCATACCCACTGACATACAGTATACAGAGATGCCAATTATTACTGTTTTGCCATAGTTTCTACAATTTTAGCCCAAATTACGGCACTACAGAATTGCAACATAAACTATGATTTATTTCATAAATATGCCTAAAAAGCCAAAATTTCAGTCTGCTAACTAATTGCATCATCTTCATTGACACTCCAGCCATATGAATACAGCAAAATGTGGTAGGTGATAAAGGCAGTGCTCACTTCATTTGTCGTTCATAGCTGCAATATTATGTTTACTTCGTACTTTGGCTTGGCATCTCTGAGTATAGTATAAGTGAACATTAAACAATAATGTATAGCTGGTTATATGCCAGTCTCCTCCTCACCTATCACCATCTCTGAGTCGCTTAAATTGTTCAGTGATGATGCAGAGGAAAGTTGGACCAAGTCTTGAGCCTTCTACTGGATTCTCGCTTAGACCACCAACCCAGAGATCCACATTATCTGTAGTTTACAAGACAAAAATCATGTACATAGAATAAATGGCACAAAAATAAACCATTTAAAAACTATTTCTCCATTACTGTCAAGTAGACATGACAATTTTCCAGTATCACCGGCACATCTACATAAGGATGTTATATATGGAAAGTGTAATCTATTACAGAATTGAAGAAAATAAGCACAATTGCCATCACATAAAATACACAAACCTGGATGTCCATAGACATCTTGTAGCTTTCTTCTCACCTCTGCTTCCCTCACTTCTCTTCCTAACTCTTCGAATGTCCTTGCCTCGTTCAAACCACAATATTTTCTATACTTGTTATAGCTGTTCAACCCATGGTCACGTCCTCTTTGAATATTCAAAGCTGCCAAATCCAATGCTACTTCATGGGCAAGCTTAAACAGCTTCTCCGTTAGCTCCGTGTTTACCATCTGTCCAGGCAGAATCCTTTTGGCTGCTTTTCCGAACATGCCCCGCATCAATGGATCAATGCCACCCTCCTCAATGATCCTGAATGGTGCAAAGAAGGCCTTGTGCAGTGGAAGATCACCCTCAGGTATTGTTTGGAATGTTGAATTCAAGCGATACAATACCGGGTTGACTAGTGCATGGCCAAAGCGATATGCTGCAGTCGCAAAACCATTCACTATACTGGCATCAACAGATGAATTGTAACCTTTGTATTCACCCAATATCTTCATTCCTTCAGGACCAAGGACATAGGGTAGGAAGTGTTTGTATGTAATATGCTGTAGCTCAGCACCTACAATCTTTCTTGTTTCATGGTATATTGTATCCCCATCCCAGTGTGGGTTTATCTTCAACAAAGCTGTTGCAATTCTGTTATGTTCTCGGAACCACAAGGTGTGCATTGACAGCAGTCCTAGCTGTTCATTGGCTCGAACGTCTCCAGCTTGGAAGCATGGCACATGACCAGTGTTTGGATCTACCTGACAGTCAATTGGCTCCCCATTATTTGGTGGCAGTAAAGGTTTCCCTGATGGCATCAAAACACCAGTCCTCAGCAGACCACGGTGTGAGGTAAAATCTCTCAAGTTTCTTGCTGCCTCTTCTGAGCTTCCATAGATCTGTGATGCATCAACATAAGATGTCAACTCATTGATCTGTTCTCTCATGTTGACTGTATTGAAGAAAAGTGATGTTGTCCCACTACCACACACAGCACTGGATCTTGTTGTTCCAATGCACCGGTGGTGTCTGATCCTTGGATCATTTGGTGGGATGAGGATTGGAAAGCAGGGTGGCTGATATGTGCAGGTTTCATTGCAGAATCGTCCATCACTGAATCGTGCATAGCTGATGGCCATTGGTACAAAGTCAACATCGTGATCAACAAACTGTCCCCACTGCATTAACATATGTGTGAAATCTTCATCAGCAGTAATGGTAGGGGATGATGCTACCTTCAGTGACACCTCTCTGGCACTGGGCAGCCTAAATCCGTTGTACAGTTTATTTGGATCCCATCCTAATAAATGAAATCACAATTATGAGCATTGAATCTTACATAAGCAAGTACATTTGTAATTAGTTTATTCAACTTTTGAATTTATGGGTCACTGGAAGCACAGATCATATGAAAATGATGAATAACAAATTATGCAATTTATAAATATACACTAATTACTAGCAATAATACAAGAAATTAAATGCTAATAATTTAATGACATTATTCTTCATGAACATAATTTTTGGTATTTGTTTATTGTGAAACAGGTGCTACTACTTACCTCTAGGAAGGTTAAACCCATTATCATACAGTGGTGTCACTAATCTGTTTAGTGGTGTCAGTGATGCTCCCCACATCGCATGTTTCAGATTATTACACATTCCATGGAAGGTACGATACCTCTGATGATAACACATATCATCACACGTCGTTACACGTTGATGTTCCATACATCCTGACAGACTAGCAACCACAGCCACCTGACTTGGACTTAATATATCCTGATATTCCAACTCTGTCCATAATTAATAAAAGGCAGGTAACTTTAGATTTATAATGATACTAAGAAGTGTAACGTTTGATATGATGTTGCAAATACAATTAACCACAAAACATAACATTTCATAAGAAATAAATTTCTAGCATAAAATATTAGCAATATCAACCTTTGTGTGATATGTTAAATGAATATCCTTCTCCTATTTCCTTGTGTAATATGTCCAATGTTTGCTCAAATACTTCAGCTGCTCGCGATATCTGAAGTGCATTACGACTTGGAAATCTGAACAGGCGCAGAAGGTCTTCTGGGGTTCGTACCTTACGTGGATTGTTCAAATTTTTCAGAGTTGAATCAATGGCGCTGTCAATTCTTCTAATTACATTAGTGACAGTAGTGTTTAAGTGGCGGTCATTCACTGAATGGAAGTTATGTCTGGCAGCTGTAACATAAACGTGAAAACTATATGACAACACTGATCTACTTTTGGAACTTACACGTAATCCTGCTAACCAATGTAGATTAAAAGTAACCCACACACACACACACACAGGGAAAGAGAGAGATTTTATACCTACAAGTCAAAAGCTAATTGATTTAAAGCACAGATTCCACATTATTTTCTATCACAGTTTTCACATTTAGATCAGAAACGACCTACAGAACTACAATCTGCAAGGTATTCATTTCGATAGATACTTACCATTAAGCCGAGGACGTTTTTAGGCCTAAAATATCACAATTTATGGTAGTACCGTCCATTTAGCTGACTTAAAATCTGAACTTTTCTCTGCAGTATTTCCAGGTGAAATTTTGAATGCAGGAAATAGTTTTGTTTTAATAATTCATTATTCGTACCAATGTCAATAAATCAAGGCAAATTATAAAGATTGTTTACACAAACTGTTAGTGCATACATAGGACCTCAAATTTAAATTAATGGCTTGATTAAACATTCAATGAACCGCATATGAAGTCAATGACTTAGAAGTAATTATATATATATATATATATATATATATATATATATTAAAGATTATTGCCAATTACTACTGAGCCTTTGATGGTACGTTTTGGTCACTAACGCGGCAATAACCGAGACAATGTAAATTACTCTCTACTGAAAATAACTAAATTAATCAGTAATTATCCTGTTATTAGTATTAATATGCCCAGACAAAATATGTATATGGGGGCACCCTAATGTCTATGCCACCAAACGAATGAGATATGACCCTCTTGGGTACAGGATGTCTTAGGTACGAGTTGTCTTGTTACCGACACTGCCTTCGTGAAATGCGCTACATTTATCCATAATTACAAAAATCAGATAATTCTACATATAAATATTGATTTTCATTATAAAGCCAGGTGTAATTATCATCAACTTGTTTCACTTCTATTTTCACTCCATGACTGCATGAGTTTAAATCAAAATAAGGATTGATGTCCGTTTGCATCTAGATCTAGACTAGGACCTAGGTCACTAGCGTCTAGACGGCTGCTAACACACTGAAATCTTTTCTCCCAATGACTGGATTTCTTGACACTGAAATAGTACCGGCCATTAAGCCACCCCCCCCCCAAAAAAAAATAGGGGTCAAATGTTGACACAAAGTCTCGGCTTAATGGCCGGGACCTACGGTATTTAGAAACCATTCTTGATTCAAAAGTTTTCTAAACTGACACACAATAATTATTTCACCTAATTTGTGAGTTCTGATAAATCCTCACTATGCAACAAAGCAATGGCATGCACATAAAACAGTTTGGATTATGACTTTTTATCCATATGACTTTTACTGCATACTTCAGCATATTTAAATTAACTAGGATCCATCGTAATACCAGTTTTGTTCACAAAATGCATATGTAAAGATTAATTCATCTTCTTTTAACAATTTATACAACCAAGAATATTAGTTTGTAACTTACGAGTTACTTGCAGTCTCGCTACAGCACGTGTAGCTCCTGCTGCATTAGAGGCCACACACTGATAGACACCTTCATCAGAACGAGCTACACTCTGTATGATGAGTGAACCATCATGAGCAAACTGATATTTGTTACTAGCTAGTACAGGTATATCATCTCTTAGCCACTGTATAACCGGAGCTGGTTCTCCGCTGGCATCACATTCAAATACTACAAGAGAACCAGCCGGCACTGTGCTGTCTCTTGGAGGCTTGATCAGGTGTGGAGTTGCTGCAATTATTAATTATATATATAAATATATATATTAATATTTTATAAGCAGAAAATCATATAGGTAATTGGGAAGTATAGAATTAAATGTCACAAAGAAGACACATAAAATCAGATGACAGAATTCAGTTTAATTAAATTATAAACTAAAGTTAACTGTACTATTGGAGTAGAATGTAAGCTACACCTGCTACTTTAGAAATATCAAGTTTTACTTTCATAATTTTATACTTTAAGATGTAGCATTTTCTTTTACCAAAACTCCCCAGGATTTAAAATAAATCACAGATCTGATGCTCACACTCTTAAATACACAAATACTAAAGGGTTACAATTGGTGTTATCTTACTTTTATATTAAAACAAAAATAAACATAAAATGCACTACTTACTCCTTGGCATGACAGTTAGTTGAGCACTAGCTGTGTTCCTCCCCCCACCACCCTCAGCTATGCATGTATACAATCCTGTATCAGCCAAACTGACCCTCTGTATGCTCAGTGTAGTACCACTTGGGTTGATATTAATATTAGGTGTATTAGGAATTGGATTTCCTACATATGGAGAAAATAAACATTACTAATATTTAGAGGGTTTATGCTAGTAGAAAAGAACTCCATGCTAAAGAAATAATAAACATGACAGCAGAAACCTTATTATTTTATTCTTTTCAATGATAATAGCAAATAAATTAACTTTCAATTTGTTGTAAAATATTACCTTGTGAACGCTAACTAACACTCTAATTACTTTAACACAAGACATTTAAAAACACATTGGTTTATTTTGAACCTAATTCTAAAGCAGTATTACACACATACACACCATTAATTGTCCATCTTAAAACTGGGGCTGGCTCTCCAGCAGCATCGCAGCTAAAAAATGCTGAGTGACCCTCCACTACTCTTTGATCTTGTGGACGTTGTACAAATGATGGACCCACTGGGAAGAGATGAGTTAACAAGTTTATTTATAAATAATGAAAACGAAATTAAGTTTGTTGCCAAATAGGTAGTTGTACACATAAGTGAACATAGAATAGAACTAAACCACTGGAACTACTTCTTTCTGAAATCAAGAAACTAATTACTGTATATACTCATGCATAAGAGGAGGAAATGCTACATCACATAACCACGTATTTTGGTGGGATAAACTTTAGGTTGGAAAAAACGTCAAGCATCACAGGTCAAAATTAGACTGTTAATTTCTTAAGCCTACTGGTTGATCAAAAGATAATACTTAAATTGTGATGGCTTTTAAATTGAATAGTAAGATTTAAAATTTGGCTGTATATTACTGCAAGTACAAATATGTCGCATATGGTCACATGGGCAAAACTTTGTTAGTAATTATACTTTGGAATAAGAAGATTTGGTTGCCAGTTGTCATATTTCTTCATTTTCTATGTGAACAAGAATACCATTTATTGAACAGAGCATAAACAAGCATTTACTTTAATTGACAATTATTTCCATGTAACTGATCATTAGCAATTTGATTCATGTGAGTTTCCAGCAATTCTCTTTGAAGAGTGACAAAGAATGCTACCCAGCTAATGCACAAGATCATCTTAAAGCTTACAGGATCTAACCCATTCTTCTGGTTGTTGATATGTAAACAATGTTTTATTTTTAAGACAGAGATAACTGTTCTGAAAAGATCCATGTTCAGGAAAACATTTTCAGGGGCAGATTTCTATTTACGACTATAACTTTCTGTTGACTTCTAACGGTATATACCAAATGGCTTGTGTGGTTAGCATCAGGTAGCATCTAATTAGCACCAGTATATGTTAAAAATATGTTCATACTGAAGACTAATATCTTTTGGCTACACACAATTTGTATCCATGACACAAGTGCTATGATCCATTTAGAATGATGATCATTTGTTGAATAAAATAATTATGGTTGATAGTAGCTGCATGAATTTGTTTACTTTCTGGGTATTTTCACGACTAGTAATCTTTGTCTTTACCAGTAATATATATCAGGCATGAGAGTGGCTGTTGAAAAAAATCCTAAAAATCAGGAAAGGCAGTCGGGATGCGGGGAAAAACAATTTGGGTTTTTGTGAATTGTTAGGACAATCTGAGACTAATAGAATGGTGATAAAAGATGATTTTTGCAAGAGAATTTTTTCAAACCAGTTTGACTCACTCTCCATCTCCAAAACTTTTATTTTTGAGTTTGGAAAAACTGGAATTCCAGTAAAAACGGGAAAACTCTCATCCCTGATATATGATAACATTCAGCCCTGTGCATGCTCAGGGTACTAACCATTACAAAACACTGTCTAGTAATAGACTTGGTGCTCAGTAAACACATCACCATTATGGAAATAAACACTTACATATGATCTCAATCCTAGCAAAGTCAGACACACTCCCAGCACTGTTGAAAGCAGTACATCTATATAGACCTCTGTCATCTAACTGTACATTTGTAATAGTCAGACTGCCTAATTCATCCACTGTAATACGAGGATCACTGGGAAGAGGTAAGTCATTCTTACGCCACGAGATCTGTGGAGTTGGTCTGCCACCGGCACGACAGTGTAATGTTAGTGTTTCTCCTACAGTGACTGTCTGATCCTCTGGACTTTGTGTTATCTCTGGTCTACCTGATACTAGGTGAAATAAAAGTAACCATCACCAGGGGATATGATAAAGGCAGGGTTATTTAAATCAAGGTAAGCATATTAAGATAAATAGTGAGCTCCCTTGCACACACACACACACACACACACACACACACACTCATGCATACAAAGAGAGAGGGAGAGCACAAACCAGTATAACTGTCATGTAAGACTACAGCATCCCTTGAATGTCTCAGTTTGACAACTTGAGCCTTAGCCTCTCCAACAGCATTTCTAGCCACACACTCGTACACTCCTATGTCTGATGTCTGGGCACCTTCTATCATCAGTGTACCATCATCTAAGATGTTATACCTAGTGCTGCCTTCAACTGTATTAGAACTGATCTGTTTACTGCCAATTTAACAAAAATTTGATTTGTAAGTAATTATATACACACTGCAGAGGATCTAACAGAGTAAATTTATAATGTACAGTTTGATCAAATTGCACATACTCATTATGATACCACACAATTTCTGGCTTTGGATCACCTTCTGCATGGCATGTAAAATATACAGTATTACCAAAGGCCACCTCCACATCACTAGGTTCATGAGTCATTTCTGGTCTTCCTGAAAGAATATTGCAATTCTCAGATTTAAGAAAAAACCTGATGGGTGTAGAAACAGTTTTCCTTTGAACGTCTAGGAATGGATTGATACATTATACGTCATCTATTAAAAAGAAAGAAATAGTCTGGCTCCGTTATAACACGGTTTATGAGGTCCATGGATCTATCTGAGAACACGACAATAACCACAACATTGCACAATTTAGGAAAGACGATCAATTCTTTGTTCTATCTCTATATAAGTGACAAAAGACAATCATTTTAATCCAGACTTGTGGCAATACTGCTAATGCCACCATGTTGTCTTTTAATCACACCTTTGAAATCCTATCAGAGGCAGTGGCTGTATTGGTCATTAAATGGATGTTTATTCATATGTTAATTTATGTGACCCCATTATGATGTAAGCCATTTCCAGTCAATTTTATGGTGGTTCATTTGGAACATCATCGTGGGCTGAGTAAGATTTTATGACATCTTTTCACTTGAGATCTATCACTGTATTTTACATTCAATATTGAAAATGGCAGTTTTATCTGGAAAGATTTTCTCTACATGTAATTAATAAAACACAAGTAATAGTCATCAACTGAGATACAAGTAATCATAATTATTTTAAGGGTGGAGACACAGGCAATTGATAAAAGAATTTGGGTTACCGTCCATATGGATACGTGTTTGTTCTAATATGGAATTAAGATGCAATGGAATATTTACTTCTCTAGCTAAGTTCAACTACTTGACACAATGGATAATTAATGAATCCTGGTAATATTTTGCATTATGATGAATACAAAGTGCTTTAATTTTCCTTGAGAACCAAATAATTGGGAGTCAAACACCCCCACAATATATCTACTTCCATTACTGGACCACATTATAATGGAGCTAACTGTAATGAATATAAGGATGATAAGATAAAAAGAATTCCCTGATGGTTTAGATAGTTAGAGCGTAGGACTCATAGCTGAACGGTCACAGGTTCGCGGCTCTGTGAACTGCAATGCTGTCATGTGGCAACTGATTCACTCATCCATAAAAAAAATGAGTACCTGACAGGACACAATGGCTATGTGTTGGAGTAATGCTTTGCGCTTATAATGGCAGCATGCATTGTATGCTCCCTTGGGAATTGAGATGATGGTGATGATGATGATGCTGAAGGTGATGATGATGAAGGTGATGATGATGATGATGTGAAAGCCACTCTGTTCATCACAATTGTTCAGTGTTAGCCAACTAAGCCCACTTACTACAGTGTAGGTGTTCATTGGTGACAGCCATCAGGGACATCCCATGTACATTGGCTGGTTCATTACATATAGCTGCTGCTTCTGTGTTTCCATCTCTCAACATCTCAGTCAACCACATCAACTGACAGTCACATATCAGAGCATTCGAATCCAGACGTCTGTAAAATGTCATTTGGATTATCAATTTTCAAACTACCTGTTGTAAAGCTGGTTAGTGAAGAACATCAATCTTTTTCAACAAAAAATAATCCATGGCATGTAAATGAAAGTACTACTTTCAGAAAAGAAAGGTGATAATCATTTATCTATCAGCTACATAAAACTATACTCAACTATGCAAAATTTAATGATACATATGTCCTTTACATCAATAAAATGTTGATCAGTTTTGGTTTAATTAAAGCAAATAGGAACAAAATAGATAGTTCAAGCAATATCATGGAGACACAACTGAGCCTCTATGGAACAGTGGGTGAGATTATTTGCTCATGGTCATGGTCTGTGGGAGGTCGCACATTCTAATCCCAGCTGTAGCATTATAGTTGGAGGGGTTTTTCATTTAGTCAATTAACTGACAAGGTAGGACTTCCAGCTAAATAAACTACCTACTGCAAATTCTCAATTTATTTGGAATTAGTTCCCTTGGTGAAGTATACAATTACAAACCATATGGTTTGAGGTAACCAGCCATGTAAAAAAAGTCTATTTTGGCTATTATTTAAAATAATAATTTATATTAACAGACTTATACAAGGCAGAGAAGTCAATTTAACAATTGAATTATGAGCAAACAATAAAACTAACATGTGTACTTACAATCTTCTCAGACTAGGTAAATCGGAAAACACACCCTTTGGTAATCTCTTTATCTTGTTATTGTGTAGAAACCTGAAATGTGCAACTGCTGCCATTTAATTAAAATTCAAGAAATAATGTTGAATTGTTATAAAATAGTTCTGCACATGTGCAGTGAGCAACAACACTGGTTCATGTGTAACATAAGGCAATACGCTAAGACTTGATATCCATTAAGGTAGCCAATATATTTATTTTGCAATTTTTACCACCACTCTAATATTTGTTATATTTTCTCTGTCATGTTTTGACACAGGTTTTGCATTACCTAAAGAAACTGTGACATCCACTGCAGGATGCTTCACTTACAATATGGTTTGTTTGCTAAATTATTTATCATTCTGTTGTATCTTTTAAGTATCAGAAATTTTAAATAAGAAAGTATCTTTGTATGTTCTGACTCAATTTGAAAAAAAGATAAAATAAATTTGCTAAAATCTTAAATATCCCCAGATTCATTGTCATCTAAAAAGGAAAATGCCATGAACATCATGTAGTGAACAAAACTTCCAATTGGTCTTCCATTACTGTTTTCCTAATGTTGGCCACCTTGTACAGGCAGGTTAAAGTTCAGTGTGTTGTTAGTTGTGAATATTGCCTACTGTCTTTATGTTTTTACTATTATTATGTCGCAAAATCTAAACACAGTAAATACTATAGAAACTAACACTGGTTTGTGCGTGTATATATATGTGTGTGTGTGTGTGAAAATTGTGAATAAAAAATATATGTGTGTGTCTTATAGATCAGTATATAGCTATATATATATATATATATATATATATATACATGCACAATTGTTACAAATGTTAGACATCTCTAGATTTATTTATGGTAATTTATTGCTAAAATGAATTTGCCATTCATTAAACAGATCAGTAGCATTATCATTATTTTTTTCTTTCTAACTGATAGCTTATCAAAAAGTGTTAATAAATCACACACATACACACAGAGAGAGCAAGCATTATTGGATTATTTCACTTTAACAACAAAGATGGTAATCTGTGAATGGATACATTTATGTAAACACTACACATCTACCATCCAGTGCTGTGCTACATAATAGGCATTAGAAAGAGCTGGAGGATGACAGTAGATATATACACTTTTTGTATAGAAACAAACAAATATTACAAAACTTAATAAAACATGTGAATATGTACAATGAAATGACTTAATTTGACTTATACATGAGCTTTTCCAGGAACCTAAATATGAATTCTATCCAAATAATGCTCCCTTGTATCACCCGTTTTGTTACCTATACTTTTATTATTTACTTACAGTCTTTCTAGTGTAGGTAGTCTGCTGAATGTTCCAGGTTCTATATCTTCCAGTTGATTGAAATGTAGATACCTGTACACAGATGAAATACAAATACCATACAAATAAAATCATAAATAAAGAAGATAACATTTATGAACTGTGCTAACAAAATGTTTCTGGAAAGGAGTCAAAATTATTTAGCAAAAAAGTTGTCATAGATACACGTTTGTCATTTAAACTTCATTTCAATCTAGAACCAAAATCATTGTAGAGGTATATCATCTCAAATTCAGTTGTTTCCTTTTTTTGGCAATTAAACTCTTTCAGGGATGTCATCACCATTTTCATTGTATTTATGGGGGGGGGGTTCTTCCAAGGACTCATCAGTTCTCGTCTGTTGTAATTAAATCTTGTGTAAACTGTAATTTTAAACTGACTATGAATGCTGAAAAAATACAAAAGCAACAGGTCAACTTTTGGCTTCAACTAGAACAAACTTGGAAGGCTTTAAATAGAAACAGCAGCATTCTAGCAAACATTTCAGAATTTTTTTTTATTTGATGTGAACAATAAATCAGTTACACAGAATTAAGAAAGCAACTGTCTGGGTCACTACATATATACCAGGTAGAGGGTATCTATCTCTCGTTTAGCAGTTAGGTTAAGATTAATGGCGTTTTCTAAAAAAACACACAGCTGACTGACAAACTGTAGGAAGATCAGATTCTGACTATCAGACTGAAGCTTTCACCACTTGAAGTAAAAAAAATTATTATCACAGGCAATCTTAATTTAAGACGAACCATGTTTTCTAACATACGTTATCGAAAGGTTCTATATCAATCTAAACATACTGATGAATAAGTGATTTCTTAGAATTTCAATGAGAGGCACAATAACTATAAATAAGCTTTATATGTGTCAAAATAACAAACTATGTCTTCCTAAGTCATGTTAACAAAACTGGAAATTAACATTATAAATCAATCAAAACATATTCATGAATAATTCATTTTAGAATTGTTATTTATCACATTTTTATTGATTTATACGGCAAACCCAGCTAAAACTTAGCAGCAAATATCTTTCAAATATTGAAGATCACTTACAATTGTTCAAGTTTGTTCAGGCCTTGGAAAACATCACTTTCCATCTCTTCTATGTTATTCTTGTAAAGATATCTGTAAAAAAGGGCAGTTTTACAAGACACTGACATATACACGTGGACCACCAGCACATCAAGCTTATCATTGTGTCATGCTTCACATCAAAATGGCATTGTATTGTATGTCATCAAGAGATGCACAAGTATGTGATACGCAAACATAGTTGGTGATGAGGTTGTCATAATAATCAGATATATGTACAGGTTCATAGAATATTTGTATGTGATTGATATATATATATATATATATATATATATATATAAGATAAACACACACACACACATGATATATGACAGTGATTACAAAGATGGTTTAGTCATGGTAGCCCAAACTACTACACATACTACAAAATAAACACCACAGTGATGCTAATTCAGGACAAACCACAGTTTTGTCTCTATCTTATGTTATAAAAATCTAAACATGGAAGTTACTGACATTATTCGTCAGCTTACTTTTTATCAGCTAACATTCATCAAGCAATAATCATTTGCTAGATAACTTATAGAATACATTATCCACAAGAAATGATAATACTTTTTTGTTGCTATCATAAGAAGCTGCATAATGTTTGCCAAAACTAGTCTCTAGTGCAAAACATTTACTGCTAACATTTTCAGTATCATCTTACATCTGCTAAAAGACAAGTCTGACTATGTAACCAGCAATATATAACAAAAATTCTTATAGTTATTTCCAGCAAGACTGAAAACATAACGCTGGTGTTGTTCCTATGTTGTAGTGATAATATCAACATTCGTGATGTCAGAAATTAGGGTGTGCTGCTCAACCAGTGACTGATGCTGAATTTTGTTACAACAGCAATATTTGTAAACCAACATATGAATATAGATGCATTTGTAAATTACTTAACAATAAATAAACAGCCACAAATGTGAGTAATTAAACAAATAAACTAAATGTTCAGTGAGCATCACAGATCAATTCTCTTTTTTGATAGTTTTTACAAAACAAAACTACCAATATAGAACCCTGTGAAAAACTGGAAGCATGCATTTTCAATTACAGTTTTTAATGAAGTAGGTCATTTAAATATAAACAATTCCATCATTTTCCAAAAAATCTCATCTAATGAGATAATAATTACTAAAGTAGTTAGGAAGATATAATTTAATCACACCGGTAGTCACGCACCAGTAGGTAAATGAACAATACCATGAAACACTGTACATAAAACACAAACAATCATATCAAATATGTTATCTCAAATAACTCACAATTACCATTCATCTAATTGAAGAATTAATAACCCCAATAACTTAGTGTAAAAATAGAATAAGCTTTTGTTTCTTTACGGAATATGACTGTCTGCCAGAACTTGTTCGTTATACACATACACCATGGCAAATGAACTGTTCAGATAACTCAACAACAACCATATCATATAGACAAAACTAATGATAACACAACACTGTATATTGTAAGCATGCACAATAGATGTGCTAAGAAAACAACTCTGTTGTGCTGCTGAACTCATTGAATCAATCCATGCATGGCTTGATAGAATTAATGCTAAAAACAGATGTGGTACTCATGCATGTATTTATTCAATACTGTTAACTGTATATAAAGTATCAGCAGCATTTATATGTAAGGCAGATATGACAACAACGATAAGTTATAAAATACATATAAATGCCACACAGAAATATGAAGAAATACACAAAACAGCAACCAATTATAAATATTTTTCAACACATCTGTCACTACAAATTCTGGTCAAGTACTTAACATTACCAGAATACAATTTCAGCAAACATATTTCATAAGTGACCATCATTCTGAGCAGGATAGACAAAAAAAATCATTTATGTGACACTTTAGTCTGTATATTTTACTTGAAACTCAAAATGAATGCCGACTGTACGCTGGTGTATCATCAGTTTAGTATATAAATACATACAATGATGTTGCAACACATCAGCTTAGGACAGATGAGTAACATAGCTTTGCATGACGCAGAAATTTCAGTTGCTTGATAACTGGCTGAAATGACAACTAAATCATCCAAAAATACTGAGCTTATAATATTATTTTTGTTGTTGGGTCACTTTTAATTCAGCAAGTGTTACTAGCAAAACAACAGTTTGGATTATTTTATATTACATGAAATATTGTCCTTTGTCTATAATAAATTATTAACAGTTTTACATTTGTTACACAAACTAATTACCACATAATGCCTAATGAAGACATATCCATTGCTTGTTAAGCTGATTTCTGGGTTGAATCTTTCATTTTCCCATTCCTAGTTATTGTTACATAAAACATGAAACCAATACTTATATTATACTACAATAAAACAGTTTTTCTCCTTAATGAATTAAGTGTGTGAGAACAGCTGTTCTTGGTTTTCTTAATGGTCTTCAGGCAATTACAAAACCATGCTATGGAGTAATCAGTCAATTACATAATGAACACTGAGCACTGGCAATCTAAAAACAAAAAGAATTCTCTTTAACTATTGCCTTGAAAGGAATGTTTACACCAAACCTGACAGATGTTTCCAAACCTGCAGTAATTAAGCCAAAAGTAAACTTGTCCTGTTTATTACCATTGAGATAAAGATTTTTATATCCTGTTCCTGATACTATTCTTATGCAGTAATCCAACCAGATAAGCAGTGTGAGATAAACCTTCAGACAAACACTCCATGAGAACAGTAGTCTATAATATCCACCATTCATAAGACAGATTACGTGACAGTAAATAAAATGGTGAACACAAGTGAGAATGATGGACTAAGACTTGGTGTCTGGCATTACAAAGGTCAAACCAAGGTTATCACAAGCGCAGTTCTGGCAGTGATCAAAACATTGGTATGTCACGAACAAAGAAATCATATTACTGTCCTGGTGTATTTTCTTTGGATTTAATACAGATGAATAGTTAACATCAATATAGTTACTGCCATTATCAAAGCCGCAGTACTGGTATTCTGCATCATGCAAGTAAAAAATTAACTTTGCAAATGTGATAAAATGCACTGTTTTGCATATCCAAACATTTTCGTTTCACTCCAAAATTCACACTACTAATGTAGCAAATATAAAATGAACACTCAATTATACCAACAGGCATATATAGAAAGCAGTGGGAAACTCCATATCAATGACAACTATGTTTAAAAAGAAAACATTTACTGGCAAATGGTTATGTTAAAACATGAAGAAAAAAGACATCCATCTAGTTTCTTTTGTTACTGATCAGTTAAATTTACTCTTAAATTAAACTGAAATATATATGATGTAGCTGTAATGACAATTACCATGAAGAGTATGCTCAACCCCATGCCCCCAAACATCTCTAACAAAGGGCATAGCCAGGACTGAAAGGTGTACAAACAAAGATCCTGCATAAACTTCAGCATTAAACACTAGGATATGTTGCTGAATTATTCATAAAATAACTCAGGATATTGACAAATAATCATTTGCAAGTGAATCCAGAAACCAATATTTTATTAGAAATACTGGGCTATTATAATCAACCAGTTTTTATATACTTCGGGGAAGAATATCATGATAATTTTAAGTAGATAACAGAAGTAGTGAAGTCAAAACTTTAGTAGTACACCTATTAGGGATAAGAAAATTATTTAAAAAATTTATTATCGAATTTATTAGGTTTGATTTTGTCCACAATATTTTCCTAAAGTACACCAGCAGAAGTCTAATAAACTATATTTTGAGCAACAAACTGTATATTTAATGGTAGATTTCATAATAGTTAATAATATTTGCACATGTAAGATTTAATGATCATGGTGGGTGGTGTCTGTTTAAATTATTTATGGTTCATATTTGTCATACTTCCAATATTACACACCAGTGTTGTATGGCAAATTATTCACTAAGTTCTGTACCTATCTGATTCTGGGAGCAAAATGTTTCCAGACATGTGTCCTATATATATATATATATATATATATATATATATATATAGAGAAGAGACAAACTTTGTTATAAGACAGATAAATCTTTCCTTGTTCACTAAGACATCAGATAGCTCATGCAAATATGTGACCTGTAGCAGAAATGAATGTTGTGGTTAACGAAGTGTTTAATGCATCATTGGAATTCTCCAACCAGATGGTACATTGCAGAAATATGAATGTGACCTGTAAAAACTCTAAAATAATATATGGTGTGCAATTTAAAAAATGGTGCATTAAAACCATGAGCTAAAACTGAAAACATTATAAACCAAGATTAATTATTCCATCCTTTATACAAAGGACTTTAATAATTGCTTATGACAACAATTTGTACACACAATCACACACATTATATTTTTCTAGATACGTTTCTCTGCTACTACTACTAGCAGATGAGTAGTTAATTCCATCCCTGTGTGTATCTTCTATGACATACTTACAAATAATGCAGTTCTGACAAGCCTTCAAAGGCACCATTTTGTAACCTTCTGATATGATTATTGTTGAGTAACCTGAAAACAAAGAAAAAGAAATTTCATTCTCTTAATTGAAACAGGTTCTGTTAATTAACAATATTTTCCCACTTATTACTATATTAACAAGTGCCCATTTTGAGTGTGATTCATTTAAGTTATATTCAGTTACCACTCAGATAGGCAAACAATTCACATAATAATCTGTAACAGTCCAAATAGGCAATTATTTATGGCTGAGTCAACCTATAGGCATGTGACAAGATGAAAAAATAGGAAAATGACCACATGCATACACTGAAACTTAGATAATAACATTCTGACTAAACTTTTTTTAAATCACATCACGTGTGTATGTTTAAACATTTATGTATAATTTTACTGGATTATAGGTCAGGTTAACTCTACAAATAACATCTTATATAACCATGACAACAGCTTTAAGTCAATTGTTGGTTTGACTGAACAATCAGTAACAAGCTTTTACCGTTTTAGCTTTAATGCTAATATGTACCAGTATGTAAATATATCTACCAGATCCCATACCCATTAGTGTATGTGTGTATATGTGATTGTGTGTGTGTGAAATCTATAAAACTCTTGAGTCATGGAAGCTGGGTAATGAAAAGTAAACATCTTCAACAAATTGAAATACTATAACTACATGATATAAAAGGTTTCCTCGCAATATTCCTTTCTGCCATTTAACATGTACCCGGTACCCAAACCAAAGCTAAATACAGTCACCTGGCATCAGTTCAAGGTAGACATAAATATTAATGAGTTGGCACTCTGTTTAGATATTATAATATCTATCACGATTTACCTTCTATTTAATTATTATGTGAATATTTTACTCTCCACAGTACAAAAATAGGGGGGGGGGGTAGATATTGAACAGCAGACTTCTTCCAAGCAAACATCACAAATCTTTTAACAGTTATGCACATTTTCTGCAACAACATATTTAAGAGATCCAGATGGCAGTAATGCTGCCTAAGATGTTAGATACCATGCTTTATCTGTTTTGTAAACAACCAAACTGGCCTTGACAGTACAGCATGAACTTGACGCAACACAATACCCTGTAGTAGCGTACTCGTTAAGATGTATCAAAGCAATTATATAAAGAATGTGTGGAGATGCTTGCTGGCAAGAGGTTCATCCAAAATGGGAAATGTATCTCTCACCTTCTCATCAGGCTAACAAAACTTTTGATTCGTTAACCCAAGGTAAGTATATGACTGAATTCACTAGAGTGCTGTATTACTTGTTACAGGTATGAATAGCTTCTGTCACAGCTTTGCACACGTGATGTATGAAACATTATATTTGAGCACCAAGTAGAATGATTGACTAGCACAGCATGACAGTGAAGCTCAAAGGATGACAGCTACAACAAATCATAAACTGGTTATTTATCAAACTAGCAGAGGTCATTTAAAATACTGACTGCTCGGTCATATTAAGAAAACAATAAATTACACTTACAGAGTATGTAGATACTTCAGACCTCTAAAACTGCCTGCTGGAATCTCCCGGATCCTGTTGAATCTCAGATCTCTGGAAATGATATTACAGTACAGTGATTAATAGAGACAGTCATCCACTCCCTCTCTCTCTCTCTTAATTAGATCCATGACATTACATTGGATAAATGTGATGATTGCCAACGTTATTCATGACAACAACCAAGTGCAATCAATCAATCAAAACAGACACATGTCTGAAGTAAAACATGCTATGGATGGATACAGTACAATACAATCAACCAAACTTAGAGCTGACCATCAATCAATCAACCAAACTCATTTCACCATTACAGCAAAACACAAACTAAATCAGTAAATGATGTTTTAACTGAATGGTCTACTGAATTCTTACAATCTGATAAAATTAAAAAAAACTTTAACTGTAACGTTAAATCATTCAAGGAAAAAATCTTGGAAGACCAGTTATAGTTGATAAAAGTAACTCTTGTCTGTTATAGACAAGATGGTAATGTGATACCTGAAATAGAGTGTTAAAAGATACTTGCCCCACCCCCCACACCTCTGCCACCCCCACCAATAATAAATCATTTCTTACTATTAAATACACTTTAGCTTGTGTTTAATAACTACAGTATAGCATGTAAAATCTCATCTTCAGTGTAGCATCATAGCGTCTTAAAAGTATCACATGTTTGTCTCAACAGCTGAAACATCACAATCACTAAAATTATACCTGTAATGATGCTTTATATGAGTAGCCTACTTAAGGTAGATGTTTAAATTATATATAATGGGTTATGTGTTACATATATGTTGTCCGTTATTGTTGACGTCAAACATTATATGATAAAGGTGTGGCTGTTATTTTAGTTTAATGATAACAAACAAACTTTCGGTCCTATAACTAACTAACTGGAAGAAGCAGATAGTTCTATGTTAGATAGAATGGCTGTATGAGAGGAAGTGACACAGGCTAAAATGGCTTTTCTTAACACTACCTCTAGACATAACAGAAGTATTACTAACAAAATAAAACGTGTACCACTTTAAAGATGTCGTATGTTGACTTTATGGCTAATAGATACACCTAGCTGATAGATTTCAATGCGGAATAAATTATCTCCGGGAGGTAAGTTGTTATTTTTATTTACCTTTTCTTTGTTACACTTCACCAAATACATATTTCAATCCAAACAGAAACAACAAAAGCCTTTATGGCAGCTGTAAATATTAACATGTGTGTTGTTAGACAATCAGTGACTAATATAATTCTGAGATACATATAGCACTCAGCCGGCCGCCAGCTAACAGCGCACTCTGATTACAGTATAGCGGGCGGGGGGGGGTTGTGGACTGGAGCTGTCTTGATATATCAGCCAGTCATTTACAACTGTTTGACATCACTTAATCAAGTTGTCATCATCATGACCACCTAGGAACGGAGGTAGCCTCCTACACATGGCTACTAACTACCATTACTGAGTACCGATTAAGTCAGACAGACAGTAGATAAGGATTACATATGTCAGCGTACCCGGAATACCCCATCCGCAATCACAGTGTCATTACTAAACATTAATATCCTGATGTGTTAATTATCAAACAGAATACCGTCATTAAAGGCAAATGCTAGGTTATATTATACAATGATCTGAACGAAAGTATGTTCTATGTTGAGTTGCTTACTGGTAAATTGAATGCAATCTAGGGATCAAACAACCTGGTGTTCCTTCATACCACACACATATCCATCTACTCACTGACATATAATGTCTACGCTAGCCAGGATAATTACTCTACCAAGTAAGACATTTATCTTAACCCAGATCAAGCCCAAGTTAGTAAGCTTCCAGATTTTGCTTACGACTACCCCAGCCTCTCCCAGTCAATGGCAAATCTGGTACTACCACTTGCAGACAGCACCTGATTACAAACCAGGTGGAATTCCAACTGTTAATGTATATCTAACAGGAAATATAAGAAAAAAGAAGCCACAGAACAACAATTAGTATAGAATTGTAAAGATATTCTGTATAAAATTAATAACCAGCGATTTAAACTTGGGGGGGAGCGATGCTGGAAATACAGTAAGAAAAGTATGCCCATAATTATAAACACACGCACACACACGCTATGATTTGCATTTCTTGAAACCTAAAAGCTTTCACAACAACAACCAAACTATATCAATTATGACTACTGTAAAAGCACCCATAATCCATTGTTAATGGCAGGTGAATTGCAGTAGATCTCTCAAGAACCTTTCCATATGACTTTGTTATAGGATACTAAACCACTAATGTCAACAATTTGCCAACATCACCACAAACGGTAAAATTTCCATTTACTTCCATGGCTAAAAAACAGTTATCGGTGAAACATAGCAGTTTCACATCAGTACCTATGGTTGCTTTAAATGGGGTCATTTTATCACGTTAGTGCTTGGATCACAAATCTAAATAATGTTTTATAGCATTGATGTCTAAAGTATAAGCTTAATAAATCACTTATTCTACTCAGTTGGATCAAGTTGAACTTAGAAGAACACTACTCTAGCCATCAAATGTGCACACAAGAAATTGCAAGGACCATGTTCAAACTAGTGCAGAGCTTTTTCCTAAAACAAACAAGTTATCAAATCTGTAATCAGCTTGGCTATCATGACCATCTTTTTGATGGAAACTTTCTTTCAAAGAAACCATTTCACTAATCACTGAATGAGAAAGATCTCTCTCGCAAACACACCTCTCTCTGAAACTGTTAAATGGATAAAATGCTGATAAATGGGTACAAATGGTGAACTAGCAGTAAAGGAAAGGAAATGGACACCAACCCAGAACACTGATAGACTTGTGGAGAACTCTCTCTCACTCAGAGTACAATTAAGAATTGATTGTGCTTTGAGCTGAATGTTTTAATTTCTCTCTGTGAGAGAGATATCCATCATCTGACTAACAGGATAGGATCATGTACATGCTAGTGGATGAGATGAGGGGAAAGAGGCTACAAGAAACCTGGCGCTGATTACTGTCCAATATATCACTTTTATGGCATGCCACGTCACAGAGGGACATGAGTTTCATAACCAACGGGGTTTCCGTGAAACAGATAAATGTCAGGAGTATCATGTCTGGATATTTTCAGAAACTGTTACATAGTTTAATAAGCAGTGCACATTTTCACGAATCAGAGAACATAATGATGTAAAAACACTTTGTACAGATGATGATGCTGACAAAACATATCTGGCTGTAATAAGCTGGCAATATTTTAGCTGCTAACATATCTTTTATTTGGCCTTAAACAACCTTACGTCAAAAAGCCTGTCGATGATCAGTTCAAGTGAACCTTCTAGAGAATGATAAACACCAAGGCCGTAACTGGCTATAAACGTACAAAGAACGTTTGCTCTTTTTCCTAATGACCCACATAATGAAGGAACGTGACTTGGCTCTACTGGATCGGCCTATAAATGAGCTGTCCTCTGTTTAACTGTTTTGTCTGGTGTCAGCCACCCAATGGGGACACAATATAATAATAATTCGGTTTTTACAGATAGAGTGTGTGTGTGTGTGTGTGTATATACACACTCAACTTTGATCTTACAGTGCTTGACCCCACCAAAGTCTGAAATATTTATTACCCCTAGGTCCCATCGCCTTCTTAACAGTTAAAATGATATATATCATAACTGGAAAACGTCACGTAGGTAATAATCAATAGTCTAATGTATCCACAAATTTAGCCTAATTCAGGACGTTAAAAATTATTAATTCAGACAATGTGCAGTCTTTCACGGAAATACTAACCAAGGACAAAGTCTGTATTTTGACCATTAACCGATGATAAAACATCATTCATGTTTAGACACGCATTATAATGAGGAGACGCAAAGGAATGTATGTTTTAAGACCACCAAACGATATCACAAAAACAATGGTCAGATAACGTTGGATATAATACATGTTTCTGAATAAAAATATTTAAAGCATATTTAACAAAGTTAACAAGTTATTTGGGTGTCAGAATTTAGGTCTGTTCTGATTAATGTGTAATTTAATATCCAAATGTTTTATATAAATAGAACACAACTGCAATTATGATCCATGGCCCCTATCACAAATAAATATAATATTTGTACAAACCAAATTACAGTACAGAAAAAACTTTCTGCTTTTGTTTAAGTGTGACTATTTTTGGCTACGCCTACAGTTGGGGGACAAAGCAGGACCAAGTTTTGTGGTTTAAACTGATCAAATTAATCATTAATATAGACTAATTAACAGTGTTCCAGCTAGATTTTGAAAAGTACAGGATGCAGTTGGCAAATGAAAGGCACTTTTATGCGTGAAAGATATTTTTGAGGGCACATCATACAGTGAAGTTCACAGTTAAAGCTTGTCCAATTAAGGGGAGTAAAAAATTCATTGGAAGTCAGAGGTTTGAATAATCGAGTAAAATATATGTAAATCAACCTGTGGCTGAACTTCCATATCTTTCTGAATCAACAGATCTTTCATTTAATTAAACAAGACTAAGTTAGGCTGCCTAACTGTTACAAGCGTTCACTGCTTTATATCCGAACACAGATGTCACAATAAGATGGTGGCTTTATGTAATATCTGGAATCACCACTCAGTCGGTGGCAGGATTCATTCCATTATATTTTGTATGGAAATGGCACAACATCACTGAGAATTATATTATTTTAGCAACAGTAATAGCAAGCTCTATTATTCTGCATATTTAGAAACATTATTATACAATACATGTCTAATAAGTCACTCACTACAAGAGCAAATTATTATTATTTTTAATCCCAATATTTGCACACTATGAATCACCACATCAATGACCCTGAAATTACCAGCAAGAACACCAAATGCTATAGAAATCAGCTTTGGTACATATCTGAATGTAAACCAGTTGTAAATTTTGATTAACAAAGCTACATTTTTAATGGTGGATTCTATTTTCACCCAAGCCCTAAATAATTCCTTTCCCAGTTTTGGTGGGTGGTCAGACACTTAAAATTATCAGCAGATTCGGATAAGAGCTGAAAAACAGTCAGGATATCAATGATGTGAAACATATTTTGATTTAAACCTATTATCTGTTAACAAGACATTTCCCAATAAATTAACTTTATGTATTAGTTGACTACTTTAAATAAGAGTAGAGAAGGTAGTTAAGAAACACTTAACGATTGTGCCAAAGGCAGGCATCAGGTATTTAAATATGCCTTTTACATAAGAGTATAAGGACCTGTTATTGTCACACCTTAATGGTAGCCGATACATTTACTGCAGCCACAATGTCCAGTCTTAAACATAATTATACCTTGGATGAGATTCTTGATATTGCACCAGATATTGTACTATTGGATCATATTTCCCTGCTCATGACTTTAACCAATTGTCATATTTTCACATGTCACTCAGTGAGTGCTTCCAGTCAACACCAATGATGATTACTGTTCACTTAAACAACATGTGCAATGAAGTTAACATACGTTTAGTTGAGTTACTGTAGCAACGATATTTATGAATCTTTGATTATGTCATTTAACAAATTGTTCTGATGTAAGCTTTGACTATGTTGTGGAATTATAAACTGAAAGTATTATAATAATAGAATAAGTAAACATGTTATTTTAAATAAAATATTTTAAATAAATGTTTTCCTCTCATTGCTTCTGAAAATCATATTGGAAAAAAGCTATGTTATATTCACCACAGGAAAAAAACATAACAACCCTGAGGAATATGTTAATAACTGTGTTATTGTTTTTTCTTCAGTTTATGCTAAAAATAAACATGAATAAGAAATTATTCATGAATATTTATGTAAGTTTTAATTCATATCTGATCATTCAAAGATTGTGTATATTTGTAATCATATTTGAACATAGGAATGTTAGTGATTCAGTTTGAGACTAAGTGTATAAGCATTAGAATGTAAATACTGCCAAGGAAAACTACTGTTAAAATATTTGAACATATGTATGTAAATCTAAAAACAGATATGAATTATCAACAATTTATGTATCAACAATGAATGTATGTTAAACACACACAAGAGAGAGAGATGCAACACTGTAACAAAGCAAAATTACAACAAGAGAACTGAATGATATTTAATTTTCATTTATTTCAGCTCACTGCAGAAAGAATCACCAATTTTTATTATGTTGTATTGATTTTTGTGACTAAAAAGAAATCTTATCTAAATTCAATTGTTCCTTTATATGCTAGATAATTATTTGTACATGTATTTCTAATTAAACTGGGCACACCATGTAGTCTGACAGGCGATATTAATCAGTGACAGTTGTTCCAAATCTATGGTTTAGATGACCTTGGGAGATCAACACAGTAGAAGTTGTCAAGTGAAGCCACCCTGCTTTAATGTGGTAAATTGGAAGAATTTGGGGATGATCTGACACCTGGAGTTTAGGGGATCACCCAGTTGATGTTAAGCACCTGGTGTTTAGCCAGCATGGGCATATAAGTTGAGCCTTCACATATATTCACTCTGTTATCTTATGCTGAATATAAAGTCTGCATACCAGAAACAAAACCAGACTCTGCAACTTTGACTCCTTTAAGGTCACAGCATTGTATATTTTATCAGTATAATATATTGATACTTGTCAACTTCACAATGTCTGGCTGAAAACATGATTGTGTGTGGCTACACTTTTATAAACTAAAGTTGTGGGTGAAAGCAATTTGTCGGAAAACGTGCAAGAAATGTGGCAAAGAAACGGAGAAACTTATCGACAGAATTAAAATAAATCTGATTGAAATAAAAAATCCAGATTGTATTCCAACTCTGGTTTCAATACACAATTGTAGTAAATATTATCAGACTGTGAACTAATCCATGCCATGCCCATGCCATGGGGCCTAGAAATTGCTAAAATTAACAAACGAAGATCGCAAATACAAGTTTAAGTTAGATAACTTAAATCGTAGTTAGTGAGGCACTGAGGGGCTAAATAATAGTGTATTATTATCTTAAAGCGATTATAACATTAACAACCGCCCCCCTAAGAAGCTAGATACAACCCTGGCCACACGCACCAACTACTTCAGGATCCGGACATGAAAATCATAATAAGCTATCAAACGGAATAATATTATCATTTGCGCAGGTAAGCAAAAGCTTGTGGCCCTGCTTCTGTTACTCACAATATTTTTGTATCCGGTGAAACTTCTGGTATTGTTTCCAAGTTGTTGAACATACACCTGACTGTGGTACCAAAACATACACACCGATTTGGACAAACGCTTTGCTGGCTTGAAACTTCAAAGATGCCCCAGGCCACAAAGACACAAGCGTATATATGAAGATAAGTTATCTTCACCAACAGCGGTCGCCACTCCATTATGAGATATAAATCTATCAGTTCTAGACGCACAGAAGACAGAGACCTTCAATCCGTGTAAGCCGGATTCCTTCACACCACGGCTAAAGATACGTGATCCAGGTGATCCCTGCTATAATAAAGGATATCAGCCGAATATATATCCAGGCCGTGCTCCTTTAATATTTTCGCTGCACAGACTGACAGACAGTCATAACTCTGCGGCATCACTCACACAGTACACCAGTTTCACTCTGAGTGGGAATATCTAAATTAGTTACGCACCATTCAGCAAAACAAAATTCTTTTAAGGCCGCCAGAAGTTAAGAGCACACCCCTCTAACTTTGTCCATCGTATTGAAACAGCGACAGCCACATCACATACCAACCTGCATCTAAATCCGCCAGGCACAATAACGTAGTTTCACAATACTGTGGCCGTTTATTATTGATTCAAAAAAAATGTGCTGGAAATTAGCAATATAATTAACGAAAACTGATTCCTTCTAGGCAAGTATGTTCGTTGAATCGCCTGTTAATTAGTATCTTCTAGACACATTTCAGGCGTAGTAATCTCTGCAATACCGCGCAAAGCGGTGGACAAAAGTGCGGCTCTTACTGAGGCGCAGCGTGTAAGTTATTTTGCGGCGCTTTTTGTAATGATAGTAATGTAAAGTTAATCAATAAAAACAAATGATGTCAACATTGGAATTAATTGGCCAAACCTTGTAGTATTTTTAACATATTGATTACTCTTAACTGCTGACAATGGATACGAATATGTTAGTATAACTGTCAGTGCTTCTTGACACACGAGCGCGCGGTCACTATACCTGGATCCAGGTACGATTCCCATGGTCTTTACTATACCAGAGAGGGCTATAACTTTTTATAAGCTAGTTTATAACCTCGTCAGTTTCAGGACTAAAACTCCAATGGTCAGTTCACATCTTTGCGTACAACCGCATGTAGAAATAACTGGCTATAGATACAACAACAAAAAATTGATTTTGTATGTTTGCGAGATATTAGCAATGAGGTATCTTAGATCTAATCCACTCAGAGTGACACTGCTAGACAACTCAACGTTATTATGTTCCCAGCGTTTAATATACAATTTTGCGAATTTCTCGAGTTTTACAAATATTAGACGAACAATTCATAAACAAGTGTTGTAAGCGAGAGATCGAGCTACTTGCAAACACCTTCAAATGTCCGTCCGTGAGTAACTGCCAGAGTTTCGGCAACTTTTTAAACTTTCAATACGATCTTAAATTCCTTCCTCCAAACTACTAAAAATTAAAATCATGATATTTAATAACCGAAAATATGTCTATATATGCATATGTTCGTTTTAATTCTAACTGTTCATCTTTGTTTTTCATAATCAATATTCTGTGTTATTTGTTTAGGTAGATTATATCGATATATTATACTCTGTTATCGCAAAATATCAATGGATACACACGGACAAGTTTACAATATTTGTTTCACCCCCCCCCCTCCCATAAGATCATGTAAACACTATTTGATTCTGTAATCTTTTATTCTAAGACGTGTGTTAGTTTATCAAATCGACAGATTTATTACGTCATGAACCATTATTCAAAGCTTATGTTATTATAAGTGATGTGGCTCAGCTATATTAGTAACTGACAAATTCCTGTAAATTTTTAATTTTTGATCATACGTATATTATCAAATGTTTTTTTTTTCATGTCGCTTCTTACTCGAGTATCTAGATATTACTCTGGATGTTACTGTTTTTCACACACACACACACACACACACACACACACACACACACACACACACACACACACACACACACACACGAGAGAGAGAGAGAGAGAGAGAGAGAGTAATGAGAAAGTATTCATTTTTTTTCTAAATGTTTTCTATTTTCAATAAAAAAAATCAAAGACCAAAATCTTTTCAGAATTTTTTTAAAATCAAATATTCATTTTTTTATTTTTTATTTAGATAACATAGTTCAAAGGATGTTTTATAACCGTGTAGAAGAACTAATTAGTCTCTTTTTCTTAATAAGTAAGTTGCATGCAATAACCAGATATACAAATAAATAGTGTAAACGTTAAAAATAAGATACCTTATAAACGTACTCTTACAATATGCATTCATTATACGTATAATTATAGCACTGTTCCTTGAACGTAAGTAAAATAAAACAACTTAAGATTGCAAGTGAATGAATTTAAACATTGCTGATAACTAATACATTCTCCTGATGTTGAGTTCCACTTAGTTCGGCGATTCGATCAATATATATATATATATATATATATATATATATATATATATTGAGTGATAGCATTGCCATTATCACATCCAGATCTAGTCACTGATTTTTTTGGTTGCTGGAACTGAGAACTTCTGTTCTGTTTTTTTGTATGACGTGTCCTGTTACCTTCTGGATGCCAGTCAGGGTGTTATTGCTATTCGGCGAGTCTCGTTGTGGGCCGCGCGTTGGCTTTTTGTTGTTCACATCAGGTATGTCTACTTTAAGCTGACCTACTTTCTGTGCGGATGGCTCCTGTAATGGCACGTGTTGTGTGGTGCCTTCCGTCGTCGATTCCGGAACGTCTGTTGTATACCAGCCATACCTGCTCCGGGCGTCATCGCCCTCGGGATCGTCCTTGTGGAGGCGTGTCAGAAGTACCACGATGATTAGTATGAGAAGAAGTTCGAACGTTAGCCGTCTGCTACAGATATAGCTCCTTGTGACATGGAATCTTGACGACATGGCTGAATTCTAGCGTTCACGGATTGCACTGGCCACCAACAATGAAGGATGCTTGTTAATAATGCGAATATTAACGTGGCTAACCTTTAGAAACAATCGAAATCAATTATGAGCATTTGGCTGAGAATGACATTTTCTGGGTAGGATTATATGCGTGTACGAGCCGCGCAAATTATAGATAATGACCATCGACGATTGGACGCTTTAAGTGGTATGTACGGCGATCGATATATTTGTAGCCGACTATTAATAAAACTTAATACCGAACAGAGGAGAAGCGGGTGGTTTTGTGTCAGCCGTTCGTGATGGATTCTCCAAGATTGAAAATTCAAATTTTCCCAAGATGGAAGTGAACAAATTTAGTGCAGTTACCAAAACGAAAACCAGCCGACGGTACATTCCGTCGACACGACCACAATTTGCAATCTGTTTAATGAATGCCCTAAAGCTTTCAAGATGCGGTGTTTTCGCTGTACCAGGGACATCTAGAACGAGATTATGTCCAACCAATCTGTCGTTGTCGTGTTGTAATCTGGCGACATCATGACATTAAACAGTTCTAATTCGATTAACGATATATCCATATCAGACTAGGTACGTGTAATCGTAGTCAGGCTAGGTACATGTGAGATGTAGACGTTCATATCTTGCTAAATTTTGTTCTAGGTCCTGAAAATGTATGCCTACGACAATATCTCCAACGGTTCGAGGATAGGGATGTGGTTTTGTAAAGGCAAGAGATGTTGCTATCTGAAGTTGCTATTGGAAGAAATAAGCCATATGGTTGGTATTAAGACCTCGCTGTGAACTTCATATCCAGTGGTCATAGCCGAGTAACATTAATAACGCTAACACAATCTAATGGCTAATTACGACATGCATTTGTGTCCATTCCTGACAGCTGGATGAAGTGCTGTAAATAATGTCAACTTACATTTTACGGTCTCTTGGTGCTTTACAATGATCATTATTTTTAGCTCAACCGTGTTTTCAATATTAGACCGACTTGCGACCATTAAACCTTTTAGGGTTAACAAGTCGTGGAAATATTAATTAACATGATAATAAATATTATCATCATCGTCATCAGTAATGAAGTGTACAAACAATAACTGTTTTCTGTTCTGTTCATGGTAGCTTCAGAATAAGAGATAAAGATCAGTAATTAAAAAAAGTTGTAATTTTAATATTTAATTATCAAAAATATTGATAATGATAATGATATTCAAGCAGAGCCATCCTTACGACATCATCTCTGAGATGTACACTGACAACAGCTCCGATGAAAATATAAAGTAAAAGACTTCCCTTCAATAATTACATTCTCCGCCATTATTACAAGTCGTGGCCAAAAGTAAGTTGTTTGTTCTAAAATGGAATAAATTACATAAATAAATAATCTTTAGAAGAACTTCCCAAACAGTTAATTAATCCTTGGATTATGATACTTTCTAAGATTGTATTTGCATAAACCATTCAAAGTATCACCTTATTTAAATGACAACACTACTGCGTGAGTCGGCAAGATGCGAAAATGTGACACGGTTGAGGGGAAATTGTTCCCTGGGCTATTATCCCAGCACACAGACCATCAGCTCCGGAAGATCATCGACAGACTAACTACTGTTATTAATAAGATGCCCCCAAACACAGTCAAAGGCAGCGACAGCATTCCGCTCATAAGTGTTCATCCCGAAAGATCTCTGCGACGGAGTGCAGATCCTGAAAACAGTGATTCCGATTAAAGACAGAGCCGGATAACTAATTAACAAGATATTAACAATTTATCTGTAACGTACTTCCATATATTTGATTTTTCTGGAGTTAGTGTCGTTGTTTCGTCGGATGACTGTCACGTTCTATGTTTTGAGCTTAACACTGGAATTCAATACGATAATCTAGAGGCCTGCAGCCCACTATATCATCAACAGTGCCATGGCTGTTTATTAATGAACAAAGTAAATTCTGCTACTAGAAGGCGCTATTACAGATACATTATCGTTGCCTGTATAGAGGATCAGACTTCAAAAACAAGTATTATTATACAAATAGCAACTGGATTGATGATTACGTGAGAATAACTAATCCCATATCTTTAGTCTTTTCTTCTTGGAGGACAGCACCATGGTCTGATTTATAGAGAGATTAGACACCAATAACAAGCATCGAGTTTCAGATCCTTGAATGGCTATGTATAAAGGGTTTTTCATCGTTGATTTGCACTTATTTCCTTTATAGATCGGTACGCCAGTTTATTCTACGATATATGACGGCAAATTTAACATTTCGTTTCATCTTCCAATTATTGGATTAAAAAAAGTATTCTTTTAATATTTCTACATACTAATATTATATTTGCAGCAAATCATGTTGTCGAATATTGCTCGGACTCGAGACCTAAATCTTGGCAAATAAGAATTACACTGACTTCTTGAGTTTGCGGTGTAGGTGGCCAAAATAGTGTATTGTATCTAACGAAGTTTATTATGTTTCAATAAACTCAAACAAATCGATACAAATATTATGAACTGCATTTTATTTTGAACAAAATAAAATGACCCCTCTAAAGGATATTACTTATTTAGTCCATTTATTCCCTAATTATCTGTGCCATAACGTATTTGCCTTTCCACCGAAAAGGCTACACGAAGGTCCCACAATTGTATCCCACGGGCATTGATTCAGAAACACGTGGCGATGGTGGTCATGTTGGGGGAATTTGATAATTGGCTGTACAAAGTGTATTTGAAAGGAAACGATGGGCAAATAAAGTATCTTAATACCACTATCACTATATGTCACCTAATACAAAGTGAGATTTAAAAAACGCAGCAGTTACATACATTCAGAAAAATATAGGTAGAAACCTAATCAAAATTTACATCTAACTACATTGTACTGTCCTCTACCTTCATAAAATATTTTGTTGTTGCCTCTGATATATATTTAATTCGCCAATAAAGTTATTACACCAAGCCTTCGGTGAATTAAGCAACCTTGGGACTAAATTTAAATTTATTAGCAGCCAAACTTGAATTTAAGACCTGGTATTATTTCTCCTGCAATCGAAGATGTAATATTAATGTGTTGTTATTTCTCCGACTGCCGGAGAACTATGATAGTATTCGTCTTTTGTTTTAAGATATGTGGAATTAATAATAAATGTTATCGCTACATCTCTGGGACCACCTGCACCTACACTGGTCATAGCATGTGTTGGTGAACCATCAGTGTATGCATGGATCCAATCTTCTTATTGATACTCTTCATTGATCATTACCATAGTTAATGACCGGTTGACCATGTCATCATAGGGGTCTGCTGAGATAATCTGTGAGATAGATAAATTGATCTGTGGATTAGCTTGTTCATCATTCCAGGGGTTTGTTGGAAAGAATGGAAGTGTCTTTGTTAACAGATTGGCTTGGTGCTCTCTGAGAAGTCTTCTGATTTGGTAGATGAAACCGCCGCGTTTGAAACGGCTCTTTGTCAGGCTCTCCATTTTCTATTTCATGTGATGATTGGGAAGGCACTTGAATTTCTCTCCGTGGATCATAATCTTGGTATCTCTCCTATCACTGAGTGGCTGTATTGCAGCAGCTTTTTCCATGTCTTTAATAGGTGTATACGTCATAGATCCTGTTATGGTTCGTAAAGCTTAGTTTTGAAACATGTCTAGAGCTTGCTGGTTTATCTTTGCTGTGGTTGACCAGGCTGTTGAGCCATATTCAAGATCAGGGCGTATGGTTCCTTCATATATTCTCTTCAGGAGTTTCTCATTTTCTCCCCATCTGGTTCCAGCTAGTTTCCGCATGATGGATAACACGCCACTAGGTTTTGTCTCTGCGTTTTGGATTTGGGGTTTCCAAGTTTGTTTCTTGTCAAGCTTGACCCCCGAGATATGGTGCTTCGTCTTCATTCTTTAGTGGAGTGTTCCCAATTTTGATTGTTCCAGCTTTTTGTTTATGTGATAGAGTGAAGAATATGATGGAAGACTTGTCTATATTGATAGCTACACACTAGTTTTGTGACTAAGCTGTCAGCTTGTCTGCTGTTATCCGCATTATGTAGGTGGCATATTCTTCCTTGTACCACATCACCAGGTCACCAGAATAAGGTGTAGCATTTATTCCTTTGGAAAATTCTTGTATAAGGTCGTTGATGTAGATAAGAAGAATATAGGTGAATATAAACCACTGTTTATTATGTATACCACACCACTAAACTCACTCACAGCCATAAATTAGACAATCATTTATATGCAGATGACATCCAGATGACATACATATCTTTATCTACATCAGACACTGATCTTGCTCTTAAACAACTTAATGACTGTCTCAGTGATATCTCTGGCTGGATGACAAACAATAAACTTAGACTCAATGCCAACAAAACAGATTTCATCATTATAGGTACATCCAGACAACGCAGCAAACTTACTCGTTTCTTCCCTACGAACATCCTTAGTCATAGCATCACACCATCAGACTCTGCACGTAATCTTGGTGTTACATCTGATAGCGATTTAAATTTCAGAAAACATATTTCTCTGACATGTTGCTCTTGCTTCTATCATATTCATCGCTATATTCAGTTGCCAAAACCATTGCTACAACATTCATTACTAGTAGGCTTGATTACTGCAACTCTCTTCTTTATAACATCCCATCTAAGGATATTCTAAAACTTCAGTGGGTTCAGAACTGCTTAGCTAGGTTTGTCATACAGTCTCCTCGGTTTACCCATTCTGGACCACTTCTGAAATATCTTCACTGGCGCCCTGTTCAATCTCGCATCATTTTCAAACTCTGCACTATTGCCTATCAAAGTCTTTCTTCTGGAGAACCTTCATATCTATTTTCCATGCTTTCTTTATCACCCAAGCCCAGAGAGCTCCATTCATTTGGTCTTCTCTTGTTGTCTGTTCCCTAGGTTAAAACTCATACTGGGATTCGTGCTTTTTCAGTTGCTGTCCCTACTCTTTGGAATTCACTCCCCGAACATGTTAAGTCATCAAATAGCATAGTTTCTTTCTGCCACCATTTGAAAATTCACCTTTTCAGACTCGCTTATCCTTACTAAGTTTCCTTGCCATCTGATCATTGTTGATGAACGTTGCATTGTACCCGGACTATGAGTTTGCCCAAACCCTGTACTAGGTACGCAACTGAGCTCGGTTCTTTTCGAGGATATTAGCGCTAAAGAGGTTGTGTAATTATTATTATTATTATAACTCCTACCTGTCGGACGCCATGTCGCAGCAGTACCCTTTTGCTTTCTTTTTTGTAAGCTGTGACCTTTGCTCCACGGTTGTGACAGTATGTTCGGATCCCTGAAAGCATATTTTCAGATATACTTCTCTGTAGCTTGATAATGAGGCCATCAAACAAGACTTTGTCAAACACCTTTTGTACCTCTATCCTGGTAGCAAACACTAGTTTTTGTTCCTGGAATGTATCTTCGACTTCTTGAGAAAGATATGCTGCTTGATCTTCTGCACTGTGAAACTGTCTAAAACCTGATTTTTCGGGAACTAGGATGTTCTCAGTTTCAAGATATCACTGGATATGTTGGTTGATTATCCTCTCCAATGACTTGACAACACAACTGGTGTGGTGAAGATAATTTGACGGTAGTAGTGGCTTTCTTCCTGTCCTTCCCTTTCCTGTAAACAGGGTTCATTGACACCTTTCTCCCGATTTGTGGAAGGAGACCATTTATCCCGGCTGTATTTGAAAACCTCCAGTAGCTCGTTGATTACTGCACTTCTAAAGTGAGTTACCATTTCGTTCATGATCAAGTCTGGGGCAGGAGATTTCTTGTTCTTCAATTTGTTTATGTCCACATGTAACTCATGTAGCGTGATAGGATGTTGGATGTCGTACCGTTTGTTGATACTATTTGTTGCCTACCAGCGACCTGTCTGCTGCTCTGTTCTTCATAATTATAAGCTAAATCATTGGGCCACCGTTGTGTATAAAACCGGGAAAATGGATAGGGATTGTTGTCGCTAGCTTATATAGGATTAACTATTTATCAAAATATCCAGGTTTAAGTAGATGTCAAGTACGTAGGACATGGACTTGCAATGCTGGCAGCAACGGTGGTTATCATGGTACGATGATCTACTAACTTTCTGGATGAAAACCAGAAGCATCTCAATGCCATCAAATGTATCAAAACATTACGTCATGTGAACGGAGCTCCAGTCGTTTTCGCAACCTGGAGACTTATTTGGGTTTTAACAAAGGACAAATGCGACTTCGTGGGTTGAAACTGATTGGTTTCCACAGTACTATGTAAATAGCTTAAGAACAAAACCATCAATGGATTTTCAAGACTCCAAACACGAGACATGGAACTGTTGAATGATTTGACTGAATATTGTGATTTATCTTGATTGACGAATTTTGCATTGTTAAATTATGCCAATAAAGCGTTACAAATATATTTTCCAGATTATTTTATACATGCTTTTCAATTTATCATCTTCAATTCATGCTTGTGAAATTCATTCTACACAAGTTCATCATTTTCATTCATAATCACTTTAAAACTGATCAAGCTTTTTTACCACTTCCTCCTCAGCCATTCCACTGTCATCTGAATCATAATAGAGATCATCAAATCCTTCATCATCAAATCTATCTGAATCATCATCACTGTCAGTCAGACTCTTTCACAACCATTGCAGCTAAAGGATTTTCTGTCTGCCTCCTATCTCTCGAGCCACAACATCATCCATCTGCTGCTGGAACAACCTCCGCTTCTTGACTAACATCTTGACTACATTTATCAGTTTTCTCAGCTTCCTGACCAGCATTTTCAACTTCCTGATCAACCTGCGCTGTCCCCTTCTCTCTCTCTCCTGTTTCTTCTCCTTGTCAGACTCCTTCAATTTTACAAAAGTTACAACTTTCTTGTCCATGAAGTTCGGCCTCCTTGGCCTGGATGAGGATCCCACCCAAAGCTGAGATGGGACTTGGTAAGTTTCATCTGACTGGAGCCCCTCTCATTATCTGCACTACTGGCGGGAAGGATGAGATCTATGAGATGAAGAATGTGAGAAAACTCGCCATCCTTGCTGTATCAAATCCAGATATCAGGCCATGTCAGTTTCTGCATTGTAGCTTTGTATACTCTGGCTTATCAATGGTATTGAGCTGACATTCTCTGTGACATTTACTCTTATCATGATAAGTTATAGCCTCAAGTTTAAAATTTTTGTTGCCATCCATCATTTGCCTGGAGAGAATCAGGTGCGAGATTTTGGTTTAATGCTTCACACATAGTGTGCACCACATAACTCTTTGAACATTGTATGAAAGCCATGGTCTACCAATCTGCCACTTTGGTAAGAAATGTCTGACTTTTTAACTTTGGGGGTTGATTCCTGCTCTTTCTGAGTAGATTTTGCTTTCTTTACATGTTCTGTAATTTCCTCAAGTTTGAGTTTTCTTTTCTTCTCTGCATCGTTCTGATTTTTGCTAGTTATTTCTTTTTTCTTCCATAATTTACAAAATTTATCCATGCTTACATCAAAAATATGAAAGGTCAAATGTCGAGGTCACATCAATAACAACATTTCACCGAGTTGCTAATTCGTTCTATAAATGCCGACTTGAGGCCCGGTGGCGCTGTGTAAGTAGAGTGGGGTCAATAAAATGAATATTCCATAGCGCGGTATTTGTTTAAAAATGGTGTCCAGGTAAAAAAATTGGCAAATTTTGTCGATGATGATGGCCAATTTTGGGCACACAGTAGGCTAAATGGGCCAAGCAACCTGGTATTCATCAGTGAAAATATTATTTAACAACCTATAGTCTATAGTGTAAATTTAAGAACAATACCTAATAACTAGGGTATGTTTGTGAAGATTTTTTTTCTATTTCTCAGTGAATATTTTCCACACATGTTGTTCATTAGGTAGCCCACTTCAGTGCAAGATCAGCTCTTTGACTATGGACAGTCTAAAATTTATTCAAGTGAGTTGCATTATCATTGCAGGGGAGGTGGACTAAGTATTTAATGCCCAGACTTGCTTGGGAAACTTCCAGGCAGATTGGAGATTTTCCAGTATTTGATAATCAACAATATTCATTTTTTATGGAATACAAGTAGTCTACTATAAAGGTGACCAATTAATGAGTGTCATTGTAGTAATTTTCACACAATAAGTCTACAATTATCTGATTCCAGGAGTTACTTATTATGGATGGCAACTATGGTACAGGATTTCATCTTACTGTAGTAAATCAAAACAAGTTTATAAATATTTTTTGGTAAACAAAATATGATGGAACAAGTATTGCATTAAACATTTAAAAGAATAACATCAACATATTATCCTCAAAATCTTTATTAGTTTGTAGATATATATATATTGAATTATGTACAATATGTTCTATTATCATATTCAAGCCAAATACTAAACATTATGTAATTAATTATATAGTTTTATTATACCTAGCTATGTCAGACCCAAGCGGTTACATAGAGCACTATTATTTAGTTGTTTCATTATTTGATAGACTTATAGCTCAAAACCAGCTACACTGTTCTAAGGACATTAGATTCCAGTCACAGCTAAAGGCTTGACCTGTTTGTGCTTTTTCTAATGTTTATCTAAGCTGGATGTTTAAACCTGCATAATGTGCAAAAATTAAATAACAGTAAGTAAATGACTTTTTATTAACTTAACATTAAAAAATGAAATTAAGTGGGAATACAAATATTGTGTAATGAGTAGGATTTAATATAAAATTAACACAAAAGCATTTGTTGCAAGTATGGATATAATTAAATGGCAGCAGAAAAAAAGAATCCTAATCCTAGAGTAAAAAGACACTTCCTTGATTAGTGATATCTATTCAATATTTATAATAAAAACTAATATTTATGAAAGGTGTTTGACATCAAGAAATGCTCAGTCTAAAATGTTAGATGAAATAGAAGTCCCTTAAGTAAGTGTTTTGTTCAGCTTCAAGGTTGGTTACATTTGGAACATATGACTGAAGGATGAATTTCTAGGGAGATAAGATGATCAGATAAAACATCCCACAGGTAACACTGGGATTTGATGCCATTACTTAGAGATTTCCAACTTATGGGACTGCCACATTTATTAAAGGGCATCATAAATCTAGCATATAAATTAATCACGTGTAGTAAGAAATATATCCATATTATTAACAAATGTAAACATGATCAAATATTGGAGGTTTTCAGCTTCATCATATAAATATAAACTAAAAATATTTAAAAGAAACCATTTATATAAATATTATTTACATACATGTATAATGAAAATGATGATATGTTGGTGAAATAATAATATCTGTAAATATACTAGTATGATTTAATTAGAAAAAAATATATACATTAACAATATTTAACATCACCATTATCCTTACTGTCACATTCATTCAACCCTCTAAATGCCCCTCAATCCGTGGGGGGGGGGTAGAACATTTCCCTTGAGGTTATGAAAGATTTACCGGTATACAATAATTGTTTTTAAAGATGGCCTTTTTATGTTGGCCAAAAGGGAAAAAAACTGTACACAATTAATTATTTCAAATTAACTTCCAAATTGCATATCATGAAACATTACTGTAAGAACATGTGAATAATTCACATATATGAAATATAATTAATGCCATCTCTTTATAATCTGTTCTTTAAGGCTTCAGGTTTAATAGCTGAAAATGTTTTAATTATTATCTTGTCCAGAAGAAACGATGGACAGTAATTAGCCAGGTAGTAGATGATTTTGGAGTCAATCCCTGGAGTGTACAAGGCATAGGGTTCTTTTGCAAACAGAGCATGTTCATAGGCTTCTATAACAGGCTTCAAATCTATGGCTGTTTGAGCTTCTAAATTCTTACAGATTGCAGATGTAACTGAAATAAAAGAAATATTACTACATTAATATAACAGCGAAGTAACTATAAAAAAATTCTCTTTGACAAATCAAGATAGAAATATTGTTTGCCACATTTTCTGATGCATATTAAAATAGAAATGCCAAGAATAACTAGGTAGTCTCACTCAAGAGATTTAATTTTTATATTAACTGGATTAAGAAAAAGAATCCTACCTGACTGAAAGTACTCTTGGCCATATTCTTTCCGGATTGCAGGATCCAAATTATTCCACTGTTTAGTAAACTTTGCCTTAAAGATTTCTGGATTACTGATATTTGTTTTAAATTCTCCTGGTTCTATGGTAGAAACGTTAATCCCCCACTGAATTTTCTCACGTCTGTCACAAAAATAGCATCTTCATTGTAAGGATGGAAATGCATGATACAGTGATGAGAGATATCGTATATAAATAATTATTATCATCATGTAATCTTGATAGATGCTTATTCATAAGATAAAGTAAACACTTTATTTTATGTTTACTAATTTAAGACAGCAGTAATATAACTGCTCTCTCGGCTTAATAATCATATCTAGTAAAGGTTATGTTGTTGTAAGTATACCAATTATGTTATTTGCAATTAGATTTTCTTTAAATGTGTAATGATATACTAATACACACACAGAGAGAGAGATAGAGAGAGAACTTTATAGTTCAGGAAATAATGGATGAGTGTGTGTCACAAGTTGTAGTTATAATTAGAATGAACAAATTTAACCAACCTCAGAGCACCAGAAAAGGCTTTCATGGCAAATTTGCTGATTACATAAGGAAGCATGTTAGGCCATGGTGATTCAGCTATCATTGATGCTGTATTAATGATTCGACCTTGTGATTTCTTTATTAGTGGTAGGAAAATACGAGCCACTTCAACAGCACCGAAACAATTCACTTCCATCACTGACTGATAATCGGATCGAGTCATGAATTCTAAAGGTCCCCCAACACCTGCAATTCCTGCATTGTTAACAATGCCCCACAAAACTGGAAAAAAGATAAAAATAAGAAGAATATTATTTATGGCAATATCTGAAAATCAGATCCTTTAAAACAGAATAAAAACTCTGGACCATCATGCCACCAAAATACAAATTGGGGATTCTTGATAACTTTATTCTAGAAAGAAAACAAGAAACCCAACAAAACTTACAGACCATTGTTAAAAATTATCTAGGTACTAATTATGTTTCAACTGTTTATCCCAAGCTCTCTTCTCATTGTAATCACTATAATGATGGTGGATGCCTAAAGAAGCTTTCTAGTAAACACTAAGACTCTCAGATCTCTTAGTCTAGAGCAAAAAGATCTTAGCATAACATTCATATGATAACACCTGTTGAGTGTGTGTGTGGATATGAAATTTCACTTATCAACAATAACCTTTTGATTAAAAACATATGTATAGATGAATAGTCGACACTGAAGGGTGAAGTTGTAATAGCATTTCTTTGTTTATATATAACTGTTAGAAATTGATGTTATCAATAACAGCAGTGTTGATTCTAGGATTGTTATGAAGCGGGCCCTGGGGCCCATGCCAGTTGATGAAGTGGGGCCCGAGGTGGCCTGGGTTAGCACCAAAGGCACAAAGCAATTCATTTTGCCATGATTGTTGGTGGTTGTCATGACAATACTTGTGAAAACTTAGAAGACACACATTCATTGGGCAAATTTCATTCATTTTCAACATCTTGGCCAATCAAACAACACGTAACAATGCATGACAAAACTAGGTACTTTCAGTAAGCCATTTATTATTTGGAATATTTAGTTGGTGTATCATATAATGGATGGAGGATGGATGGTAATTTGTGTCTGATGGAAATATTCTGCTCCAATTTTCAAAATTTCGTGGGAACCCCCAAAAAACGCATCCCAGATTCAACATTGAACAGATCGGTTAATAATTAATAAACAGAAATCTGGACTGGGACTTCATATTTTCAGAAGAAACTATGTCCTGTTTGTCTTTTTACACCAGTGCTACATGTGCAGAAGTTTTAAGTGTACTAGTTTCTTGTTACAGGAGTCAGAAAAAACATGTTTATAGGAATCTTTAGTAACCTTTGGTGTACTCTGGACATGGAACACAAGATTTTAGTATACTATCATCATTCAGTCTTTATGATACTACACAATGTAATTTGGGTATTGTTTAGTGACAATAGATATATAAAAACATAATAATTCCAAATATAATGTTCAGGATAATAAAATGTATGATCTAAGACAATATTCAATGGAAGCAATTAACCAGATGTGGACTCAACACTCTCCATGTTTCTAGTCCTGTTATGTCTACAGCAAAAAATAATATGGATGCATTCTGGGAATTTGTTTACACCGATTACAGATAACACATGATCATGCCTAGTTTGGACAGATACATCATGACATAATTTGGTGATATGTGCTAACTGAAAGATAAAATTATGTTTATTATTAGTACATTTCACCACTACAACACTGTTCACTTTTGTCAAAAAACGGCCAGTCAGTAAGTTGAAGATTATAAGCAATTTAGGTAATACTGAAAATGCACCATGGTGTCTATGCCAATTTCTGGATACTGTTTTGTCAATGAAATTGGTGTTGGACTTTTCATAATAGAATCATACCCAGATAGCAAAACAATGTAGGACCAATGTTGTATTAGGCCAGCAAGGTTGTAGACTGTTTGCCAGCATTGGATCAGTGTTGGACCAACGTTGGCTAATACGAGGTGCGCCTCAAATAGGCAGAATATGTTAGAATGAAATGCCACAGCAAACAGCCTTCAGCAAACAGAATTCAGACAGTTGAGCATTTCTCATTCATCTTTTTGAATAACAAGATTTATAGGTGAGTATTTTGATATACAGTGAACCCTCGAATAATGAGCTCAATTCATTCCGAGAAATCATTTGTTATTCAATTTCCTCGTTATTCGATCTTAATTTTCCCATAAGAAATAATGAAAAACCATTTAATCAGTTCTGGACCCCCAAAATAATCAATTTAAAATACATTTAATTATTGAAAGTTCTATGTGTTGGAAATGTTAAATGATAAGTTAAAAGTAAAATAAAATAAACACAGTAAATTTATTACAAAATCATCCTGAAAAAGACAGATTGTTGAAGTGCAATGAAACAGTTAACATCAACTTACAATGGCTGGAGCAACTAACTGGCATACTGGAGACTAAAGGGGGTTAAAGTTTGGGAGGAGAATCCTCTCCAGAGGAGGGAAGCTCGTCTGTTTCCTGTTCCTCGAGTTGCACCTGTAACCAAGGGTTATCTGTGGGTGTCAAAGCCGATCCCCCACAATCTTGTTGACACTGAATGGTTCAGACCCATCAAAGTTCCGTTCAAGGACACAGTCAGCCCACAGTTTCCTACATGCAGAGTTAAGGCATCTCATGCTGACTCCATCCCAGGCCTGGTTGATTATCTTGAGGCAGGATAGAATTTGGAAGTGGTCTTTCCAGAACTCTCGGAGGGTGAGGTTCGTTGCCCTCTTCACCTCAAAACAATGTTGGAACAGGCCCTTCGTACACAGCTTCTTAAAGTTCGAGATGACCTGCTGATCCATGGGCTGGAGGAGTGGAGTGGTGTTGGGTGGCAGAAACTCGATCTTGATGAACTTGTAGTCAGGAAGCAGGTCGTCTTTGAGGCCTGGAGGATGAGCTGGGGTGTTGGGTAGTGGAAAATTATTGTCCTGCAGATATCTCCTGACTGAGGGCCCAAATTCATTGGTCACCCAATCAATGAAGAGGTAGGTTATGGGTAATCCAGGCCTTGTTGTTGGACCTCCATGTGACGGCGAGTTGAGACTTCTGGATGTTACACTTCTTCAAGGCCCGACGATTTTCCGAGTGGTAGATGAGCAGAGGTTTGATCTTGAAATTGCCACTTGGGCTGGTGTAGAAGAGGGGGGTTATTCGGTCTTTCATGGGCTTCTGGCCAGGCAATGCCTTCTCCTCTGCTGTGATGTAAGTCCTCTTGTGCATCTTCTTCCAAAAGAGGCTTGTTGCAGTTAAACAGTTGCTGGAGCAGATAAGACCTGAGTTGACGAGGCCCTTAAACCTTGAAATGTACTTGTTGGTGGCCGTGATATCCGAGCTCGCAGCCTTGCCATGATGGACAATGCTGTGGATACCCGTCCTATTCTTGAATTTCTTGAATCTTTGTTCTCAGTGTCTTCTCGAGCAGCTTGGCATACAGCTGCTGCACCTTCTTGCAGATGATTGGCTTGTTAATTGTATCGCCTTGCATCTGCTTTTCATTTATTCATATGAGAAGCAGCTTTTCTATATCGTCAATTATAGGTGGATGGTTCTTGGTTATCCTCATTACCCCTTTGGATGGGTCAACAGCAAGAATCTTATCCTTCTGCTTAGGGATGGTGCATATAGACAAGGATGAGTTGTGATACATTCAGCAGAGATTGGTAATGCTCACACCTCGATGTGTGTAAATTAAATAAATATATATATCATAATATAAATTCAATGATATAATTAAAGTTTTTTCGGTAATGAATAAGACTATTTTATCTTTTCAAATCACTTAATATTCTGGCATGTAGGATGATACTGTAGTCTTATTTTGTCATAACTACATTCTGAAATGTTGAATAAAATTAGTAAGCAAGATTTAGTCAATAAAATTACATCTATATGATTTTTTAATCACATACACAGTCTATGGATACAAACCCAGCATGGTACAAACTCAGGACAGTACAATCTCAGCACGGACCGGTCCATGCAGAGTTTGTTTCGTGCATGCGCAGTTACGAGAATACAAACTCAGCACGGCTACAAGCTGAGGCTGGTTCACTACTGCCCAATGTGGACCGTTCGAATTTTGCAGATACATGTACTTGCTTAATTCTCGCTTGCTATTCAGTTCTTTTTTTGTGTACAGGGCTTGTATGAATGTTTTATATTTTGTATACTCATTTTAATACATTACATTTTGTCATGATATTATGGATTTCTATTTTTCAGGACTGGACACGGTGACACAGATGCTGCAAAATTCTGACTGATTAACTATACACTATTTATGGTTGTGAATTGGTTTGTACATTAAACTGCCTAAGTGAACTCTATAAATATCATGTTTCTTAATGAAGTAAGTTTGGTTGTTTTAAGAGGGGTAGTATATGTTCATTATATTTTGCATTTGATATTACACTTATTGCCTTTTTATATAACGTACGTTTAAGGAACAATTTTGTAGAATTAATTAATAAAAATGGATAACACTTTTGAATGCATATTTTGTTTTCATTACTGTTAAGGGCCATCATTGGACAAGTGTTGGTTACAAAGTAGGACCAACGATGGGCCAATGATAATTTTCCAAAATTAGCCCGGTGGTCAAAACTATGCTGACCCAACATAGTATGCTATCCATGGATCAGTGTAGCATACAAAATTGGACCATGGTTGGTCCAACATTGTTGTGCTATCTGGGATAGGTTACTAGCCACCATAAAATCCAGAATAGGAAATAATCGCGATTCATTCTTGCAATGTACTTCTAACCCCATCTGACATAATAATTCTGACAGGTCTGCTGGGTTATCTGTTAGACTTATAAGGTGACAGCGAGTTGGAAATACTTGGTCATCTATTTAATTAAGATGTGACTAATTGCAAAATATAAGGCTCCTCCCCCCATAACCAATCATCATACAATTTACCTGAGCCAGTGGGCAGTTTGTCACAGACGTATTTATAGGCTCGTTCAATGCTCTTCGTCTCGGAGATATCAATCAGGATCGTGTCCACGCCATCGCACGTCTCCTCTCTAAGTCTGTGAGCACCTTCTTCTGTCAGACAACCGGCAAAGACGGGCACCCGTCGTCTGTAAAGACTCTTAGCCGTGGCCCATCCAAATCCACTGTCACAACCCGTGATAAACACGCATTTGTTGGGGAGATCGCCCACCCAAGGCCTGTGTTTCCACCAGGAGTACAATTGGTAAATACTCCACAGTACTAGAGTTAGCAGTATCAGTATGTACCAAAACATGTTGGTAGTACTTGGGTATAGAAACTCGATGTCGTGCCTCTTAAATTGTGCCTCCCGGTTGTCTGTACAGCGAAGTTGTCAAACTAAAATACAGCCAAATAAGGTAGTTTATTCAGTTAAACAGTGACAACTAGGTCACCAGTGAGTGGCTACTGGCTTGCCAGTAAATCATTCAATATGTCAACGATCGTCTGCCAGTCGGTTACCTTTTATGGTAATTATTTTAGGGATACCTTTATTGGTTTCTGTTTCTCCCAATCACCATCCTTTTTTGGTTATATTTCATGAAGTTTTTGGTTATTGTTGGGTAGATCTATATGAGTGAGTTGGTGGATTCGAACACATAATTATTTTTATATGTTAGGAGACCACATAGTTTCTTTAACTAATAACTGGTACTAACACCAGCTCGGTTAAATAAGGGATAAATAATTTTCTATAGGCCTATACAGACTAGATATACCAAAGATCGTATAGGGGAAGATGGGACAGCTGGCTGTTTGGCGTGTAATAAATATGCGGTGCTGCCGCCTTGTGGTAGACATGGTAATTTACCAGCAAAATTGACAGTATCATCAAAGTGAATAATCTAAACAATTGAAGACAGGCGATTATTGTACGGCTCATCATTCCCACAACAGTCGAGGAAAATGTCCAGGACTATAATTTTTCAAATTTACAAGGGGAAAAAGAGGTAGGTATCATGTCAAATATGATTGAGAAAGAGTAGTGGTTTGATTTTAGTATACGCGATACTGCAATCGGCAAGAAGTACTTTTCTGTCGGGCTCTTAATGTTTAATGTTCCTAATAAGGCCATGTTCCCGTGATTTGTGACCCAATTCTTGCTTGCTTGTAGTTCGGGGAGTATCCCCAAGCTGTCGCTTGTTTGGCACAGCCTAAAATGGTTGTGCGTCAGCCGGGAGTCGAACCTGGATCGACTGTTTGGAAGGCAACCATTCTAACCACTACACTTCAACCGTCCAATTCAATGTCGTAAACGTTATTTACATAAGCAAAGTGGTGGGAGGGGAAGGTTCGACCAGAGAGCTTAAATGGTTTGGTTTGGTTGTTCGGGGAGAATCCCCAGGCTGTCGCTTAATCAGCACAGCCTCTATGTTGGAGTGGTTGAGAAACTTTCTCCCCCACCACTCACAGGGGAGCAGTACGGAAAGATGGAGCCGAAATACCCCGAGGGTGGTCACTGCCATAATGTTTTACGTCATCGGTTTTTTTAAACGTCCCCCTTTATTTTAAATAATTCAGTGGAGACGGCAGCGCCATTTAACGTGGTCAGCCACCCACGATGTAGTGAGCCGAGAAATTAATTCTTACGGGGTTCGAACCGGGTGCTTAACCGCTAGGCCATGGGAGCTTATATATATATATAAATATAGTTATATATAGTATTTGGTTCGACCACACGTGGCGGGGATAATCGACCAATTTTGTTTGCTATGTGGACATCGTTTTCAACTAAAATTTGTTGTTTCTTATTATTCTTAATCTTTCAGTATTCACTTTTTGTTTCTTTTCATGATTCAGATATCAGCATATATATATATATATATTATATATAGATATATAATCAAATTTTACGTCTTTTGTAAATTCATGAATTTATATATTGTATATATATATATATATATATATATATATCAATACTTATAAATTCATGAATTTACAAAAGACGTAAAATTTGATTATATATCTATAACATCATTTATAATATTTAACATTCTACATCGATGACGATGATGATTGAAGTTTTACGGCGACTTTTGTGCACATGGTATGCTAAATAGGTTATGAAGCGAAGTCAAAGTTGAAACACCCTTCAGATATGCCAACGCCGAGATTCGAATACGGGTGGTAGTGTGATCTGTGGTCCGACGCACTATACCAACCAGACCACGGAGGCGCCCCTTCATCATTTCATAAACTGATCAATCTTCGTTTCAGCTCGTTCACAATTTAATTAATCTTTGATCGCACTAACTGTTTATATAAATTAGAAAGATGTCACATGATCTTTACCTGACGACCCATTTAGGATAGTGACACAGAAATTATAGTCAGCAAAGAGCGAATCGACAAAATGGAGGAGCGGATCGACCACTTTTGTTTCCCTTGTTATTTCTAAATTTATTGACGTAATTAGCTTAGATAAAAAGTATATTTTATTTCTACATACTTTAATTGTTGGAAAGGATACCACACATAAAGCTAATGAAGATAAAATACCGTGAAAATCTAACAAACTGAAAGGCGCGAATGTTTCTTACAGACTTTTGAAATGTTGACACCTAGTGGCAAAGTTCGAATTTTGGTGAAGGAACTTGCTAAACACATGTCTAGTCCAACTCTTGATTTTGTGTCATCTCAACTTCAACATTCCAGATTTATCCAGGTTTTAATGCTTAAAACTTTGTTGGACAATTAAAATGTTGGACAGTTGAAATTATGCTGTGTTGTTTTTGATGAACCAGCAATAAAAGAAAATGTGTCATATAACTCTGAGCATGAGGTGAAAGATTTTGGCAATGTTGGAAAATTTTAATATTTTGTCAGTTGTTGTGTTTATGTTGAAAGGTTTAGCATGTAAGTGGAAGGAACCAATTGGTTATTTTGTAAGTACTGAATTGCTGAAAAATCTTCTTTTGAAGTGTATTAAAATTGCAAGTGAAAGGTATAATATGTGATCATAGGTAAAATAATCAGTCAATGGTCATATCGAAATGTATTGCTCCAGTCCAATACAATGAGCCTTTACACCGACCAGTTCCTTCTTCCAAGATACCTGATGCCGACAGATGTCTCATAGTTATTTTTAGCCCCCAAACTCTGCTTACAGTAGGGGAAGACAATATCATCATTTATATAGCGGTATATATTTCTCACAAAATTACAAAAATGGTGTGTAGTAAATGTGCTGCAGGTTTAGTTGGTCTTTTAAATAAAGCAAACTCTTCCTATGTGTTTATTGCTGCTAAGCAGTATCAAGATCTTCCCACTGTTGGTCTTGTACCCAGTTCAGATTTAATCGAAGTGTATACATTGATAGAAGCAGAATTCCTTAATAATATTGAAAAGATCCTCCATATGAGTAAAGTTAGATCTATACTAGTAACACTAATGCTGTCAAAGACACAAGGAAAATTAGAATGTGATTCTTGTAATACATTACAGTTTGTTGTACACTTGTATATTAAAATCTGTCCACACCATGTTTTATGTGTGAATAGTAGAGAATTCAATAGTTGCAAGGGTAAAAAGAACCATAAACTTTTGAAATTAAGGCATTGTTGATTGATCTGTGTCATTAATTATTATTTCTTGTGTCTTTATGTACACTTATTCAAAATACATATTCTGGACTTGTATAATATCAGTAAATAATATAAAGCAGAACATATAATTTATTGACTATTTAAGGATTATATTCACAGCTTTCTAGTTGTGGATCTTGTATATGATGTGTGTTATTTTCATTTCATATTACATTCATGTCATGTGATAACATTTACACATAATAAAGTGCACTGATTTAACTCACTGCCTTGTTTTATTTCCAGAAAATATTTGCTTATTGACCAATATATTTTTAGCATGATGATTATGTGAAAGAAACATAACATAGTGTCTGAAATACATGATCAGTAATAATAATGGTCATATAGCCACATATCTATCACAACACATCATAACGCACCTTGCATCATAAAATAATTCTACACTAGGCCTACTTGTTACACTTTTCAATTGCACCAAATGAGTGACAAATCCAACTTTCTAATTGAGTTCAAGTCCCAGCCTACTCATTCTGTATACTATAGATGCCACTATTACTCCTTTCCCCATTTAGTTAACGTTTATCCTTGAATATATCCAGTTAGATTGTCTAATGCGTGTTTAAAGCCGACTTCTCTTGGGAAAGTCAATTCGAAAATAAGAAATAATCTACCATGTTTTCCGCAAGGCGGCGCTACTAACAGTTAATTTCACACAATGCCATAAGCTATCACTCGCTGTCCCGTCTTATTCTATATGGTCTTTGGATATACTTATATTAGTAAATATAATTTTGTTGCATGATTACATTATGACAAATGACGTCATAATGTACATTTGAGAGTCTGTATATGTAAACATGTAAATGTTGTCGCATGGTCACTTTGGAGTTCAATGGATCAGCTGAAACATTCTTTCACAATATTACTGGCTTATATTGTCTATAAGCAATGTAGTGTTTGAACAGCTAATGTGATATTATTCATTTCAGTGATAGGCGATCTCTTATGTACGTTTAAATGCATGATATTATATATTAATATAGTCCCAAATATTTCAGAGGCTTCAATCACTTACAACCATAAATGCAAACACTGACATACAGTCATATCAAGCGACATAAACCATATTTAAATTATTTATTGAATTTGTCAAACCTTGTACAACAATAATTTATCACATTTCCTAGTTACAGTTTTACAGGATACAATTATTTACTACTGTTGATATTAAGGTTAACTTATTAACTAGAAACTTGACATAGCAGAAAACACACTCATTATCTAAACAGATTATATAAAACAATCCAATGGCAATGATAATATGCTTCATCCTATAAATACATATTCATTATATCAAACTCAGGACAAGAAGAATTCTTGGTGCACTGTTAGTAATAAATAAAATGAAAGTTTGTTAGCATGCACTGTGTATTACACCTGTATCATTATCTAGAATACTCATGATATTTTTATCATCATGGACAGACAACCTGGTGCTGGAAGATACTGTCATAGTAAATGAATCCTGTTAACATGAAGTTATGCATGATTTCTGTAAAGTGCTGGTTGGCTGTAGCACAATGATGGACTCCAGCTAAGAAATGGGTCTGTTCACACTGAACTCCTCACCGTTGAAATGAAGGCCTGGGCTGTTCATTGTTAAAACAATGAAAACAGAAGGATTTCTCCCTATCTTTATGTCACTGATGGAATGCTTTATGTCACCAATGGAATGTTGCCCTCAAATAATATATGATCACGGTACAGTGCTTGTGGCATGTGGGCCCAGACTTAATCTGTACGCTGCCTCCTCCAGTGGCCGACAATCTTCACCAATGCTTCCATTGCAAGCTGCCGAGGCAATGTACCACAATCTGGATGGGCAAATGCCTAACAGGACATAGATCCAGATCCCATACTGCGTATGGTGGGTATCTAAGCACGACCATCGGCAAATGAACACTGCAATGTTAATGATGGCTAGCGAGAACTCGCTGCTGCCCTCTGTGAGCTAGTTATGGCGGTTACCATGGATATGCTGTCTTAGTTCAAACATCAAGCTCAATAACTGGTTCTGGACTGAGGTTACATGTGTCCTTGTAATATTGTAAAATGTCTGCTTCATCAGAAGTGCACTTCTCATCAGAATACTGGAAAATAATAACGAAGCAAGTAAATGATAGAATGCCAGGCATAATGCTGGTGATACAAAAGTGACAAATCAATGAGACATCTGAAAGGTGTGGGATGAACTAAAGATACATACCTCAATAAGAATACAGTTGTAATCAGTGGTGTCATCTAGCTCCAATTCTGGCATGCAGTAATTATCATTGCAATCCAGATCAACTTTATTTGTCGAGTGTCCTCTTGGATGGTCTCCAAGTAACTTCTTCATTTTATCAACACCGTCTACCTGCAATAAAAGGAATTCAGAGAAAATTAGCCAAATATAGAATATCACAAAAACTGTTTTCTTGGAATCATTAAGTTTATAGCTAACAGTAAAATAAATAATATCTCATTTCATGAAAAGCACTAAAAATGCCCAGCTGATAACCTATTATGGCCAACTGTTTTATATATTCAAAGAACAGTTTCGAAGTTAACGTCGGATACTACACATTTCCGGTTATCTTGTGTCTACCGGGTTTCCAGAAAGATGGAAAATATTCAGCTGGTCTACCACCAGACAAATATAAAGTGAAACTAGGTCAGACCTAACAGTTGCCATGCTTTCAGCAATACACCACGTAAGCTGGGAAAGTCCCTAATACGTATAGACCAGGAATTGTTTTTTATAATTCTGCCGAAATCGATAAAAACACCGGCACACTAGTATCCGGCTTCGTTAAATGTTTAATGTAAACAAAATATAAAGCCACTTAGATAGCGAAGTAGGCAGTGTAACCCTGCATTAATTAATGTACCACTTCTCAATAAGATCTGTCTAAAACACTATCGGGCGGTCTCCAAGAGGTTGTCTAGTCTGACCCAGAAACAAACAACTACAAAAAACACGCATTCATCCTTTTACCGGGAAATCTGAGTCATAATGGTGATTCACACGTTGAAGGGGGAGTGAGCAAGGCACCCGGCATCCACCCCATAAGTCAGCTGTGAGTAGCTCCCAGCTCCGGGAAATACACGTGGGAAGCACCGATGTGGTGATTCAGTCTGCGAATCGTGGAAAGGGATTAGGGGTCGCCGGGTACAGGCACTGGCCATAATTCCATTAATTGGCAACTGCACGCCGCTAACCCATCGTCCTAGGTCCAGGGACCAATCTGCTGACTGTGCAATAAAGTACGTGCACATCTAGGAGCATAATTATCGCTAATAGGGCCAGACAGGTAATTGTCCCTGCATATGATCATTATTTTTTATTTCACGTTACTGAGTCAGAGATCACAAAACCACCAACAGCAAGAAATAATTCAAACGTCAACAGCTGTCTGGTCGGTTTCACAATAAATACTCAGCTATGTCTGCCAAATATTAAACATTTATTTCCAGGGATCAAATGAATCTGTTCGCGGGAACAAGCACACCAGTTCAGTAACAAGAAGTGCAGTGTTTTTCGCGAGTCTATAGATACTGGCAAGATGCCTACATTCTCTTTATCGTCTTCTTTGTTTCAAAGAATCTTGAGGCAAAAATCGATCAAGGCTCTGAGCCTACATAGGCCGTCCAGCTCTTCACGCGCGTGGCCAGGAGTTGGCTGCATCTACGTGAGTGAGCCGTTTTTGGGGCCCGAGCAGTGAGGACTTTAACACTAGAGCAAATGTATTCCTCACATTTAAACAAAAGCCACCACAACTTCTGGCCGGGCAAGGTTGGGCAGGCTCAGGCCTGGACTTGGTGTGCCTTCCTAGACAAAGACATCCATCCACTTTGCTGTGGGTACCATATGTGTGCTAGGTACAAGTTGCCTCGCTGGGTGGCCAGGGTCAACAGCCACATACACTACCAGGGCTTTGTTACTTTGAGGACAACTAAGGTGAACCATCAACATCAGCCCAGGCCAGTCACCATCCATACCAGGGCAATGAACAAGCTCATCACACACACACACACACACACACACACACACACACACCTCTAGACCTGTATATTACTGAGCTATGGGAGCAAATACTAGGCCATGATGAGGTCAGTATTACTAATAACGCAATAAAAACCAATACTGGTAAGATACCAAATAAATTGCTGCTCAAAATAAACACGTGAAAACATGGGCTAGTTTACTATCTTTTCTGTCATATATACAAACACACACCCATATTAACTTGGAGAAATCGGCTAGAACCATATTCAAATTACTGCTATTGCTAGTTAGCTATCAGCAACCCATCATGTTTGTGACGTCATAACACTGTCCCAATAATAGACCATCGGACGCAAGGTAAGCAGACAGCCAATGGAATACCACCAAAACAACAACAGAACTGATAAACACTTACCTTCAGTAGGCTAATGTCATTCTCTAAGCAGAAGGCTTCAATGAGTGTGTAGTGAATATCCAGTGCTATATCATCTGTCTTGTTTACTGGCAGGATACACAGCATTACACAATCAGGATTCCTGAGTGTTAGAAGAAGAAAAACATTAGTGGTTGCCATGTTGCTCAGAGAAGTGTCAATATTTAGTAGAACAATCTGATCCACTATAATTTGTCTGTCTGTGTGTGTGTGTTCACACTGGAATACTCCACACATATGAATGAATAGAAAATGTAATGGGGCAATTAGATCTACTCTCTGAACAAAGGGATGTCCACTTACATTTCTAAAATGAGCCCAGACTCATAAAGTCCACAGGTCAAACGTTCTTCATCCTGTGCTCGCAACAACACGTGCTTCATCACCTCCCCAATGTCCATCTTGGTGCTGTAATGGAATATGACATCTTTTGAATATTTTGTATCACCTTTTAAGTTTTGTGCTTTGATATAGAACAAAGAAGTCCAATAATGTCTTATTCAGCAACAAATTTTGTGCTTTGATATAGAACAAAGAAGTCCAATCACAAACAAACATCACTGGATAGGTTATGTCAACAAACTGTGCATTATAATTACTGAATCAGTGAATGCTTTATAATTGATATGACCATCAGGCTCACGTGAACACACAATAAACACACGTGAGGACATAAATATTGTCAGTCTTGGTGAACAATTAGATAAACAATTAACACACATAACTGAATAAACAAACAACATATTTATCTATGGTAACCAATACTCAATAGCTAATAATTAATAGCAATATGGAATGTCAGAGTCCTGGATCTACACGCACACGCACACACGCACTGTTTCGGTAACGGGTAAGCTAACAAAAGCCAAACTCCACGCGGAACAGTATATCTGCCTACCTCTCTACATAATCCTCATCAAACAGATTCCTCATGGCTGCTAAAATGATAAATTCTCGCTTAATTCACTATCCTTAAGCACAGTTATACTGTGGGACTACAGTAGAATCCCTAGTTAGTCCTAGCTATAGTTAAACAATGCCGATATTCCACGCGGTGTAGCTAATGGAGATCCTCGTGCTATAATGCTCACGTACCGACCAACCCGTCGCTATTATAGACTAGAAGTAAACGGCCGTAGTAACCGCATTGTCTCTTCGTGCACCGACAGTGGGTCAATTTCCAGCAAACTGAACCACCCGACGAAAACCACCCCTCATGCAGTTGTTTCCTCGTAGGCCAAAAACACTGCTGGCAGTGGGCCCAGAAAATACCGAGCTGCGCGCAGGCTCGCTCGTTAGCTAGATGGGTTCGTAGAACTTTGGGTCACCCAGGTACAGTCACCTTCAGCGATCTTCTGGAGTCGACTGAGGTCATCCCATGAGGGATACAACGGCCGGACACAAACACACAGACCAGCTAGTGCCCCTGTCAGTAAGCTAACTGGTTATCTGTCTGTTTGAGGGCATTTAACCCAGTCTCTGCACTGTGTGTCGTCACCCTGCATGGGGACACCGAGGAATGTAAGATATGTAATTTCGGTTGGTGAGGAATGCTGGGGCTTATCGCTCTTGCGTCTTTTACCTGACCAACCCGCGGGTCATTCGGTGTTGTTTATCACGTTAATATCGTACCCGAGTAGACAATATTTTGTTGACATGTTGGGCAGTATCTGGGGCCAGGTTTGTTACAGCCAGTTATGATGATAATTTTGCATGGCTATCAAAGCTATAATTTTTGTTGACATTGACGTGATTGATAACTCAAGGATAACAACCCACGTACGACAGCATCTATTACTGCACAATGGAGTATCAGACATAACTTAGCTTCTAGATGCTTACATTTCGCACCACTATTTTATAGGTGAATGTGCTTCCACGCTAGCAAGTTGGTCAGCTCGTTTCGGTATTGGAGAATCACCATTTTATTAACTGTACATGAACGGATCTGAATTACTGCGGAGTTGGCTTCAGCATATATCTACAGACAGTATCCATAATCTGAACTGTCTTAGACATTCTCGAACTCAATTTTCAAATGTTTGGTATACATCTTTTGAAGACAGCAACGAAAAATAGCACACAACATGACACTGAATAGCATATAGATCTAGGCTAAGCCCCTTACTAGAGCTATTGGTTTTCGCTGATTCATATAACCACAGCACACATGACTTCATTACCTAATGCTGGTTCACGTTGGACTGGTCATATGCTAGACTGGATCACCCCTCATAAAACGATTGATGAGTCATCGCACTATGACATGGACACGAGCAGCGGGTAGTCAATTACAATCAAGCAACCACACCTAACTCGTTGTCAAGCATACCCACGACTGCATTCAGTTGTTTTCGCAAACGTCAGCAAAAGCAACCACTCTACCCAATGACGCAAAATCAGCTAACAATGCAAGTTTACCAACCCCAACCATAAACAAGATACGAGTCGAGCTATTATTGCACAATCACAATGAATAGTGTAAACTCAGCAACTATTATTAATCAAGCAATTTCAATGAAATAGCCAATATGCTTACCTGGACTTCACTTCAGGCGAAAGATCAGTTTCTCTTGTCATAATTTGCAGGTGTTTAGTCATTCGTTTCATGTAATTACGCCTCCAAAGGTCTAGATTTTAACTCCTACATCCAAACAACACAGCTGTCTAGCAGCGATCTGACGAAATTACAACGTTGGCACGATAACAAATACCGAGCTCATGAATATTTATTTTGGCTCGTGACCCAGTTCTGTGCTCGACTGATTGGATCGTGGCGGCAGTACCGTTGGCTGATTGGTCGGTATCCCGGATGCTCATAAATATGTATTGAATATCTCTGATAGGGCACGTCAACATAACCACGTGTTCCCGTAACAAATGGTGTTGCCACTTGGAATTTCTAGGGGCAATTCCAATTCAACAATAAAACACGTACCGTTATCAGAATATTGAAATGTTAACAAACATCATTTATGATTCCATAAAAAAGGTCACCAGAATTAGTTAATATAAACATGTCATTTTTGCATTTACAACAGTCTGGGATCTTTATAAATGAAAGCTTGCGTTCGGGAAAATTATTGCATCAGCATTACCTTTCTAGCCACGCTGGGTTTATTTTTGGTTTCTTGCTAGGTATAATATTACACTCAAGTCAATAAAATAATTTTAATTTTTTTTATATATAATAAAATAATTAATTAAACTTTATACCATCCATGATGCCACCTGCAGCCAATAATCATATAATAGTCAATATTTCGATAGGGTCTAGTACTGGTGGTGTGTGGGTGTTGGGGGGGGGGGGGTGAATATATTGGGTTCTCGGTTCGACTACGATTGCTCTAAGTTCTGCGACATGGAAAGGTATAGGACTTTGGATTAAACAAGTCCACAAGCTAGGAATATAGTGTGTGTGTGTGTGTGTGTGTGTGTGTGAAAGACAAAGAACGTCCACCCTAATCAAAATATCAAATCAGCAGATAAATAGCGCATAATTCGGAGTACAAAATTAATAAATATTTTAATTTCATCAATTATTCACCATCTACAAAACGGTACCGGCGGAAATATAGGTAAATACAGCCATATCCATCACGAGAACAGTAACTATTACGCATATAAACATTCTTGACTCTCGATAGAGTTTATCTGCGATTATAAAGCGCCTCTCTCACAAAGCACGTGCCTGGAAGTGACCCGGACCATGGTCAGATTTAATATGCGGAGGCTACAGTAGCACGTTCGCAGCGTGCTCCCGTCAGTGTCAATACATTATAGAGTAGACGGCTATCTTGGCCTGGATCCGAGTGAACAAACAACTGTTTACGGGAGGAAAGGGTTCCTAGAACGTTACATCCAGTCTAAAGCATGCCCCGGAACGTATCGAGCTCGTCTGATAGCGTACGGTCTGGTCTGGATGATGAGGTCTGGATGCAGATCGGTGGTGTTCGATTTTGGTGCATTCGGAGAAGAGCCTGTGGCGTGGATATAGTTGTCGAAGTTCATTCATTCTCAGTACAAATTGTTGGTAGCTAAGATGGTGTGTGTGTGTGTGTGTGTGTGTGCTGAATGAATGAGCAGTTTATTTTATACCTGCCAAGAGAAACATCTCACAGACACAGTTATGACCACGATATAAACCCACATCCTGGAGGCTCATACCGCAATGCTCTAACCACTGTGCTGTCGGAGCACAAAAAGTAATCATGTAGGGGCAATCAGGTAGGGGTCCTGTTGTTATCTATTTGGTGCATTTTGTTGTACGTTTAAGTACACGCGAGGAGTAAGTATATGGGGAGAGGTAAAACAGGCTGTAGTACATGACGGATGATAAAACAATATTATATACACCTAGTAGCAGATCTCACTGTACCATCAATTTGCCATTGCAGGCTTCATTTATCAATCGATACCATCTGCATGGGTACAGCCTGGTAAACGTCTTGGCGCAAAGGTGGTGCCATTTGGGTATGACCTCGTTTTAGTCTGAGTACAATGTTTGGTACTATATGGCTGTAGACTTGATAGAGTGCGTCTTACTGGTTGTGTCACAATCTTATTTCCACTATCTGGATTCAGCCATTGAGTACACCGTGTACTGTTAGTCGTGACGTCTTAAAACGAGGCCTTGGTCCCTTTTTGCGTAGTAAGAGACCACGTGACCAAAATGCTCGTTAATCCGGCAGAAATCTGTGTATTTCTACCATCTTCACCGTACGTTGTCCTAGTTAAATTGTTGCCAACTGCTCACAAGACACCTAAATAGCCAACATCTCGATATAACTAGGTTAATTGTTTGTTATTGTTTGGACGTGAAGACAAGAGTGCAGGAGATATCGCTCCTTTGTCGATTCGGTTATCAAGCAGTGAGCTGCTTGGCATCGCTTAGCACGTGGCTTTGTTTTTGTTATTCCTCTTGTCAGCCAGTTAAAATGGTGACGTACGCATATTTACGTCTTTCCGCTGATCCCGCTATTGTAGGCCAGCTCCAAAGTCAGATCGAGGGCACCCAACTGGCTAATTATATTACCGCTTTGTGACAATATACTTAGAACCAGTAGCATAGGTGTCTGTGTATGATCAGAGAACTTGTATATATATGTTGATGTTCTGTGGTATGATGAAGGTGAGATGGCGTGAGATGTACGTGGAGCCTTATTGCCGAAGCGGCCAACAAGCATAAATCTCTCCAAGAGCCGAGTCCTTCCTTAAAATACACCCTTACAGAGTGACGTGCATTTTTAGCGTTGTGCATGTTTTATAGGAGGATAAGAGATTTCAAAATACTATTTTGTTACGACTGTTAATTGTTGACAAGCAAATACGTGTGTTTTACCTCTCTCTCTCTCTCATGTGTGTGTGTGTGTGTGTGTGTGTGTGCGCGCGCGTGTGTGTGTGTTCGCGCCCGTGTGTATCTATAGACGATGGGTGTTAACAAACTCGAAACAAAACCGAGAATTACGTCACAACTATAAAACTCTCAGTCATGACGAAATCAGTCAAAACAATAGGGAACTACCGAAAAGGTTTATAATTAGCAACGTCTTACCTTGCTATTTACCTGTTCACTGCCAAATGGTCCCAACCAGAGAGAACCACTGCCAACAATCTGATATAACTATATTATTATTATAAGATCTATCGGAATTATTTAACAGTTTATAAACACATTATATTTTTCAGATATGTTGATTCTAAAATTTGTTACTTGAGTGTGATACACAGTAACTTTAGTGTAATTTAGGCTTCATTGATGATGGTGATGTCATAACAACTGGATTGTTTACGATTATTTGCGTTTTCTGTTTGTTTATATATATATATATATATATATATATATATATATATATATATATATATATATATATATATATACGTATCCATCAAGGTACTATGTAGTTAGAGTGCCATACTTCAACCTCATACCCTGTCGCTTTTCTAAGGTATTTCCACATACCTCATTTTTACGGCCTGTTACTCTCAACCATCAACAGGTCTCAACTCCCAGGGAATATACTGTTTCTTTATGCCAATAATGAGTGGGCGCCTCCATGGTCTAGCGGTAGCGTGCTGGACCACAGATCACTACCACCCGTGTTCGAATCCCGGCGTGGGCATATCTGAAGGTTGTTTCGTCTTTCACTTCGTCTCATTACCTTTGGAAGTCGCTCGGCCCATTTAGCCTACATTGTGCACAAAAGTGGCCGTAAAACATCAATCATCATCATCATTATGCCAATTATGAATTAATGATGATGATGATGATCACAATGATGATGATGATACAACAACAACAACTACTACTAATAATAATAATAAAAACAGCAACAATAACGTGAGCATATCAGACGAGTGTTTCATTTTTCTCTTAAACTCATTATTTTTAGAGATCGCTCGGCCCATTTAGCCCACAATATGGTCAAATATGGCTGTAATATATCAATCATCATCATCATCATCATCATCATCGGCTACTACTACTACTACTGCTAACAATAATGAGGCATTTCGATTGTACAGTATTTAGAATACTGCGCTGTAAACGTCCATGTTATCGGTTCGACTTCAGTTGATATCTGTGTTTATGGGATATATTGTAACTTGCCCCTCAGCCATTTATCCCAGACGTGAGTGATGACGGCGAGTTGTTTAATAATATTATTGTACAACTATTTTTTGGAAATTGAAAATAAACTTCACTTCACTCAACTCAACTATAGCTGCCATTACCACTAATAAATAGCATTAACAACACTGGTTGGTTTGGTTTTGTTGTTCGGGGAGAATCCCCAGGCTGTCGCTTAATCAGCACAGCCTCTATGTTGGAGTGGTTGAGAAACCTCCTCCCCCACCACTCACAGGGGAGCAGTACGGAAAGATGGAGCCGAAATACCCTGAGGGTGGTCACTGCCAGAGTGTTTTACGTCCTCAGGGGTTTTTTAACGTCCCCCTTTATTTTAAATAATTCAGTGGAGACGGCAGCGCCATTTAACGTGGTCAGCCACCCACGATGTAGTGAGCCGAGAAATTAATCCCTGGAAAAGTTTCGACCTCTTACGAGGTTCGAACCTGCGACCGTTGGCACCAAGTGCCGGGTGCTTAACCGCTAGGCCACCGGAGCTCACTCTCTCCTAATTAATAGCCATTTAAAGACATTGTATAGTTAAATTACATTATACTATATGGTGTAAACTTTATAACTGGACACTAAATCAACTAGATATAAATTTCCATACATTCAATTTATCCCTTAAATCAGCCTAAAAGGACAGTAAGCAAAACAATAGATTTTAATGAACATACCAAATAACATACATGATATATGCATTATACATTTGAAAGAAGTTATATATGTTTATTAAAAACACGTTATTTAATAGCATGCATCGCACACAGTTGTATATAAATCAACATCCTTTAATGCCAACGGAAGACCACCTCGTTCAATCAGATATGGACGTGTGTTATGTTACGTTCAACCAGTGATACTAACGGCTTCATTAGAACCCGTACATTATCGCCTTTAAGTTTGAGTGAGTGAATGAGTATGATATGCACATGGATAAAGTACGCATATCGAGAATCCTTCACCCTCTGTATAATATATATATATATATATATATATATATATATATAATGTGTGTTCTCTCGCGCGCGTGTGTTCAGTTTTGAGCGACAGCCAGTGATAGAGTTACACTTAATTCATTATAACGTATTTATATTTATCTTCCTCATTTAATTGTATTTTAATTTACGCTTCTATATTTAAAATATTTTTTACACGGATGTAATACAAACCATAGTAACTTCATTGACTGTGAGCTTTCTTTTTGTGGTAGCTTATTTGTGTGCCGAAAGTTAATTTAGGAAGTTCATTCAATCACCCACCACCCAACCACCTACGTACTATACGACTATTGTACAAAACCGAAAGCAGTTGACCTATTTCTATTAGGTCCTTATCAGCTTATAGTGTATTAAAGCAACACACACACACACACACACACACACACACACACACAGAATCTTCTTCAGGTATCACTCCACAACAAAAAAAGTTTAAGAGAATTCGAAAGAAGAACATTTTAATCGTATACTGGTAATATCGGAACAAAAGACGTTTCGTGGTATTAACTGAATGCTAGTTACTTTTCGTGACTCATGAGATTCGAGGGATTTTTCTGATTAGAGCACGTCAGATCGTCATCAAATCGGCGAAATAGTGGTATTTACTTGATAGACGACTGGGTTCGTCTTTGCTGTGAAAATTAGTCTTTCCTTGTACCATGTCGTTTTCCTGTTTCTTCAATAATAGCAGAGAGCTAAATATATTAAATATATATATATATATATCGTCTTTGATAATAGGCAGATAATCATAACGTCGTACATATATTTCATTTTAAATCATTGGTATGGGGATTAGTCGTGTAGATCTACTACTTAGCAATTGTTTTCTATGCGGATGTCACAGTTTTGCCTTGATATTGGTTCAGTAATTCTTCCTCAGTGTGATATCTTGTGTTATGCCCTTGCTAAGTCATACACGTAGCCGGGTACTTCTAACCGAATTTGACATAACAATTTTGACAGGTCACCGAGCAATACTGTAGGATTGATAATCGTAAACTGGTTTAGTAGTATACGGCTGATTGAGTGGTGTGTCCAGTTTAATGCATAATTATTCTTTGGGTATAACCAAACAAATATGCTGGTTGTTTGTAACGTGAGTGGGTTATTTGTTAATCTTGGCACCTGTCAGACCTAGCTGGGACGAAAAAACATTACACAAACACAGGTAGTAATAATTATCATTCAGACCCAGAAACTAGTGGTTTGCAGTATAGTGCTGTATCGAACACGCTACTCTGATACCCTTTCTGAACTCTAAGACATGAAGAATATCTGGACAAAATTACCGGCCGAAAATATTCAAACAACCAAAACCAAGAGTAATGTAAAACCCATTCAGTCCAGGATCAACAAACCTGAAGAAATTTATTGCTAATTCAATCATGTGTTTTCAATAGGACTGAATTAGAACCTGTATGTAATATATTATGACAACAATTTATCTCCGAGCTTCATATGCTTATAATGCATGAAATGGCCGCACATCATCGGTGTGGTTTTATGATACATAAACTTAATAATACACATGCTTTTGGTGTTACGTCTGTATTCTTCATAGATAATTTTACATCGATTGTTATCTATATACTGATACATTCAGTAAGATTTATAAACACCAGGAAAACCAATGGTGACACTTTTATTATATATAAAGTATACAGTATGAAAATAAGGATAGGGAATATCAGAAGCATCAAGGTTTACAAATGACGTCCATAATTGGAAAATGTTTAACAGTAAATATTTTCTTATTGAACATGTATTTTTTTAATTCTCTAGTTATAGAAAACATTCATATGAAGTTCTTATCTTGAAATATGTTGATAAAACTTTTTTTAATTGGTTCACACACTCTTATTTATAGAATGAAGGATCAACATTTACATTGTTAGGATTATCATAGTCTTTTGCTACATTAGTAAAAAAATTATTTCTCTGACAAATAACTAACAGATGTAATATGCAAAGGTACGGTAATTATTATTCTATGGAACATGTTTATAAATGAGGTACAACAGTCATAGAAAATTATGAAACATTGTTAAGCCATTTCATCTAGGAACGTATATGATTTTGTAAAACTGAATATTTTAGAAATATTTATTGTTTATAAAATGTATATTTTTCTGTTGAATAAAGTTATCATTAATAAAGACACCAGAATTTGTTTATATTTATTAATATTATTCCTATCTGTTTGGTTTAGATCATAATTCCGTGTACTGCTTCTACCCATGACTAGGTCTTAATTGTTGCTATATATTGTTGGTTTTTTATTAACTGTCATAATAAGCATAATAATTGTTATTAGATGAAATAGTCAAATATTTATTTCTATACTAGTATGCCTGCATCTGACTTTATCTAAACAATGAATGCTAAGGTTGTTATAATAAAATGATAACTTAATTATATCATGATGTACATTTGTTTCAGAATTACAATGTGATCAAATACTCTGTGCTTATTAACAAGGTGCAGTATCGATGAAGGTGACTAGGGTATTGCTAATCATGAAGCTTATTATACATTATATAATGACTAGTAATTATAGAAGAAAAGGAGGGCATGCTCAGGAAATAATTTTTATGAAAGTATAAATCACTTATTATAAAGCTTGTTCTAGGTGTGTTTCACAGTAAATAAAGCAATGTTTGTCAGATCTTTGTTATTTGTAATGGAGCATTAATTTATGCAGATACTAATATTTATTACTATCTAGAAGGTTAATGAAAATCACATCTTGGTGGCAAAAACAAAAATACAGGTGTGTTAATTTGTGTTATTTAAGGAAATTAACACCCAATCTAAAAAGATAACAATAGCTGAATTAGAGGCCATTTGTAGGTCAGTAATGATCAAACTGGATGTAGGTGGGATGAAAAGTAACTAGTGTTTGGAAATAAATTTTTGTTGTAGCCCTATATCCCACCTGGGATGAAGTGGATAAGAACAGTGATAAATCATGTACATGTATGTTATACGTTACCTGCAGACAAAGTATGATAAAAGCCCTACATAAATTCACTGTAATATAAAGTTATCAATTTATATTGATAATAACTAATACAAGATACAAAAATACAATATGATTAAGAAATATGTGTTTTTGTATTTAAACGTGCTCAGTTAATCACCAACAGGTAACACAGACGCACACAGGGGCGCCTCCGTAGGTCTAACGGTAGAGTGTCGGATCACAGATGACTACCACCTGTGTTCGAATCTCGGGGTGGGCATATCTGAAGGGTGTTTCATCATTGATTTCGATTCATTACTTGTGGAGGTTGCTCGGCCCATTTAGTCTACCATATGCACACAAGTGACCGTAAAGCATCAATCGTCATCACACACACACACACACACACACTCACATACGCAGAGGTGGTTAATCATAATGCTCATTTTATTTCACAGTCATAATGTTCTCTCTCTCTCTGTATATATATATATATATATATATATATACTATTCTTTTAGTTGACAATAAGCAGGTTTGTTGAATGAGACTATGCCTCTGCTGTGTTATTGAATACAAACATTATTTTGTCCTATACGTTGAAAACTAATTTTAATGACTAGATCTAGTTAGGTGTAAAAGAAAATGATAAGATCTATAACAAATCATTTAGCAAAGATATTTTATGTGCAATCTCTCCCACTCATTGCCTCCACTTGTTTTAGCACAAAGCTGGTTCCCATAGATGAGTTTATATTAATGATTTAAAGAAATTGTCGATGATAGTTCAGTTGGCTTCACAGTTAGCACACTTCGTGGATATTATATCCAGTAAGCTTGGAGTGCAGAAGCAGATTACTGAACTATCACTTTAGATTAGAAGAAGGGAAACACAGCTTTGGGATACACACTCACACCACCAAAATGAAGCCCTACAGTTGGAGAGTCTCAGTCTGTCCTTATTATGGGTGGTCTTACTGCCAATGTGTGGTTTCCTTTTGTGATGTGATGTAGCACAGTTTATGATGTTATGGGAGAGATGATTCAATTACAACGATGAGCTTACCATCTTGCTGTAAACATCTGGGAGCCAGAGCAAACTCGGAATTCTCCAGAATATTGGTAATTTGGAAGGAACAGAATCTGTCTTCCGGCAGATCTCAATGTTGGATATAACCGAGACAGACAATATGGCTGCTCCTGATTGTATATGATAATTGTGTTGTGCTCTCTCTCTCTCTCTCTCTCTCTTTGAAGACACACACACACACACACAACAATAAAGAGGTGCAGGTTTAATTTATTTTTTGGAAGCCTCAGAGGACAGTACCCAGAGATGTTTAAAGACACAATGTATTTGGCACATATGTCAAATACAAAATAAATATCCATCATCAGATCCTTGAACGTTACACTCTGGAATCAGAATCCAGAATATGATTTGCTTTTAAACTGATGAAAATTTGCTGACTTCAGAACAAATTGGGAAATAATGACAACATCATAAATATACCTCTAAGCTTGCTGGACTACTGCTTATACTACACACACACACACACATATATATATATATATATGCATTATGGTGGGTAACTTAAAAGCGGGGGAAGCATATTCGGGGGGAGGCCTTAAAGGTTGTGAATGAATGAGTATAGCACATCATTGTGTAGTTCGCAATACATTAGCCATTATCAGAAATGATATGATGAACTGGACAGATTTGTGCCACCTTATAACGTTTTTGTCAGGGATGAATTATAATTTTAAGTCACTGGCAGCTTCTTGTAATTTTTTCTAAATTATTCAGTTATTGATCAGGTAGCTAATGACACATGGCTTCTGATCCCAAGTTAACCCTAATTATAACTTTCTTTAATCTATCGCCGATTGCCACCTGATGATCCTGACAGCTTGTCAATCAATTGTCACATACACATTCCTGCCAATCACCGAATGATTTTCGTTATCTCACAGAGTCCGTGGTTATTGACCAATGAGCATGCATTAAATACCATTGACTTAAAAGCATTGGTACATCCATGCAATATATCGCAACACAACTTTCACAGATTACTTACTTGTGTTTCGGGGAGAATCCCCAGGCTGTCGCTTAATCAGTACAGCCTGCACACAGATTGCTAGAAATATTTTACGATTTATTGGTGACAACCAAGGAGGGTCTCTCCCCAAATTTCAAAAGAGAGACGTCAGTCTGTGGCGATAATAGGGGGGGGGGGGCATTGATATGGCAATGTATGGTATTCGTATTACATAAGCATTGGCTATGACTGAATAACGCGTTGCAGATCAATGGTTGGCAGTTGTTTGAGGGTGGTGGATTTCATGTCTAGTGTGTGTGTGTAATTATATATATATATATATTTATATGGTGACAGCTTGTATTCACAGCAAGCACATAGAGAGTGTATCCGAGTGCATATACACAGTTGCATATACACAGTGTGCAGTCATATAAAACAAAACAGAATCTATGAAGAAAACGTTATTTATAAAAAGCAATCAGTTCTTAGACAATGTCATTCAGTAGCAATACATCAAAATATAACAGCAGTATAAACTTTTACCAGAGAAGGCAGAATACCAGACAAACAATTACATACACAAATAACCATACAACTGTCTTGGAGAATTGTAGATGACGTTTAAATAATGAATAAACTACTTTAATTGCTTGCAGATCACATTCAGTGCACAATCTCTCCCTTTTGTGTGTGTGTGTGTGTGCTGGCTGAGAGCTATTCACATAGACATACATACATCTAGGCACACAGATCTTCATGACAAACAGATCTATTCAGACATATCAGATCAGATCATTTATAATACAGCATATTAAAACCGAGATCTGGGTGATGTGAACCATCACTGCTAATATTTGATATTATGCTCCATTGATTTAAAGTGATATGTCGTAAACAAATCACATTACAAGAGGGATCTGTGTCCTATGTGCTTGAAAGCCAATTAATTCCATTACAATGATATTGTGACATACCTCTTAACTAGTACACTATCAACCCATCATATCTGAGTCAGTGATAACGCAGTCCACCATTATAATGATGGTGGCATTAAGTTCATTCTGGATACAGATTTATAAACACAGCCTTAGGTATTTGCGAATTCCCAGTGCAACACTATTTCTAGGTACACAAATGTGTATGCGTGAACTAAGTATTTATCTCTATCTCTCTCTGTCTCTACACACACACACACACCAAGGGTTTTTCATATCCCTCCTCTCACTAGTTAACACCAACAATACAAATATACATGTATAAATACAATACAGCAGCATTACTGACAAAAACACATTGGTACACTTATTCTATAACAAATCAGTATGATAACACAGACCAGATCTTCATTCAGCTGCAATTACATACAAATGAAGCCTATCAGTTTTGTGATTCAACTCTGTCCGTGGTGTTTTTATATGCCAGAAAATAGCACTAACTGGACATGTGGATCTGCACAGCACATCATGCAAGCCTCTGCTGTAGATATGTACAACTGATTGAAGCACACACACACACACACACACAAACAATGCTTCACTTGTTTCAAAGAAATAATCATATTTGACAGAACCACACACATGGAATGTCCGTAGTTCTGCATCTTGTATGCATTAAATACTTATGGGACACCACTAATAAGATTAATCTCTGATCAGATGAAATAACTGTCAGGATGACTACATGATCATCAGGCTTAATTGTTTGCTAAATGTACCATATGCTAACATTGGCCAAGGCTTCCCAGACATACAACTTGAAAACAGTTCTCTGACATAAATTGTGTAACAGGCAACATGAGACATGAGACAACACAATTAACCCATGCCTGTCAGATTTCAAATGGATTTGTGGTTTTCAGAAGGTAACCGAATAATGAACATCAAACATGTTTTCAGTGAAGAAATTAAAACAATATACAAGAGTGCTAAAACTCAACATTTGCTTGCCTTCATCAAAACAAAAAAACAACAACACTGAAGACTATTATGGGTTTACCGGCAAACCAATTAAAATTTGCTACAACACCATAGTTTCCAAGATCAAATATTCCATCTAACCAGATGTTGCAGTGACCTCACAGTATCAACATAAAATAGGCAGACTCTTAAAAATAGTAATATCAATCTACAGCAGATACAAACTTTGTCTAAAGGACTAAAGATGTACATTCAACATCACCTATGAAGGTAATTCAGACTTTTGGGACTATTTATATATAAATTTATATTAATGGCACCCTTCAACTAACCAATAATCATCTTTTTTTGTGTTGTAATTTTAGCTGAACAGATGATTAACTGAGGTTGATATGTTTTCAACACATTCCATCAATACAAGAAACCATCACAGCAAATTGGTGTTTGAGTATTAACTATAATGATTAACAACAGTACAACATCAGTCAAAAATGTAGTAAGTGAAAATATTAAGTGACTAATAGATTACTATTTGAAGAAACTTGCTAGAATATTACTAAATAAAAAAGCCACAAATAACATAAACTGATCTCGTCAAAGATTCCCAAGCAAGGGTTTAGCTATGGCTGCCACCTGATGACACGGTAAAATGTTAGAAGGCAAGAATGAAATTTGGCAACTAGACATGAATTAGGTAGAGAGAGAGAAAGCCTTTAAAACCATTAAAACCAATGAGTTACAACATGGTTTGCAGTGTCATTATTGTTATTATTGAATAAAACATTTAAAACATCTAAAGTATTTTAAACTGTGAATCTATATCACAGATGCTTCAACTGAACACCTTAAAAATAACTTTCACCCAGAAGCAAACAAAATCCAGGTGCAATGTCACACTATGGTATAGATACAACCAGGCAAACACTTTAGAATTATCAAGAACACAAAATACTCAATGCATGCTTGTCCGAGACATAAAATGCTAATAATAATCGTAGGAGATTATTGTGGTACTTCCCACAGTAACAACACTAAAACACGGGGAAAACACTTCCACGTCAGACAATGGTGTCAAGGAGAGATTATCATGATGACACAAACAAACAAAATTTCTAATTAAGTGAAAGATAACAATGATAATATATTGCCTATGATTAATGGGGAATCGTACACAATGTGATGAATAAATTTGCACTGGTTCTGAGTCAAATCCATTTCAGTCGGTGTCAAACACCAATTGAAATCAGCAAGTCTTATCTGAAATAAACTACAACGAATTAAAATTAGTAATAAAAATGCACACGTTTTACAGTTATTTAACAGTCTGACATGTCACTGTCGGACTTCCATAAGAATAGGGCTTTAACATTCAGTGCTGCCACCTGGTGAATGTATTGGACGCCAAATAAAGATGGAGAATTTGGGATGGCCTCGTACCACTCACTGGACAGGTAGAACTGATCGCAGAATTTAAAACTGAACATGATTTTAACGAATACGAGTTATACAACAAACTTATTTGCGCCGTACATCCCTGTGCATATGACAAAGTTTTATCTTCAATGTACAATAACCGAGTTCTTGAGACCTATATTAGTATAAATAAAGTACTGAAATACCATCCGGGTCATTCACTCAATTCCTGCTATGTGACGGCCGTCAGTGATAAACATGTATATCATAAATACGTCGTATACATCTTCACTTCAGTTGTTTATGAAACGTACCAAATATACACCAACTGTACAGCACAATGCATCAAACACACACATTCGCACATTTTAGACTGTACACAATACTCCATAGAAACGATGATGAGATGCATGCTGTGTAGACAGAAACCTTCCATCCCAAGACACTAACAGTCAGCAGATGGCTAACATCATACGTAGCTCTGCATGCGGACTTCTTCTCCGATGGCTCCAGCCCTCACATAATACTGTCTCGATCTCCACGTTATGACAGGTTCCATGTGGGCCTTGATTAATATGAAGAATGTCGTACACTCGCGGAACAACCAGCCGCAGACAAACTCGAACTTGGAAAAGGGAAGAGTGTCATTCTGTAAGACAGGAACGGAGAACATATATTCGTATGGTATTAATTTTCTACGAATTACGTTTATTGTCATTTTAAGTAGTACTCTACATTTATCGGTGTGGGAACACAAATAGCCCGCCATTAAAGCTGGCATCCCGTATTATATACTGAATTTATGCGCTACATAAACGTGTACATTATGTTATAATTGTTATTACCCACGCACACACACACACACAACTATGATTTGTCGTCCATTTTCATGCCTAGTACAACGAAAATGTTCAAATATGCAATTTGTTTTGTGAAGATCTATTAATTTTTTTGGACAGTTTCTGCTGAAAAGCGGTACGCTGACATAACATAGAGCTTATAATAGACGTGTATACTATACGGAGATAAATTGGGCCTTATCTCCTCAGAGCCATGTCCCACGGGACATACAGTAACATTACTGATAAATGACACAGTATGTCGTTCCACCGTTGTCCATCAGCCCCCGTGGGCAGCTAGACAACATCTTGTACAAGATGTCTATCACAAATGGATGGGTGTCGTCAAGGTAAACAGGCACATAATCCAATATTGATAGCTCTCTCTCTCGCGCGCGCACACACAATGGTGGAGTTGTCCTTTTAACAGTAATTAGACATCTCAATATACATACTTCTATGTAAAGATGCATATACAGTCATATAACGGTACCTAGACACTATGTGTTATGCTGTTCAACCCAGTTAGTATGTTAAAAAGGACACTCCTTCAGTCGCAGTCCATCACATCAGGATCCGGACAATCAGGAGAGTGGATGTGACAGGAGAATTACTCATTTAGAAGTAGTCAGACAATACATTTTATCTGCCTGTCCATTATGTCCGAATTATCCGCTTAAAGGTGCCCAGATTATTACATAAAACATAATGATGAAGATACTCATTTAATAGCATAGTGAAATTGAGTACTTGTGTGCAACTTACAGAGCGACTCAATCTACCAGGCGTTCCCCCCCTCCCCCAGTACACGCACACAAACTAAGGATGCCTTACACATCTCGGCACGAAAATTCACCGTTGGTTCAGTTCCCTGCTATTTCGTCAAGAGATTGTATTCATGATTTGTGTACTGTGTCACTGGGTTGAACAATGGGTCTTTCACCCCAACCCACCCACCCTCCCCACAAACGCAGTGCCTGGGGCGGTCGCACTGGCTCGTTGTACTTAATTTTATTAAGCGTACAAAATCCAGGGCCACTGCCCTACGGATATTTTATTCACATTTTCCTAGGTATCAGGACGTTACCCGCCGCCACTCTGAGCCTCACCCCCTTCCCCCAGTATGACGACCTATACTATACGATATGCTGTTATCGGTAACTCACTCTAGCTGCCAGTCATATCTATATACTGAACAATACCTGATATCATTCTATCTATGGCTGAGGGAACCAAGGGACATGCCAAACACCATTAACCAGTAGGTAGCTACAGACAGAGCCATAGACTCCCGGTGTCTAGTTTCACTCTTACCAGCAAGACAACTAACATCAGACTGGCAAAATCCTAACTAGGTGTTGCCATGGCTGAAATGGTATGGTGGTCGACGACATAACACAACGAGCTGGGTTCAAATCCTGGGTTATGTATGAAAGGTGCTTAATGTAGGTCTCAACAGCACAACTACCTTTTTTACCCGACAGTTTTAGACATTAGATAGCACGATAAAGCATGATATTAAGTAGCGCCCGGCTGTCTGGCGTTGTAAGACCACTTTACAGCATACAAATCATAACAAAGTTGATTTTATACAGTAACAGCTTTAACAAGGAAGTTGGTTACGCTTTAATGCACGTGAACTTCCTCTTTCCCTTACATAAAAACTACAATTACACTTTCATGGCCAAGAATCCCCAAACTATAACAACTATCTATTTCTGATCTTGAAAAGTGGCCTTTCATTGATAAAATCTCAAGAGGATGGGTTTAACTACCAGCAAAATACAGACCAAAAAACTGTAGTTTCCACTCCTTTAGAGATTAAAATTCACACCTCCAATGTATCAATGTGGTATGTGGACGTGGCGAGTTGTACGTAGATACTGAATGCGTTTGGAGGATAATACTTGAATGCGGAACGTGGCGTGTTTTAATACACTTTCCACTTGCTGGCTAGACGGTCATTGTTGCTCGTCTTTAAAACAAACACCAAAGAACCAACTCTAAACTTTTATAACAAGATCTATTAAAATTAATATTATTAAAACCAGATGCTGTGAGAGGATGGACAGAGTGCCATGGTAGATTGTTAGCAGGTTGTACTGATAACCTAAAACTTATTCACAATCCAGCCTGGAACAGATACAATGATTCTATAGCTTACTTTATTCAGTGTATCAAACTGATACAAGCTAAGATTAACATCATGATATTCAGACACATGAAGATAATGTTCGCTGGAGACCTGATGCTGTTTTGATATCAGTCTGTTGATCCTGACTAGTACAGAACTTTAGCACTCTGATCATAAACATGGTGACAATGAAGAACATTAGACGGAAATGGCATCAGATAAGGCAGTCTTTTGTGTGGAGTTCCACAAAGAACTTTTATAAAACAAATCCCGACATAGGAGGACAGGGGGATTGTTGCCCTTATTCTGGTGTTAGGCAATCCCACACTAACAATGCAAGAGAACAAATATAGAGAGGAAACCAACATTGTAAATAAACATTACATTACACAAGTCGATGATTTATTCAGTAGACATGGCATATGCTTAATAGATGCTGTCCCAAACATGTTAGATGATGTTGTGTGGGTTTCTTTCTTTTGTGGTCAATTCCAGTATTGGCTGACATACAGATTTCAATGTTTGGTATTTTGTGGGTTCTACTGTCTCTGTAATATGTGACTTTGACAGGTACATTGTTTGGTTGTGTTTTAGCATAAAATGTTTGGTGATGTATGGGGCACACTGTTTGAAAGTGTATGGGATATATTGTTTGATAATGTATGGTGGTGTATGGGATACACTGTTGCTGGTGTGTGGGGAAAACTGTTTGCTGGTGTGTGGGGAACACTTTTTGGTGGTGTACAGTGGTGGGGTGCTTGTAACTCTTTTGTTTGTGTTGTATAGGGTAAATTGTTTAGTAGTATTTTTGGTGATGTGAAGGTCATTTTGCAAAGAATATATTGTGATATACCTTAAATAAAAGCATTTCCAGGTGGACATAATTTAGTCATCAATGTTGATGGGGGTGTGACAAACCATGAATAAGTGTAGGACCTGTATACAGGATTATTTCAGTTTTGAATTAGTAAAACTCCAGTAAACTTTATTAATAATATAAACTTGGCTTAATTTTCTGTAAGTAATGTGTGTGTGTGCATGTGTGTACACATGTACTTGCAGACATATGCACAGACACAGTACCTGTATTGACTTGACCACATTACCTGTATTGACTTGAGCAGAATGTAGTCAAGAATGAACCAGAGCAGGGTATGAACGAAGAAGAATGCCAGACCACTCCACTTAAATAGCACCATGACAGCCAGAGATGTCAGCATTCCTACTAACATACACTCAGACAATGGTTCTAAACTTGCTGTAAATGGTACCAAGGCCGATCTCAGCTTTGTCCATCTGTAAGAGGTAATAATATAGTTAAGATAGCTAGCATTATAGCATTGTAATGGGGGTGGGGTGGGGGTAACATCCACAGCATAGAAAAGTAGTACTGTATCCAAGGATTACATTCATACAAACATACAGATATATAATGTCATACATTATCATCAACACCTTACCATCAATGTTATCATCAATTCAATCACAATCATCAATTACTAACACAACAACATCCAGAGACCACAGAGCCAGTAGACAGACATTCATCTCTTGAAGTTTACAGGTGTTAACGTTGTTACTGAATACACATGCTGAGCTGAGTTGTTCAGCATCAGCCACTGGTCACCCCCGGAACTGCCTAAGGAAACATCCCTCAAACAGAGGAATAAGTCAAACTCGAACCCACAACCTGGAGGTTTGGAAGATAACACTCAAATCAGCGCACTATCTGAATATGTCTCACTGCTACTTTTATGCATGTGGTAGGATAAATGCGCATTCAATCTCCAAAGGTAAAGAACTGAAGGTGAAATGAAGCATGAAGTACCTTTCTGATATAAGCCATTGTATTTACACCCCAAACCTTCATGTCTGTATTTAACCACACACAACTGTCCTTCATTTGAAACATTTGCCGGAAATAAGTCACACTGGATTATGTGACACTGAAGTGTCTTAACATAAAGAAACATCTTTTGTTTGAGAAACTTCTAGAATTACTGTTTTCTCTCAGTTCATGCATAAAAGACAAATTTTTAACAGCATACAAAAGAAAGCCCCCACACACTGCACATTACTGACACACAAAATGCTATTAGCTGTTGCTCATCCCTATATGCTATCACCAGGTTAGCAAACTAACTAACTTTGTCAAAATCAGCCCAGAACAGTCTATTCTAGTTGTGGATTTTCAACCTAGTGAATGTACATAAGGTGTTTTCCATTATATTTCCAGGACAAAATTAGCATTTTCCAGGACAAAGCAAACAATATTTAAAGGTAATAAATCAAGATAAGTGTGAAAAAAACTTCTTTTTAAGGTACATCCTCTTCCTCATTCCTTCTAGCTGTTAGATTTTTTCACAGGCAATAATTTTTCCAGGACATTTCCTGATTTTGTAAAATTCAAGGACATTTCCAAGAGCTGCAAAATTAATTTGTTGTTTTCCAGGTTTTTCAGGACACATGGGAACCCTGTCAACACTTGCAGACTAAAACATTTCAACAAAGGCAAAAACAAATGCAAGGTTTATTCTCTCATATCAGTCATATTATAGCATTAGGAAGATATGGCTGGCTGAATATAGGGAAATGACATTATTGGCCATAAGTTAATAAAAGATTCACATTAAATATTAATGGCAGATGAGCTAAGTTAGAATGTTTTCATTTACCCGAGAAGATTCCTTGACAATGAAGAAATTTTGTACCTAAAGATGCATCACAATGTGTGATTTCTTATCATTTGTTAAAAATTATATAAAATTATGTAATATAAATGTGTATTCGAGTTTCAGTGAACTTCTATCACTCTCCATATGGATCTACACCTGGCCATCATGTATTTGGAGCTAGCTTAAAATACAGGCTTTTATCCAGAAATGGATCTTAATGACTAGCCAGCCTTCAGTAGACTCTCTTTTCTGAGATGATAGTTTAGTCGTCCTCCTCAGAAAATAGGTAATTTGTTGTTGTTGAAAATTATAGGTCTTTTGTGACACTCTAGCAGCAGATATTTGTAACTTGCACTAAATCTATTTTGACTATTCATCCGAACGCTGGACCGTTAAGAGCCTAATAGTAATATACAGCGATGTTTTAGATCAGACTAATTATAATCTAAGACAACATATAAATTGAAAGACCTATTTCTAGTGTTATTTCACAGTAGTGGATGGCTCTCTTAATGAGTTAGTAAAGTAAAGCAGTTGTTTTGTTTAACCTGACTGGTAGTGACGTCACATTTTGGGACCTAGAGTGAAAAGACAACAACACTCCATGGCAGAGTAATGATAACAGATGAAAACATTGGACAGAAACAGTAAACACTACGGACTGTGCTATAAGAATGCATTGCACGTGGTAAAATGGACTAGTTTTACTGCGCGCATTCACGCACACACGCACGCACACAGTTGCAATCAGTGATTATAATAAAAGTGTACATTTCTTATAACTGACTGATTGTCTGACATTATTGACAGACAAATATGACTGATAGTCTGAAACAAATGATTCATTAACTAGCAGGACAAGACACCGGTTCATGACTGATGCCTTCCCATCACCAATATTATGAAAGAACCGATATCCTGAATGTGACTGATGCACTTTTTGCTGGGCCAAGACCGATGATGGAACACTGATAGGGCGGCAAACCTCTAGGACCACGCCAAATTAAATTCAACAGCTGGACACCAAAACCGTGGACAAAGGCCAACGCCAAGATATATGAGCCCTAGTCCCGTTCAAACAGTAATGACTCTGGATCGTGTATGCCACATTAGCTGGCATGGTCGTTCGTTCGTTCGTTGGAGCTAAGGATCAATGCTTACTGATGACTTTCCCTCTCCCTTTTTTCTCTCCAGTTATTGAAACTACAAAGTCGCCAAGTTACTGTGCTCCCACTGTTGCATCGCTGGCACCATGTGTTGCACACTTCCGGTCTTGCCATAAACATTCATCTTATTCCTCCATATCGGGCGCGATGGCCCCTCTGTGGATAGCCAACTTTCTATAGCTGGAAGCTAAATTTTATGAAAACATCAGGAGGAGGAAACCGAGCGACCGATGTCTGCTGATGTAGCCTACATCTCTGGCTTGGCTTCTAGATGGAAGGCAGCATCGATTGATGAAACAAGGCCTTACATCTCGGATGCATATTTTTTTATATTTGGACTGGGATAACAAATTCCTAGACAGACCTCAGTCACTTTCACCTAGATGGAAGGAGAGATGGATAGATGGATGGATGGATGGACGGACGGACATGGAATTTAATGACAAAATAGGCCATTCGGTGTCCTAGAGACCCTGATAGAAGGAAATGATGGTTCTCGTGAATAATTCTCTCATCATGACCTACCTTATCATACGAGCCTGGAAGTTGGACACGGAATAGTTGCCTGCATTCTGCCAGGCTGGCTGCGGTGCTACATTTAGCTTCCATCCCCTGAAACATATAGCGACCGGCACTTGATTACAGTCTAGACAAATTCCATCAATGACCGAAGAGAAACAAACAGCATGCTTTATGATAATGGTATTAAAGAATCTGATATTCATGAAATGTCGGATGACAGATAACGTCTGTCACACTGAACTCGTTTACTGGTCATGGAAATAACAATAAGTTAATAACATATTCTAATAATTATAATAATAAAAACAAAAAACAGTATGCACACAGTATGATAATTTAATAAATTATGTACAGCATCCTATATAGAACTGCTTGAAGATCACTCTAAGGGGCTTCATAAATAATGTTATATTACACTAATACATTATAAACACATTTGTTTAGCTTCATCAAATTATAAACAGAGTGAGACTGAACTGTTATATTTTTACCTGTAAAAACAAGACAGACGATTTTCTGGAGTAAATATTGCACACAGAGTCAGACAAGAGAAATCAAGTTTGTGTCAATTAAAAAATAATTATGTATGTATGTATAACATAGGGATTAGGTTGGGGGGGGGTATGTAAAATAAGGATGACGTCGCAACACAGACTCACACACACACACACACACACACACACACACACACACACACACACCCCCCTATAGACCGGTATATTACTGAGCTACACACACTACTTTATAAACAATTCAGTTATCAACAGAAATCAGCTGTTCTCTATTGAAGTAAGAAGCAACATTTAGAAGGGCTTTTCTCATCACATCCCTGAACCCAGAAGATAACAAGTTCAAATTGTCAGTACTCAACATCCAAATATCTAACCGACTCAGTGTAAGGAATGTGATAGCCGAAAAGGACTCGGCTAAGATTTTACAATGAGCCGGAATCTGGTTAAGTCTGTTTTGTGATATCGGAACTCGGAGCCATATGGCATAGTTATATGGCATAGGCATGTATATCTGGAACAGTTCAATAGACCAAGCAGCTAACAGTGTACGATCCTGGCTAGCCTTTAGCCATCATCTCTGACAGTCTCTTAAAATACTGCGGTAAAAGGTCAGTTATTGGTCACCTGTATAGTATCAACCACTTGCCCATTCCAGTCACCTTATTTCAGCCTGTTGGTTCTGTCAGTTATAACTAAACTATTGTCAAGTCAGGCCAAACGTAGGGTGTTGTTGTACTATACTATAGTCAGTCATCATAGAATACACATATACCATATACAATACACAGTCACTATACAATGCAAAGATATTATACAAAGCACAGGCATTGTAGAACAAAGCTGATAACCTTCCAACCCCTCCCCCCAGTTATTGCCCAGAATTCACTACATTGGTCAATTCGCCTATTTGTGAATGAATTATTGACAAGCGTTTGGTTGATTGGACTGCATAAATATCCAAGGCCGAGTAATCAGGTACTCTCCCATGTAGGGAACAATAAGCAGAGTGAACTCTCTTTAACAATATCAATCAGTTGATTAGTCCGTTGTGATCGGATAAGGCAAGTAACCCAATTGCATAGATTACCTCTAAAACCTGTTCATCACTTATCAAAGCAAGAAGATAGACTGACATCACTAAACGGTCACTAACATACCAACACTAAATGATCCATATATAACTTGCTAATGTGTGTATACTGTGGTAGTGGTGCAGTACTGGATGCCATAACAACATAGGACATAATTAGCTTCACTGGCTGATGTAGCTGCGCTTCAATCACAACCATCTAGCAGTATCCCAAATAGTCTACACTGAATTCCTTACTTTGTTGGCAGACAGTAAGATAGCACATTTACAGACTACAGACATTACCAGTAAACAACAACAACAACACACACACAAATAGAGATAAATATATTAATATTATTTTATATGTAGAATAACCAAAGTTTAGTGTTGTGTAATATGGTGCCGTCCCCCATGAACAAATCCTGAACCATTCTCCAGGTTCATCATACCTAAGTGACAAGATTGTTGATGGAAAAAAACCCACCACAAGTGGCCATGTTCTGTGTTCGCTACTGGGTACTTAGAAGAGTCAACAAAATAAAGTCACTTATCATATAACATTATTGTCTTCTCAGCCTCAGGTCAGTCCACAAAGGGTATGCTAGTATTATATAAAGGTTATATGTCATACAGAGGTCAAGATCCGGCATTGTCCACTAACATGTAGAGAGAATGACCTCACAAGATGGCGACCAGTCAAATCTATAATCGCTAACAGTGAGTGCCTATAACTTGCCCCAAAAATGACTAGATGAATGGATAGTTTATACTTGATATATACCGACACTAGAGTTACCGAATACTGGCTATACTTTCCCATAACTGCTACACATTGCTAACAGTTTATGCCAAAAGTACTGGATACTGGCAGAAGTACTGGATGTTGATTCTAATATATGTCATAACTACTTGATGCTGGATTATGCCACAACTGAGCGCACTGGATATTAGCTATACTATATAGCTAAAGTAATGGATGGTGGATATAATGTATGCCATAACTAGTAGGTAATGACCATACTCTAGGTCATAATGGCGATACTTTATGCCACAACAACTGGATAACAGCCACACATCATGTGGTAAATATCGGATTTTTCCACACCAATTATACACATAATTGACCAGAATCATCTGCAAGTGTCCAATTTAATCTAGAATATTGGTAATAAATATTTAATGGCCAGTGAAATTAGATGGAGAGAACCGAAGTGGAACACTGCACGGTGGTTGTTTATATAAAGTTTCCAATATTAACTGAACCCTGTATCTGGGCCAAGTGACTTTAAATATTGTCAATAGTACCAGCTGAGCGCTGAATGAAATTGATTACCCAATAATATAATGTCTGCTCAGAGAAAGATTTCATGAGCAAAGCTTCATAATCCTATAGGAAGACGTTGGCTAACACACACACACACACACACACACACAGGCAGATGCTGAAATAGAATAATACAATAGATCGGAGTAACACAGTCAACCGACTAACATCCAAAACTTATCACAACATAGTTATTACGCTGTGGTGGATTAATCAGAGTTTTCTCAGTCAGCTGCCACTCATAAGACAATAGTATATGTACGATTTTAGAAGCTGCTAACTAGAACTGATCGACCACTTATTACCTTCATCTAACAAACTAATATGTGTCTCTGTGGCACATTACTGTTACCTCAATTGATCATATAATGTAGTACAGGAGATCATCGTTTGAATCATCTATGTCAAAAGGGTGTTTCACCTTTGGAGATTCCTTTGCCCATTTAATTTCTCCCACTTGCATAAAAGTAGTCGTAAAGCAACACTAACTGAAGACACGCGCGCGCGCGCACACACACACACACACATACTGGATTTTTGAAGTGATCCGTACTTGCGACTTCAACTAAATTTATGTAGTTGAAAATATCTATTCCAGTTGAAGTGAACAACACAAGATAACCAATTTAAGGCATATTATTATCTCACATTTATCTTTTGTGGTGAATGTGGAATAGAATCACCCCACTTAGAACAGGTCATCATCAAATTGACACGATTAAATTATATACAGCTCAAATATTTATTCTGACTACAGAACCGGTGCAAACCATAATATCATCTTCACTATATTTTATGGATGATAACAAACAAACAAAAATGAAATGACTGGCTGATTGACAGAGAAACTGACAAACTAGCTCAAGTCAACTTAAACACTTCTATGTCAACCTGACATTTAATTGTGGGACAAATCACGGTACCAAACACACTGCCACTAGTTATTTAACTATCTGTGTGCTAACCAAATGATTTAAAATAATCAACATCAAGTAAGACGGGGCCAGGCTCCGCAACGATCGATCGACATCTTTAATCGACTCCCGGTGTACCCGTGAAATAAATCAGTCGCACCTCGCTACCTTCATGGCTTTATGCATCCCTACACCACCTACAATGATAAGCTGAGATATGCTTATTCAGCATTTATTGACCATGTAATGACACACTTGTGCTGCCTGCCAACGTCGGTCAACCGAGTACCTATCACCTGCCAGCTAACACGTACAACTTGAAGCCGTAGATATTGCCGCAACCACGCCCCCCCCCCCAATCAACCGTCAAGTGGACCAGATAAATCCCTCCTTCCCCACATAGAAACAAAAATTCTCCCCGAACAACAAAACATAGAAACAAAAGAAAAAAGTCACAAGAAAAGACCAATAAAACAAACAAATAAATAAATTAACAACTATTTTTAAACAAATTAAACCACTGCATGACCGTTAAAGCGACTATCCAGAACGGGGTGGAGTGTTCTATGTGGGAACCATGGAATATACACAATACGGTACAGAAAGGCGATACTACCAGCAGAGAGAGAGAGAGTCTTTGATACCAGCATGTTCATATTTTGGCTGTTCCTGAGCAGGCAACCAGTAACTGGTCCGTTCACCATTCCACTATCGCCGTGCTATTCTCTATGGTACAATGCCATCACCACTATATTAATGACTAATAACCCTAATTAACAAATATCTGGATAATAGCAGTATCACTTATTATTGTGATGTGACGTTTTTTTGTTGTTGTTGTACATCAGTGCTAACGTGATAATACATTGTCCTCATCAGACAATACACGTAAAACACTCTAGCTCAGTGGTTCAATGAGTACCTTCTAGAGATCAGGTAAAATATCTGAGAAAACACACACACAGAGAGAGAGAGAGAGAGAGAGTGAGACGCGCGCAGACACACTCATCATCACCAACAACAACAACAATAACAAATAAAACAACAACCAATATCCAGACACCTGACAGTGACACCTGTTTTCAGTTAATTACACCTGACGCCAGACGTAAGATAAAACACAAACTTGACGGACTAACATGAAGCCAATCTGTTACAAAGCATCCTCATCTATTTCTATAGAACACCACAGACGGTTTTTAGTTACAGCTAGACAGAGAATGGTGTGCTGAGTTTATAAAGCCACCAGTGAATGTCACGGAACATCCAGCACCGCCCCATTAACAAATGCCTCAAAATGTCAATCAAACTACGACGAGTTCAATCGGCTTACTAAGGTCACAACCTTAAAGATCAATAGTTATGAATTATAATCGTCCTGTTTATTGCACTATTAATTTAATCCTGAGTTCACATTTCAGTCATAGATAAGCTCTGTACAGACAAAACTAACTAATGAATTATAATTTATACTACACACTTTAACATGGACTATAATAATGTATACTGATATAAACTTCAGTTCTAAACCATTCGGAGATATAATTTCAGGGATATGGATTTCCATATCAGCAACGCACCACGCACGCACGCACGCACGCACGCACGCACGCACGCACGCACGCAATGTTAAAGATGATGGGATGACCAGACTATGTGGACCACCAACACAATGATACCGAAAGTAAATATGATCCTATCCATCCGTATTACAGCATCAGACCATTATAACCTATTATTGTCAGATTATAACATCTCTCCTTCTACTAAACTATTAGTTGGGGTTTTATTTTAGAACGGAACAACTATAAAAATTTACCATTTTCATATTTGCTAAACCATCTTTTATTATTATAATTATTGTAACGTGATTTCAACATGCAAATTTCTTTTTTGCCAGAAATGAAATTATGGCCATCCAGCCGACAGACACAGCAATATTGGTCGGAGCTACCCATCTCTACAGGGGTAGGCACAGACACTATTTTGAAAGGTGGGTGTTTTAATGGTGAAGTGTTGGAAAAGAGTACAAGTTTTAGCATGGTAAGAGCGCTACACTGATCTATTGTTATATTTATTCCTATTTTATTATAACACTGCATCAGCGAGTCTTCTAACAAACAAACAAAAATCTGTTCAGTTTTGAGCAATCTTTGCTCAACAACTAATACACATACTACTGTAGAGATCAACTCAAAACTTCCCCACAAAGGTGTTTTGATCATATCACCTCAAGTGGCATTCACATTTTATCAACAGAATACACTAAGTAAACATCAAGCAGCAAACGACAGTCCCATAAACTATAAGAAGAAAAAAACCTGTCCCTGGACAAAGCTGGGCATCGATCTTTGAATGACATCAATGGAATGATTATGACATGATGTGGATATTAAATTATATAGCAATAACAAACTGATCAATAATAACGTTCTGCGTTCATTCTGAAGTGTCAACAAGTACTAATTGAATAGTATCTGGCTGGCTGTCATATGATCATGCTATAATGTTTCATCTGTACGTCACCTCTGATCTATGTGTCACACTTTTTCAATATGTAACGCTTCCAGTATGTGCCTCGTTCATCACCTATGCGTCATGCGTATCCTCCGATGTCATGCCTCTCCTGTGTATCACACTGCACAAATTATATATATATATATATATATATATATATATGTGTGTGTGTGTGTGTGTGTGTGTGTGTGTGTGTGTGTCACAGTCACGATGCATACGGCCTTCCACTTAAGGTGCCGCAAACTCGTCATTTCCAACATAGCATGCTAGTGATGAGAGACTGATGACATTTGTAAACATCAAACGATATGATACATGCATACAATAAACACCTCGCTAATCAACCTGTCCAACATTACCTACCCATTGTAATTAGATCAACCAATTGAGCTAATTAGGCAATCTACTGGCAATCATTTGTCCATCACTAATGCTAGTAACAAATTGAAGCCAGGCAACTGAAATTCATGGATGGCCGTTTTACAAAGATGGGCATTAAATCGTGCTTTCCTTTTGCTAATACCTAACAGAAAAAGGTGTATATATATATATATATATATATATATATATATATATATAATTGTCAGAAAACAGGAGCAGATTATTACAGATTATTATAGATTATTATGAAATCATTGATCTAAATCTATAAGTTTCCCAAAATGAAACTCATTATGGCATTCGTTCTGATCTGATCTGATCAATATATATCTATTGTCTTATATTGTTATAAGTCTCATATTGGTGGTTGTATGGATGATATCAAACGCATTCATGAAATCTAATCTTTTTATATTTGTTTGTCTCCAGGGGTCAACAAGGAGACAGTTTAATGTTTAAGTTGATCCTAAAGTTCCATTATTATCCACTTATTGTTAATTCGTCATTGTTAATATATATATATATATATATATTCACCATGAAGTGTAAATAAAACTGTCTGGCTGTCAGATTTTGCTATAATATTGATTATTGTATGGCTAGAGCTAAAGAGATTACTGGAAGACTAATTTCTAGCCAGCTATTCATACAGACCTAATTTATTACAGAAAAACATCACTTTGGGACTGTTATTACCTATCCAGGTTCTTCAAAAATAAAAATTCACATATTAGTCTATCCCTTTTAATGGTTAGGGCAGAGAAGGTGTCAAAGACAACTAAATAGCAGGGCACAATCCTCTCCCTAATATCTACTATACTACATGCAGTTAAGTATAGCGGATTTTGCCAATTAATTAAAATCCGCGTAATCTGTGTAACACCAGGAGAGTCCATTATAGACAAGACATTATACGTAGTCATGAATTAAGGAAAATTAAACTCTAGGATTACCTAGTTTATATGCTGCCAAAATGTCATTCAAATTATTTCCCTCCCTTCCAGTAGCAGGGTTTCCGAGTTTCTGTATTAGTATTTACAGTCACCTGTAGTAAAACTATTCAGTGAACCATCTCTACTTTTTTATTTCTTTCATACATGTTCAAGTTGTTATCGTTCCCTTAAATATAGGTAAGTTTTAAAAACATCACCAAAACTGAGTTCGAACTTTTCTATGAATAATATAAACACAGATGGTTTGTTGGATTTTTTTGCGCTTTAATGAAATGTCAGTTATTTGGGCGCAAACATATTGAAGCCATTTTGAAGGGAAAAAAAGACTACCAGTTTTTTTTTGTGTGTTGTTTGGTCGACAAACTGTGAGACCTGGGAGTGGCTATTAAAATAACTTATGGGAGGAAAACATATCAATGACACAACACTGGCCTGTACGTGTGAGCGTATCTCTGTGTGTGCTTGTCCGCCCAGTATCACCTAATCACACACACACACAGAGAGAGAGAGAGAGAACACACCAACAGCGCCTACACACACACACACACACACAAACCAGCCCCCAGCATGTAGGTCATATAATACGGTAGTTTGTTTATTATCAGTAACTTCCATAAAATGAATGCCCAGAAGACAGTATCCCCTTAATACTAATAACTGGCCGTTTACAGCAAATTATCGCTAGTTAATTACACAATCAGAGAATATTATAATAATATAGAATGATGGCAGAACTGAGATAACCAAAGAGAATTATCAGATACTCATCATTACACACTAAACACGCCAAGGAGTCCGTCCCTCACCACAGACCCCCCCCCCCGCCAAAGGCTTCATTAACAAAGAGTTTACAAAATACAGACACATATAACAGGATATATACTGACGTCATATCGTCGACGGAACACAAGACACACAAGAAAAGACGACAACATGAGACGGCCATAATACGACCAATCCGTGGCTAATAATACATCATTAATATATCAGATGAGAAGAGAAGGCATCTGATATCATGATAAGAAAATTGAACTGATTAAAGGCCAGCCTGTGTGTTTGCGCGCGCGCGTGTGATCCATAACGAATGACACGTGGAGTGGATTTTCATTGTTCTGAAAAACGGCACAAATAAAAAAAATACCAAAGATAAGCGAATCCTTTGCCGGATAATTTATAACTGTCCCTTCTCCCATCTCCGGATCAGTAACGTTATACTACTAGTTAGTTAAACTTGGATGAGTTATTTGTCCTCACAGTGTTTGTTGAATACAAATGATTGACATAGCACACATTTCTCATACTGTATTTTACATTATGTTCTTCAGTAGAGATGTCCTATATGTTATATCGTCGAGACCCACATTTACTGACTGACTCAGATCACAAAACTGAGACAAAATGATCAATGGCCGACGCACAATTGTCATACATTTTAGCGTCATGGACCAGAGAGAGAGAGAGAGCCCAGATAAACTAAAAACTAAGTTTAATTTTCTAGTATTTCTTCACTTGACGTTATGAGCCTTTATGTCCTAGAATTCTAGCTCCAGGTAAGACATTTATTTCAGCAATGTACGAATTGTCTACACATACCAATTGGCCGATCATTGCCGCACCTAATATACCACATCTCAGCCTATCTTTTCTATCTTGTTCATACTTGTGCTGTAATATGGTCTGAACACGGGTTGAACACGTACGATACACACACATAAAACAAGTACCTTAGGCATCGCGTTATTAATACTTGTACTTGAATACTTACAAGCATGCGCATATTCAATGTTCAAGTATTATCACAAGTACTCATGTGTATTAGTTCGTTATTTTACTCACTCAAATCCCGACTTTGAGAAGTGTTATTTATAAATTAGTTTTTCTTCCAGATTACAACAGACAGACCACCAACAGCTCATTTACATATTGATACCACAAAAGTTAATTACCACCATAAGTCCCGGATGTGGGATTTAACAGATTTTCAGTTCCCGGTCAAAATTAATTCCTGGCCTGATGACTGGGTTTTGAAAGTCTTGAATAACGACTAATTCCTTGGTGTTCATATTTTCATATCTCCCTTTTTGTGTATAAATCTTGATTTGGAAATAATGCATAACTGTTAATAGTGATTGATGTAAGTCAAAGGTCAGACATTAGTTCAACGTCACGTCACGTGTCTAGTCAAAGACAGTATTCGTCCTTCCAAAAAGAGATATGTTCAATAATCAGCCAAAATAACACCAAGAGTGGTATATTAGCGCATATTTTACTGTACCAATGACTGTGTATGAAGTATGCCTCCAGTAACCATATTTCTGAAACACTGTTCATTAACTTTAATCGCCATCAAACCCAGGTATAAGATTGCCTATTATCGACAAAAACGTTAGAGTTGGGGGGGGGGGGGAATTGTCAACTTGTCATCTGATGATTTATGATCCAGCTATGTTATGACAGGGAATTAACTAGCACTTACAACTATTATTTCTTCTAAGACGAATAAATAATTTTTTCCTGATAAAAGATCTTTGTACAGAGGAATCGTCATGCATAATTTGTGATTCTCTTCCAGTTCCCCTATTACAATCAAGCTGAGATTATTGTAAGGTAGCAGGATATACAACATTCGTGGTTTTTCTCCATTGTGTCAGTGAGGATGAACACATTTCCAACTCTTGAACATCCAACATAGAGCTGACCATTGCCAACATCATTATAAGTTCCAAACAATGTCATATTTACCGCCGTTTAAGACTCTTGTCAGAATTGTTTTGCGAACAAACAAACAAACAAACAAACAAACAAACAAACAAACAAACAAACAAACAAACAAACAAACGTACACACACATTCGCTTTTATTTATATGGATATACTGTCATATTTTTGTTGATAAAGGGGTACCCGGTAACTTCTACCGTCGTCTCCTTTGTTTGTTGCCATCTGGCCATGCGTCATAAATAAAGCATAAAGAAGCGTTCCGCGCGGACTTAAAAACTTGTTCCTGTGGAATTCGGCCCATATAAGGGCATAGGATAATTTTAAAAAAATCGTTTAAGACTCGTCAGAAATATTTTGCGGACACAGATAAACAAGCACAACAATCACTTTTATTTATATAGAAGTTAGAAAGGGTTAAACAATAACCTAGCCTAAGTTTATGTTAATGTTCTTATGGGCCTCTGAGACAGGATGTACTCAGAACAAGATGGTGCTTCCTGATCTGACTCAATCAGTATATCAGGTGGTTGTATGAGTGGACGAATGGCTATATGAGTCGACGAAAGGCTGTATGGGTGGACGAATGGCTGTATGAGTGAACGAATGGCTGTATGAGTGGATGAATGGCTGTATTAATGAACGAATGGCTGTATGAGTGGATGAATGACTGTATGAGTGGACGAATGGCTGTATGAGTGGACGAATGGCTGTACGAGTGAATTGGTAGATGAATTACTGGATCAAAGTGGCTGTGTCAGTGGACAGGTGGCTGGATTTCTAAATAAGTAGACTATGAAGACACACCATCACAAGAAGGTCATCTAGTACCTCCTCCTTTTAGTGGCCTCTTACCACATGTATAAGAACACAGAAACCCTTAACTTAGAGTGGTGTGGCCATATGAGATGGCATGCCACGGTGAAATGTTGTACTAGTGGTACTAGTACCCACTAAGTGAGGGACTGATTGAACTTCCATAAATCACATTATATTATCTATCATGCAAACTAATTCTAAACGAGAATCATCCTCACTCCATCATAATCCATAACAAACACAATCTTGGCGAGTGAAGATCTTTTTTTAAAAGCCATTTTAAACAATGGCACTGTGTCATATCTCCGATGCATAATCCATCCACATGGCACAACGATGGACGTTACATCACAGTGTTCTGGAACATTTTCCCTTTAATATAGCAACCAATCGTCAAATGTTGTTCAATCTAAACATTCCAGTGGCAGTTCCGCTTTGACTCCTGTCCATATCGGTGATATTCAATGGTATTTAGTTACCCTCTCATATATTAGGCACACCCATTTGTGTCTTCTTGCTTCTTAACCCAACGACATATTCCTGCCCCATTAGGCCCAGTATCATTTACCCAGAGACAGTGATATATTGGTCCACTGTGTCCCCTTGTATTTAGACAGATACACATTCTCACGGCTAATATGACCAGCCCCATTTAGCCGGGTGGCATGTTACACGCCGCCGTACTATTTACTCACTGACAGTCACTTACGGTAGCTCACCATATATTGTGTGCTATATATATTCAACGGTAGTACTATCTTTCATTATATCATGTGTCATCTTATTCATGTCAATTATGTTCAATGTGCTCACTCACACATTAACATGTGAGTGAGTGAGTGAGTGAGTGAGTGAGTGAGTGAGTGAGTGAGTGAGTGAGTGAGTAAGTAATTTACTTTGCCTCAGCGCTGGCATATCTCATAAACTCAGGCATGAGCCCAATTCAAAACGACGACCTGGTGGGGGGACGGTGTAGTACTGTGCTCTATAAACACTACACAATGATAATTCCCAGAATACTTCCTGGGAAACATCCTGGGATGATTTGAATCATATCTTTAACTTTGAAGTACTGTTTGAGTGTTCTATCTCTTGCTGGAGACTGTACTGAAGATAATATAATCCACAATTGTTTTTTCAAAATTAAAGTTTTATCAATCTAGAAACAGGAAAAAATGCTGACTGCAGGACTAATCTGATGAAACTTTGACTATGTCAGCTGATCATGGTATTCTGGAATTAAGAAGAAATATATAACTAGGCCACAATGTACTGAAAACAAAATTATGTACCTCCTCGGACACATACAGCGTATTTGGGAAAATTAGTTTATATTGGTAAATATGTGGCTCAAATTAAATATAGTTCATACTATTCTAAATGGCACAGCCCCAGATTGCTTTCAAATTAACTAGATCTCAATATAATATTAATATAAGATTTAGCGCAATGTCTCTTCAGATACCTCAAGTTAAACCCTTTGGAAAACATACTTTTAATTAAACAGGTATATTGCCCTGAAATTAAATACCAACTAAAATTAAGTATTAACGAGCAATTCTCCTTTTAATAGAGGAACAAAAGAATTTTTATCTCATGATCTTAATGACCAGGGAAGAAGGTTCTTGTATTCTTTTATAACCTGGTCTCTCTCTGACTCTGACTGTCTCTGTCTCTCTCTCTCTCTCTCTCTCTCTATATATATATATATATATATATAATACGTGTATCGCTGAGATTTAATACACATTCACATGAAAATTTTAGGTAACATACATATTTCCTGATTATACAGATTAACTGTAACTAAGACAAACAAACTGGGTTGTGGGAATGTCCATATATTGTGTCCAATGTCGTCCTCTATGTGGTCAAACTGACCTTATTAATTGGCACCGTCATCTCATTAAATTAGAGTCGCACGTTAAAGACCCCCCAGAGCCCATAAAACAGTCTGACAGGGACCACCCTCATATTCTTCAGGCCCCAATTTTCCATACTCAGCTGCCCTGTGAGTACTGGGAGAGATGATTTCATTTGCCAAGAAAGTTATATAATGATCACACTTCACATAAACATCAAGTATACATAAACCACACAGTTGTGGATAGCTGCAAGGCTAGAGAGAATTATGACAGCATGTAATGTGGAAATCCGGTTTCATCTGGAGGCAAGTTACAATTTTCCCTGGGATTTCCAGGGATACAATTATGTGTAAAATGGATAGGGTCTTCCAGGGTAAAAATATTAGTTTTCCAGGGGCTTTCTGAGTGTCAAGCTGTCACAAAAAGAATGTAAACTGATGAGTTAATGAAAGAAAATTATTTTCCAGGATATTTGTAGCTAAGCACTGTAAAATGCAGTGCCCTTCTATTCCAGAGAAGCAACCATGGGATCATTGTAATTTGTATAAAACATCACACATCACAACAAAACAACATTGTACATTAAAGTGCTTACCACTTCTTTGGTAATGGGTAAGTCCTATTCAGAACAGTTATCATTAAAAAATTATAATAATAATACTAAATTTATATACTGAGACTTATCCGGTTAACAGTCTGAGGTCAAAACCCTGAGTTTATTTCAGCTTCTTTATTATTGAGGTTTTTCCATTTTTGTTTTCTACAGGAGTTTTCATTTTCTTCTCTGGGAGTAAGAGACAATTGGAGGCTATTGCCCACCCCATACCAAATTTATCACAAATCTGATATGTTTATTTAATTGATATGCATATTGTTAATTTGTATTATGTGAAAATGATCACACATACAGTCATGCAAGCATGCACACACACACAGGCTGGTGAGACATTACACATGTCTCAGCAAGAAAAGTCTGCCACTCTGGATTCGGTCCCCTGAAGAAACGTCCAGAGTTTGAATTCACGGTTCGAGATTCTCTGTGCCTGTGCCTTATTATACACAGCTAAAACACATACACCTATTTGTATTATATCCACATGATCCAATTCCATTACACTAGCTATCATTAACCTAATGGCACTTTTTTAATGGCCCACTATGTCTAGTGGTATTTGACACTTACTGTCAGGACAGCGTCAACATTACAAGAAACCCTAATTACTTCAAAGTATTGATGATGGATTAAGATAAGAAGTTGTTATTTTTAATTATTAACATATTTAATAAGGTTAAACTACAAGTGTGTGTATTGGTGCGTGCAGAGATGGTCCCTATCACACACACACACACACACACACAACACACGAGGGGATGCGGTTCTGGCAATAGAAAGAGAAGGACAGGAGTAACATAACATCATCACCAACAACAGGTAATGTCAACAATAAAAATATTGATGTCGTTGTTATGGCGATAACCTCAACATCCATCCAATAAACCTGGGCCCATTATGTTTGGAATAAACCGGTACAAACACCTGTATATGTATGTGTGTCATCAACTAATTAAGACCAAAACTAATTATATCAAACGACTGTGTGCTCATTCACCGCCCCCACAGCTGATCAATCAATGCTTGACAGCTTCTTCGCCAATACAGACAATAGCACACCAAGCTGATACAACCCTGGGCATTACATAAAGGAATGCTTGTTCTACCACACAGAGTGTAGGCTATTACTGGCCTCGACGCTGTCAATCTATACCGTTAGCGTGCTATAATGGGACAGATTCCACTCTCTTCTGAATGATCATCTGATGACGTGACCTGGCTGCCAGCACCAGGCGTCCTCATTTCTCAACTGCTTCGATTTCAGGTCTCTGATGGATCCAAAATGAGACTATCTTCTCGCAGGTATGAGTTGGCACAGGCTGAGTTGGTAGAGCGTTGGGCACATATTGTTATACTCCCAGTTCAATCTCTGGTGAAAGCCGGAGTCGTGGTTGTAAACAAGTACATTGCTGACAGACAGCTAGACAGACAAACAGACTTTACACACAAACACACACAAACCTATACAGAGATAGAGAGGGGGGGGGGGTATGAGGACATCTCTGCTTCTTTTTGTTAACAGTATAGTGTGTGATATGAGGAAGCCTTTCTCCAAAGCTTATACTGTACAATTTAAAGCTGTCATCACTAATTGAGATGAGAGCAGTAACACACTAATACTTTTAGAGTCACCATACCAAATATTCCAACATTACAAAGTCATGCCATTTACAATGAAATCACTGTTGACATTAATCCATATTAAAGAAATCTACAATAACCATTGGAATATTTACACACACGTCCAGTAGTGAAGAAGAACCGTACACGCTGATGTTAATGATTATTTAAAACAGCGTGATATTTAAAAGCTGAACAAACTGTACTGTCAAATAAAGATCAATATTAAATATTTGTAAATACCACAGTCTTCAATTAGTATTAAACAAACAGAGCTAGGTATTACTATGTATCAGCAGGTAAACATCTGTGAATATAATCATCATTCCTAAAATACTGGAGAGAGTCGAGCCAGAAACTGCTACATGTTATTACTGAACGTTATGTTACCTAGATGTTAATATAAGGGTTCAGAGAACATCAGTGTGTGTATGTGTTGGAGTTGAATTGTTTAGCCCCTGCATTGGTCACACCTGTGACATATTGGGCCACCAAGAAAACATACCCCATAAACAGGGGAGTTGGATTAAAATTCACAAGCTGGAGATTTACGGTGCAGTTCTCTAACTACTGCACCATCAGAACAGACCATATGAGCCATACATACAATTAATACCAATGAGACATTAAATATATTAGCATGAAGTCACGACTTAATGTCCTGTTTTCTCTAGTGACCTGATCACCATTTGTGGCTTTACTTGCCCTCATGTTGACTTGACCCCCCGCCTCCCCGCACACCAGTCAGGATGAAGAGTTCATTAATTATCATTATCATCAGTAAGCATACAACACCTACCTGTCTAGAAATGCCTGTGCCAGGTAGTAATCTTCAGCTAAGTAGGTAGCCAGGCCCTTCAGGCCTCCAGCTTCATCCAGCACTGACTTACGGAACAAACATGACATCCCTGTCACACAGTTAACGCCAAATAAATCAGCTGCCAAATACATCTTGGCATGGTATGTACCAAAGTAAACCTAGAAGGACAGACAGAAATGTTCTGGCACCAATTATTCCATAAAACAATTTATAATATTTAGTTACAGTTAAAATTATCCCCATAAAAGTAAAAAGAAGGAAAAGAAATGCAAGGTCTAGTAGCTTACTGGTAAGAAACCTTATTTTTATTGTGCGCACGTTTATGTTGTGTGTGTGTGTTCTCTAAGTGTAATTTAATGTGTTGTCAAATATAGCTTTAATTAGGGTACCATATAAATCAATAGTGATATTAATAATAGCAATTGGTAAAATGGGAGGTACAGTTTCAGTGTTTTCCACTAGAACGTTGCCAAAGTTATCATGACCATTATTCTTTAAAAGTGGTCCCCATTAAATATCACAAATAACTTTTTTTAACGAAGACTACTCAGGTCTGGATGGGCTGGTATTGGTTATATTTTTACAGACTCAAGATTATAATACCTTTTCCAGAATTCCTGCAAAGCCCTCTCTATCGCAGACGAATGGCATCTGATGCACCAGGCCAACGTTATCCTTGAGGGCATGCACCATATCACTGAGGGTGTCTTCTTTCACTGGAATGGAAAGAAGTATGAGTGTGGTTACTGGATCTGTCGAAGCAGATGCTGCCAATGCAGAGAGTAAATTCTGATGCCCAGGCAAAGATGAATTTGCAGGAATTCTGAAATTATATCACAAAATTAACACTGATTCAGAATGATTTTGGTTTAATAGAACATGTTCGAGATCACCTTAGCTCCTAGTGACCCATTTCGGCCTGACAGAATGTTAGGGTAGGTATTGTACATTTATAGTACAAGGTAGAATATCTAATTTACACACACACACACAAACACACACACACACACACACACACACTATATTTGCTGGTGGACTGCCAGAAATCATGCCCACAAATACCCACATTCTTCCTGATGTCAGCAGCAGCCTCCCAGAATTCAAGAAAAGGATTTTTGTGACTTCAGATTATAATACTTGGTGCGGCTTAATTAATCACTTTTCATACAAAGTAATCATGTTATAATCGGGTGCTTACTGCGCCTGCTAGAGGCTGTTTTTCTCATTGGTTTTAACATCAACAGAAGACTCTTAGCCGCTGTTTTTCTTCCCGCACTCTGCTGACATAGCCATTACGTGGCATCAGATTTGCCATTAATTTCCAAGTAGGTCTTGCAATGATTCAGAGACGAGATATACAAGCCCGAATAGGCAACGATTTCTGGCCTGCAGGCTACAGCAACAAGGGATTAGCTTTCCTCTACTGTCTGTACATGCTTACTGATTACGTAGCTGTCATTTAAGCAATAAGCATATCAACCACTTTACAACACAATTAGTCCTGAAATGATGTGCGGCAAGAGAGATTGTCTACCCAGAGAAGGCTAGTGTGTTCAAGTCACGAAAACTGAGATACACAGATTTTCTTAATCTTAAGACAAGCGAACCAACTCTATGCTTCTTTCATTTTGTTTTCCTAATAAGTCCTCAAGAGTGCTGGATTCAGACAGTGATAATGTCTCATTATCTTAACTATTCAGTACTCTAAAGTCACATACAACATATTACTGGAATCACTTTGTTTACAGTTTCATGGTTATAGAAATACATTCAGTATCTTATTCTCCTTTAAACTCCCCCCCCCCCAAAAAAAAAAAAAGAATGGTTCCCAGCAAGTTTATATGACAAATTGCTATTCTCTGATCTTGATCCCTCAATTCATAAAAATTTTGAATAATACATTATAGTGTCATATGTAATGGAATATCACTGCCATTTCTAAAATCTTTTTTGTGGGAATGAAAAATAGGACTACATTGCAAATTCTGTGTTTAAACCCAAAACACTGAGCCTGCATAAATTGATTTTCACAAGTTGTCATCAATATGATTACGGTTATTGTTCGTTTTATTTGATTCAGACTAGGCCAGGATCTAGATACTAATTTTTAATATTTAAGCTCTAAAACTGTGAAAGTAATATTCATAAATAACTTCTTGGTCATAAAATTTCTTTTATGGTTCACACAGGAATGCAAGTTTTCTCAGATACGGGCAAACAATCATTAATGGTCATGATATAGACCCTGAGGGAATGAGATGTATTCATCAGACAATATAACTTAGAGTGGATCAATTATTATGGTTTTGTAGGCCCTGCCAGTGTGCACATAAATTGTTTAATATAATCTTCTGTTTAACATGAAGTCTAGTTTGAAACATAAATTATATATTGTTCTGCTTCAGGAATCAAATTTCGTGCCATGCATTTATAAGCACCTTTCGGCCTTATAAATAAATGATAAATCTGACAAGTACTGACACATGAATTGATAACACTGTATGGAAAGTTAGCTAATTAATACCATGCACTGTTTCAGTGGAATCTGTTATGTTACGTATTATGGTTTTTTTTAAATATTCAAATACTACCCAACAGTATATGGCTGGGCTATTTTCTTCAATACACCTTTTATATTACAGATGCATATGGTATGCTTAATACACTTATACACTTTATGAAAAATTGCTACATAAAGGCTCTGTTTATAATGCAAAATTAATTTTGTAAAGCAACAATTGCTATGACTAGCCTTTAAATTGTCAAGAAAACAATCAGCCATGAACATATGGAAAGTCTCTTCTAAATGAATTAGCACAATCAATTAGGGCGTATGTCCACCTGTGACATCAATATCCTGTTAGCATTAAAGTCTGCAACAAACGTCTGATTAATAAAACAAGCCAAAGAAGAGGTTACTCTATCATTTAATTAGGAAATTAAACTGATTCTTTTGGGATCATATCATAAAACGTTTGATGGCAGTGGCCATGTTATAATGATGGGAAGGATCATGTATATTTATATACAGATGTTCTATCTTAGATGGTAAGCCTACAACTCTTGTGTCACACCTTAGCCTATGATTCACACCTATTACCCTAGTCTACAGAATCATTCTACAGTTCCCAATTGTAAAAACTCAGCCTAAAATTGGCCTATACCTTATTATAGGTTCTCATATGTTAAGTCAATTATATATGTCTAATATCTCAATATATAGCTCATACCTCAGCCTATAATACGACCAATATGTCATACCTGACACCCTACAGCCTGTAACACATACTTCAACTGTAACAACTTCTGTGTTATAACTCAGCACACAGACTTTATCTCATAACGCAGACTTTAAAAGCTTCTATTTAGCCTACAACATGTACCTGCTAATACATCAGCTTGCACCCCCCCCCCTTTCTCAGACCACAGCCCCTCTACCTCTTACCTCAACCTGGATCAACACAGATGGACATCTATCTCAACCCACAGCTTCCTGTCACGTCTTTACTCAAATATCAGACACCGGACGCTTAATGTGTCCTTAGGGTGTAGCTTCTAGCTATAAACATACTACGTACATTGATTGACATAGTCCTACCATTACATCACTGGCATCTGGTATATTGTAAGCTCAGATTCAGACTAATGATAACTGACATCAGGTGACCATCTCCAGTAACTATAACTCCCCTTGAAGACCATGTTAAATTCCCCCATCCCCATCCCCCGCTCCACCCCCACTTCCCACTGGCCAACAAGTCTGAGAGTTGAGAAGACCCAATAAATTTACACACAAGACCCAAGGGGCTAAGTGATGTGTGGATCAATCAGATGGATCTCTGAGCCACATAGTGATCTACGAACCACTGGGGGGGGGATCTGGGGCTCACACATCACTCTGTGGTCCAGAGATCATTGTGTTGTCTCAAATGCTGCAGCAGTGATGTGTTGGCAAGACAGTACTGTGTGGGCCACCTGCTAATGCAGGGGGTGGGGAAGAAACTCACTCACAATGATCCCAATTCTGCCATCTACTACAACACAGTCAAAGCCATCAAACATTGTTCAGATTACCAGAAAGAATCAATTTAATTACTGATATAAATGACAACGCTACGGCTCCTATGGCTGCTTCACATATCAGACATCTACCAGAAATTAACTGCGCTAATTCACTTATAACAACCTGCATTGATTTGTGTATGTATGTATGTACAGCAATCAGAAACCACTTAGTTTTACTTCAATAGGGGTTAGATCAAAGAATAATTATTATTTATAAATGTGGCATCATCTTTATCAATTATGTAGTGGCTCTCTCTCTCTCTCTCTCTCCGGGTGCGTGCATGTGTGTGTGTGACTGTGAAACAAGAGACAGTATATGTTTAAGAGAGTGATTCCGTTTGAATTAATTCTTTGAGTACTAATTTATTTTCTTATTACACTTAAGGATTGATGATGATGATGATGATGATGATGATGATATATATATATATATATATATATATATATATATATATATATATAAACTTTTTGAGTATATATGCAATTGTGTTTGTGTATAGATAAATATGTATAAGATTAGTGAGAGGCTTAATTATTATAAGATAGGAATTATATGTAAAAGACCAGTGACTGGACAGAATGGCTGAGGAACATTATATCAGTATATGGCAAGAATAGTGAGATGCTGGTACATTGTACGAGTTTAACTTTAGTTGATAATATAATTAAAATTCTGACTGTTAGAAACAGTGAACACTGATACAATGTAAGTTTTCAATTTGTGTTCATTCAGTGGCTCCATCCTACTACTACTACTACTACTACTACTACTAAAGAAGCTTCTATTATGGTCATCTAGCACCAATAACAATCACAGCATATTTATCAACAATCAGTCATTTATATGTCCGGGAGAAGTCCAATTACCATAAATTAAATCAGGCTCTGACAACGTTTTCACCTCCATCTGTCATCAAGCATCCCACTTATATCTTCTAATTAATCGCTCTCCCAGGGAAATCTCATTCACACACACACACACACACACACACACACACACACTATGTTCTATCACTGTATGTGTATGAGTGTGTTTGATTTAAATTAATGATTTATTAAAACATGATTTAAATCACTAAAACAAAAACCTGCATTTAAAGTTTCATTTGATTGCTATGAATATTGCATTGATGTTTAATAATTATTTTGTAAACATGTAATTTATCAATAAACTTGCAGTACAATTTTTTTTTTAAATCAATTGTTGGATAATATTTTTACATATAGTTAGAATTGAATTGCAATTAGATTTCAACACCATGTAATGTAGTCTTAACAAGTCAGACAGTTGAGTGACAATTTCTCAAACTCTACGGTTGGGATGATCTAGGGAGACCAACACAATAGAAGATGTCAAGCAAAGGTACTCTGCTTCAGTGCTGTAAATTGGATGAATTCGGGATGATGACATCTTTTCTCTGCATTTACAGGATTATTGAGTTAATGTTTAAGTACTTGGTGTTTAGCCAGGATGGGTATATAAGGTGAACATTCACATCAGTTCACTATTAATAGTTATCTCATGCTGAATACATACCAGAAGAAATGTTTGACTATTGTTTTTGTTTTTAAATTTAAAAATTGATTTAAAATTTTAAAATCTGATTACAAATTTTTTAATATGATTTTTTTTGCAACCCTGGTGTGTGTGTGTGTTTGCGTGTGAGTGAAAAACACACACACACACACATTACAAAAAGACAATGAAACAATGTATGTACACATGGAGAACAATATTATGACCATATAACCAGAACTCATAGGTTTACATGGTATGATGTAATCATTATATTACTTGCAGTGTTCTAATCCTGACATAGCTATTTCTGAATGGTCATACATCTTTAGATATTGTTTGGTTCATTTTGATTGACATGCCGACAAAAGTGGTGGTAAAACACCAATATTTCACAATTCTGTGTCAGGTTATACTTTCAATGAAAAGGGTTGACTCTCTGCTAAACTGGTTTTATCTCATCCTAAAGAAAATAAGCTCTGTCAAAACAGAATACCTGCAGCTGCTAAAAATGCGTGCCTGCAACTAAAACACATGGCAACTATTTCCTGGAACCTGCAATGTTACCATAAAAACACCCAACAAACAGTTCTCACTTTGTAGAAACCGGACACAACAAAAGACGCCTTCACTGCGTACCCACCTTTTAACGATCTGTTGTCATTCTCTAAGCTGATGTGTCATGGCAGCTTTAAGCTAACAAACATCCACCGGGTTGTATAACGCATTTGCGCAATTAACTACTACACTGACATCTATTAATATGTAAAACTTACTTCGTAATCCACTGTCAGATATGAGGACCAAGTCATACTTAGCATCTTCATAACCACGCATCATATTATTTATTTTGGGATTCACACCGACATTTTGAGCACCTGAAAACAGAAAAATTTATTCTTTTGGCCACTCAAATTGCCGCCAAAATTATCAGCTGATATGACTATTGGATGATAACAATATGTCTATCGACCTAATCAGAAACACAATTATTGCGAGTGTGTGTTCATGTGTAGTGTATGTATACAACTGGCAAAGACTCATCAACATATACGTGCCATACTAAATTACTCACCTATAAATAATTTAGAAGCAACATTAGGATATTTTTCATGCAGACTGTTCACCACCATGATAGCTGAATGGTCTATATCCTCTTCTATACAAAACATTAATTCATACTGTAATAGAGAAGAGAAATTTCAACATTAGACTTAGAGTTATGACTAAGTGTCACGGTGACTGTAGGCTATTACTATTAGGATTATTGGAAACTGGCAGCAATGAGTGATCCTATTAGATAACTGAAGGTATTTAAGTGTCAGCTCAAGGTGACCACAACAGATAACTAACTGTCTGTCTCACCAAGCTGTGTTCCATTATGTAAATTATAGAATAAAAACGCACACACACACACACACATACACAATATGACACAATGAGCAAGACATTATTATAATCTCCGGATTTTAGTGAGCATTGGACAGTCATTGACTGTTGGTGAATGGATGTTGATAGTGAATCCTATCAAATGGACATTCAATAACTATAAGGCAGTCATGACAGACCAATGAAAGGAGGAATAATAGTTGGGTTATGAGGAACTGATGGAGTGATTTATTGAAAATTTGGATGAAAAAGATCAAAGAAGCTGAAACGGTTGACAACAAATTAAATTTAACACATATGGATGTTTTGTATTAAGTATAATAAATGCACCATAACAACAAGAAAGATAACTCAAGTTAAATATTATATATACACACAAATTACACTTAACGCAAACCTATTTAAAGCATTTTTTATTAAAGACTTTAATCAAGTATCACACATCCCATATACATTTAAACGTCGGATCTTCCGTTTACTGGTAAGATTATAAATTAAGTTATGCCTTTATGAACGGATAACCAATCACAATATTCTGAAAACTCCTTAATTCCCACGAGTATCATGGAGTGGCTAAATTCAGCAAGGAATTCATCATTTACACCAACTGTGACAGCCATGTTGTCTCATTTACACCAGGAAACTTTGCCAAGCCTCTTAAAAGACCGATGTGGGTCAAACTCGGAAAATTCCCAGATGTGTTAAAGACAATAAAGCATCAGGTTTGCCAGAAGTGGTTAAGACCGGTTTTCATGTCATATTAAAAAGTCGTCGTCGTTGTTGTTGTTAGACCAATGACGTCAATAGTACTATTCTGACTAGTTGTTTGTAGACAACAAGTGACATTCGGGAAAAAATTCCATATGAAATGAATGAAATCTAGACAGACGACTGTTTGTTGACTGTTTCTGTGTTAAAGGCAAATAAGCTTGGACCGTCGGTATATACATCCGGTAACTCGAACTTTTCCTTAACAACGGTATAACATGTGAAAACCAAACATGTAGAATAATATGCAAATAAATGTACATCGTTTAAAAGTGACGCCTGTTTCCGTCCTGTCACAACATGCTTCTCTTGGTATGTTAAATGCTAACGCTCACCTAATACATAAACAACCGTCCTTGAGGATTTACTTTGCATTTTACATGAGTTCCGCATAAAAATCCCGGATGCTATACGTCCTTGACAATATGACGAATGGCTTCTGCACACAATTAGAAATAAGAATTCAACCCGCTCCCATAGTATCCAGACTAAAATGCAAACACTGCCCGATCAGAGCTGAAGCAGAAGAGAAGATTAATTAGTATCTCTCCACTGGCAGAGCAAGAACTGTTTCCAAGAGCTTAGTTTAGATTTATGTAGACATATCAGTGTAAACCACTAAGACCTGACATAAAACGGGTCCAAGAGCGTACTATAATACTACCGTTATATATGAACGAAATATCTTGTTCCACTTTGATCAATTTAACAAAATAGGACCCTGAGTTGATCTGAACAGAGAACTATACTGAGGCAAAAGTTTTTGATTGATTTTCTACAATCATAATGCTACTTTTTATATCTTTTCTTGTTTGTCTAACCTCTGGACAGCCTGATTTAACCAGATTTCACCTTTTATTAACGTCATACATCAATGGCATTGTCATAGACAATTTCACTTTTATTACTTCTAACTATGAATCTACATCAGGTAGTTTAGATCACGATTATCAGTTCGTTTAAGTAAATAATTTAAGCTAGTACAACTGTAAGTAACTGTGTGAGGGATGTTATACAACTGCTCTGTCTAGTTAATATTTTTTACATTCAACGCACAGTGGTTTGTATACATTCACTCATGTAATACAGAAATATTCACACTTCTGATGAACTCGAATATTCAAATTGCTCTCTGTCATATCCCTATGAAGCCACCAGTTTATAAAATATACTCCACTGTGGAAGATAAGCAGTTTGGGAGACGATTGATTGGTCATTAATTCACTGTTTATCAATCTGATGCCATGTTGAACTAAGACTATTGTCAACACTAAAGCATTTGACTTAAACAAAGCTTATTGAATCAATCCTATATTCTCACCTTTCTATCAATTCACCAGGAGCTTAGAAGTATATAAAAACAAATCTCTTTTTCTCAGACACTCTCAGCTACGTTTGTTTGATGTTTTACGGCCACCTTTGTGCACATGGTAGGCCAGGCAACCTCCAAAGGTGATGAGGCGAAGAGAAAGAAGAAACACCCTTCAGGCATGTTCATGCCTCAGATAAAATCAAAATTTCAACAGCTTTTTATTAGATTTAGCAAGGAGATTACCCCAAATGACGATCAAAGACAACGGCAAGACACCTCACGCCACATAACTGGCATAATTAATAATTTTACAATGCAAGCTCTGAGGTTACTGGAGTAAAAAAGTTGAGAACTATGGATTTTTCATATACAATTATTTGTGCAGATACATTTCTCTCTCTCTCTCTCTCTCTCTCTCTCTCTATTTCTATATATATATATATATATATATATATATATACTATACAAAATGGTAATGCATCATGCAAAAGCTCATCTCAAATAAATCTTCTACACAGTTTGAAATTAAAGTTTTATATTTTATGTAAACTTTCTATTCATTTAGGAATTAATGCACATATATATTAGATAATTAGAACATGCATAGCATATACAATGCTAATGCACCATACATCATCTTCAATGTTGTAACAATTTCAATTTATCCTTTTATCTTTAATTTCAGATTCCACTAAACATCTTTAAAGTGCAAATCATGTATATAGGATACAGTATTCAACATTAAAAAAAAACACGAGAAGAGTGATAAGAAAGAATAAAACCTGAATAAATGTAAAAATTATTGCATTACGACAATATTCACACACACATTAATTACTCAAGTCAGTTTCAATGACGTGTATAGGGGATAACTTGATTGTCTGACCCTCTACGAACCATGATACAAAACAACAGGTAAACCACACTTATTAGAATAGAAACCTCGTTCTGACAGTCATGTGGCAGGTGGATGAGACATTTATAAAAACTACTCGGTATACAACAGAATACGGAAATTAACAGTCTTGCTTACTAAACAGGCGATAAATCGGCAGACATGTCTGTTGTATTAAAGTATTCTGTTCAGATAGGCAGCTACGTGTATTAATACTGGGTGTGATCTTTACCATAGTATTAGTTAACCTGAGATCACAGCTCCAATCAACACGGTCACCAGTAGCTTGTGGTGTACTGACTACTGAGCTGGAAGTAAAAACTGGCAGCCGTTTGGACAATGAAGTCTTCCAGTGTTTGCATATTACATACTCGTGGTACTGAAGTGGGAACTGAATTATCAAATGTCTTAACAACATCCATATTAGTTATATGTAAACTTAAATCAGCAAATAGCATGCAAAATAGTACATTAACACATTCAAATACTAAGACTTTAATTAAGTATGTAACTGGTATATGAAGTACAGTGAGTGCGGGTCTTGTTAACAATGACGATGCTAGTGACGCGTGGTACATTTATAATGGCATAGAGGTTGCTTTCTAAGGAAATGGGGTGATAGTATATTAAAACCTTTCCTGAAAGGCCACGTCTTTAAACATAGATGATCATTAAGGGCAAATTTAACTGTCTTTTAACCTTTGAGTGGGATAATGATTTGAAGAGAACATTATCTTATCGTCATTTATACAGCCGTTCTCCTAAGGGAGTTCTCTGAGAGCAAGTTCCAATATCCAAAACAGTTAACCAGAAATTGTCTTAAATTGGGCAACTATGCCATCAGAGTCATGGAGTATAGCCTCCAGACTGGTTGCTTATAAAAACACTAATTGAATACATCTGGAGAATTTAGGTTCAAAATTACACAACAATGGCTTGGCATAGTCTGGATCTGGTGAATATAGAGACTTGAAGGATGTGAACAAAATTGAGCAGCGTGAGTAAACACATAAAAACAATAATTGATATTAATATTAACAGCAATCTGGCTTAAATTAAAGGTTAAGTCTTTGGTAACAACCTCCGATAACAGTGAGTGATCGACCAATCAGAGATCCAGTAGTGATATTGGCAGAACATTTACTTAGCAAACATGTCCAGTGACAAGACAGGATAGTTCTAATAATGTTTGTGTATTATAATAGGACTTATGGAAGATAAATGCTGGAAGATAGTTAACTTTTGATGGGGAAGAGATGTGTGTGTGTGCATCCATGCAAACATGCATATGTGTGTATGGATCTGTGTGTTGGAGGGACCGGGATGGATGGACAGAGATGTGAGAGAAAAAAAAGGAAAGAGCTCACATTGCAGCATAAATCAATAACCAAACAACAAGGACCACTGATCCCATTAACACAGCACTTGTAACTATTCCCTAATCAATACACACGGCTAAACAATAAACCTTGTCATAAACACACCACGGTAAATAGAGTACACAAAAGAGCTGTTTCTAATATTGCCAAGCTTGCCATAACAACATCTAAGATGATTCAAGGAAATAGAGGTACCAGATAATGTCATCAGAAATGGAAAATCTGCGTTTAATATATTCTGACGAGCCACATCTCTCAAGTACATGTAGTAGTAACAAATTAAGATTTTGTATACCTGTAAGGCTGAATGTTGCTTATCTGTAGAACTAACACTTTCTAACATAAGATCTTCTTGTCAGAAATAAACAAACAGTCACCAGAAATACATAAATTCAAAATTTCCCTTATTTTAATTCTGATTTTTAACAAAACATTATTTTATTATACATATCTTACAAAATTGTTGGACAAAAAGATATGTTTTGGCAGCATAAGTAAATGCCTTGTTCCGTAAGTGTTTGAAACTACCAAAACCCAGTTATTTAAGTGCCATTCAGTTTACATAAATGTGATAATGTATTTGCTTATAACTGACTGGTAAGTTTATCCCATTTCTTTTGTTAATAGTGATTATATAACGGCCCCATAAACTATAAATTTTATTATGTTTCTACATAATGTTGAGATAAAGGTGAAACATGCATATAAGGTTAAGAACTGTACAATGCAAAAACGCGCGCGTACATATAAATATAGTATGGTGTATGTAGGGGTGAGCGCACCACCTGACTACTCAGTAACTGTTGCTTTATTTTTGGCCGAAGTAAAAAACTTTAAATGTTAAAGTTATTGCTCAGAGATAGAGAGAGAAAATTCTGTTGTCGATGTTCGTTAAATAAAACTTCTTCCATGAAACAACTCCAGAACGTCTGTTTACATCACAAGAATAAAAAAAACATGTAACCCACAGACAAGAATTCTTCCTGTCTGGCTGAACGTCAGTTTGATTGTCTGGCTGAGTATACAACAAATTAACCGAAACTGCTGATACTTAGAGGCCAATAAAATGTCATTTCATTCTAAAAAAGGCTAATTGCTAAACCTTTAAACTATATGGAGTACTCAGATCGGTCGCCCATTGTTTTATAACCTAGTTCACCGCAGATCCAGGAGTGTACTCACGTGTTCGTTTGTTTTTAGAAACGTGTGTAAATCTAGCCTATAGGGTTGTTCTCACTCCCTGTCTCATTGAATTGCAGCTCTTTAATATGGCGAGTTTACCACGGTCAAAGACATCTAATGTATGTTGTACAATAAGGATCAACTGAGAGTCAAATGGAAAGACAACAACTGATCCACGCCTCAACACACAACAACACCAAGAACAACAGAATGTGCACAAAAGACCAGTAATGTATCACAGCCGGCACATAATATGCGTCACTATGATAGCTAGTACATTAGTGAAAACTTCACCACCAACTTACTGACCCGGTCACCAGCCTGTGGATTAATACAAATATTGGAAGCTGGAGGCAATATTTTAACTGCTTCATTAATAGTAAAAACATATAATTCTCTCCACGTGTACACACATTAAATATTAAATAAGCTACAAAAGCGATGAAAACCAGCATTCACTAAAACTGACATACAATATTAACAATAAGCCATGACCACACATCCAATTTTTAAATTAAATATCAATTTATAGCTTCGATTTACTAAAACTTTTACTGGGCATATTCAGAGCCCAATCAGTAGTACATTTTGCCACAAACCACTAGCATCTGGGTTAAAACGTTGGTTAGACTATGTCTGAAGGGTGTTTTATCTATCATCTCACCTATTTAACTTCGTGGTATTTATGCCTAAGGACTTTATCAATATGTGTTATGAACTCCCTCCTTCCTGTCTCATCAGAAAAACAGGATATGAATTTCTATTTTTAAATTGTTTTCTTTCTTCAAATTGTAACTTATGCAGAATTCACTATTGTCACAAAAAGAGAACCACTGAACAAAACTGTAATTTTTATGACCAGCATTTCTGACATACAGTATGGCTCGGCTATAACACAGATGTTGGGGTCTACAAGGTGTGGGTCGAAAATCGGGAGTACACGTATTCACCTTGTTTTGCTCCATCCTTGAAGATTACTGTTTATGTTCAATATCTGGACTCTGCGAATTGCACGGGTGCAATGTCTGACCCTGTTATAGCTGATTCCGTGTTATAGCGGAGCCAAGCTTTAACAGTTAACAGTGTTGATCATGGTCTCATTCTGTGCTTAATATGAACCGGTATTCAACTAATGGGTTTCTATCTTCAAGCAGTTCGTGAGAAAATGTCTAGTATCCTACTGTTACACCAGACAGATATTGTTGTCACGTGGACATACACGAGGACTTGTGTACAGGTGACAGACTAGACTAGCTATATGGCAACTGAGAATGACAGCTGTTACTACAGTAGACACCTGTTACCAAGTTATCATATAACAGTTAGATGACGCTGAAAGACACACACACACACACACACACACATTTCAAACACAGAGACAAATAGATGAATTGAAGAGGGGAGACCTTTAAACACAAAGACCATAAGGTGAAACACAAACAATGACAGAAAGAGATAGATCTGAGCAATTGAATGCATGCTTGCATTCATAAGCCATTAAACAAATCCTAAATCACAAAAAGTAACACAGAATATTCCTAAGCTACATCCATCGACTAACAACATCAATGTATTATTCAAAGATACCAACGTCCTTACAAGACATCCAACTCAGGTATTTACTCACACTAGATATAGGCAGATTCAAGAGGGGGCGATGTATTTTCAAAATACATAATTAGAATATTACACAGGAACAAAATCTAGGGAGTTCACTTGAGAAGTCATTAAGAATGTCCCTACCCGACCAGCACTCCAATCAGTAACAGCAAACAGACTGATAACACAAACTGGATCCTGAGCAAGAGTAACTGATTAATTTAATCCAAAATGAGCTTTACATAAAATAGGGTAAGTGCAGTCTGCTAATGATGAAACACAAATCTTAACCGATTAAAGATTAGGAATTGTTGTGTTAAAAAATAGAGATCAAAGCGGTGTTAACACTCAGAGGCACAAGTACTTGGATCTGTAGAACTGACTGCAACATATCAGGTGTCCACGGATCTTGTTAGGATAGTGAAATTTTAGATTTTAGGAATACAATAATTTTCTTGTGAACATAGTAGGCAGCAAAAAAATAAACAATCTCAGATAGCCAAATTGGAAAAATGAAACACCCTTCAAACATAGGTCAGCCAGAAGTTGAAATCCGACTCTGGGTGTCCGGGGAGACGCCCTTATCCAGTTAGAAAGTTGGCCAGTAGATCCCTCTTTCTCTCTGTGTGTGTCTAACCTAAACCATAACTCACGAACTAATACAAAGATAAAATGATAATCTCCTAGCTTGTGCCACATGACCCCAATTCGCTTACAAAATACACCTTCTCCAATTTGCAATCATCATCGCTATAACATAGTTAAATATTTATCTTCACCGTCAATTTCAAGGGCTCAGTTTAAACATCATAATAGCAACAGCTGCCCCACATCACCGATCATGCTTCCAACTACAAGCTTTCTAATGAGGAAAACACAACAACAGGTTATTATGTTATCACATTAGACACTTAGAAGCCCAAATGAATAATTTCAAATATTTCTAATCAGCCACATAGTTTTTCATTAACTCACACCGTAGCCACATGAAGCACTAACCACACGTGTCAGAGGCAACGTGATAATAAGGCACCAGAGAGAGAGAGTACTTTTATACTGGGATAACAAAAACACACAACTTGGTAAATACGTGCTGCAGAACACGATTAGATCGAGATAACTGTGTTCTTCATAATATGAATTTCTATATTCTGTGATGAGTCATTTCAAATAACTCAACCGTAAACTAGTAGTGGGGGATCGCACCCTAGAGATATACCAGATAAACCAGTCAATTTGACCCAGAGAGCAAGTTAGCATGACTCATGGTGAGATCAATATATTGATAGCGCACTCCCAGTCAAATGTATTACCGTCGATAAGAGACCACCAGATATCACACCTTAATGAGGAACGTCACAAAAAATAACATTTGGTTTATCCCCATAACCTACTTCTATCTTTTATTGTGTAAAAATGCTTCAATTGGATATAAAATAAGTGAGCAAGATGAATAGTATTTATAAACAGGTATTTGAGTCTGGCGTGGAACAGACCTGAGACTGGCTGTGAATATTTTCATATATGGATGGAGTGTATTCTCATCTCAAGTATTATATGACAAACCTATCCGTATTAATAAAACTCCACGAAACCCTATTTTTACAGACTAATCTCTGGGACTACTTCATTAAACACAAGTATTCTTTTATATCACGTCCAACTATTACTGATTTGATCTTCTTTTGGACACACACACACACACACACACACACACACACATGGGGACACACACACACTTTAATAAAGAAACTGTTGAAAAATCAGGCCATAGTTTAAGATCATCATCATCACAACTATAAACCATAATGTTCTACCACTCGCCGCCATGCGCTAATACGCTTAACTTCCTGCTACGAACAACGCTTCGGCAAACAGGAATGAAGGTCATCTTCTGATCAATACCATGGTCCTATCTGGAGTATGCTCACTCGGATTTCGTTATTAACGATCCATGGTTACCCATTCCATAACCCAGCACTGTCACGACTGGCCACTGAATGAAAAATATTCATTGCTGAACTGAAATGTAATCATGTGGCAACTGATAAATGTTACAGTCATCGCCGGAAAACATGCCACCTTTGGACATCAGACAACGAGCGATGGCGGTAAGTTGTTATCACACCACATGACCAGTTCTATTGATATCACGTCAACTGTCTTTTGTATGAACGACTATCTCGGTACCACCTAGCCCAGGCTCATATTTAATTAACTGACAGAAACTAGCACTCATAAGTTGGTGGAATAGGCTGGAAAAATGGCATCACCCAGATGGAGTCCAAACGGTGACCCGGAGTTATATGTCAATCGCTGGCGGTGTGCTGCCCCGGCTGAGGTCGAAATGCAGCGAATGTCACCAACATAGCGAAGTAGTTCATAACTGTAGTATATGACTCACACAGTGGCCAATGGTTGAAAGCTGACGTTGGGCGCAGTTTGATAAACACGTGGCATTAGCAAATACACATGGCAAGCAAACTGACACATTGATGTAGATTGTTTGACTTCCTATAGGGGCCACCCACCCATACTAACATAATACAACACCACCAGCATTACAATTTAATAGCTATAAACAGAATCTATGTAAATATTTTAAAAGTTCTATATAATATACAGAACTATACACATACTAAGACATTTGCACGAATCCATGCTGTCTTGCATTAAATTCAACTCAATACATGTACCATAAAAACAATTATTTTTTCTGTCTATATACGTAGTAACGCCGTGTTACCAGGTGAGTACTGATAAGTCGTTCTTGTTTGCATCAAACTAGAATGCTGTTTGCATCAAACTAAAATGCCTAGATGGCATTAAACTATATCATGGTCAGGTTACGCTAAATATAATTACTCCTGTAATTCCAGAAGCTGACAAAAACCTTCTACATATAATTAAATTAGAGATTATAATACTTAAACGTGGGACAAACTTCACAAAAAGATTTGGGTAATCTAAGGATGCTCTATTATGCTGGTACCATTCTTACCAAGAACCTGATCTGAGCTGGGAAAGGTCTATTAGGGGTATCTTTTTATGATTATATGCAAATCAGAGTTGACAGAAAATCTCTCACATGTGACACATTGTGTGTTAATTTCCGTGAGCCAAGCTCCAGTGCTAAATCATGGATTCTGTATATTGCATTTAGCAGAGAAGAATTTCTTGACATCAAATAAATCACAAGATTCTATATATGCCTCTCCTGTCAGAACATCATATTAATATATAACAATTAGATTTGAAATGGATGGGAGTTTAATTATTATATTTCTATTTATAATTAGTGTACATAAAAATATTACTTACCACTGGATATGTTAATCTGAAGAATGACTCAAGGTTACTGTACAAGTTTGGATCAACTCCAGTCAAAGGTTTTAATATTGACACTCCTGGCAAGGATTCAAGTGGTGATGTCTGCTTCTTGTGTAATTTTCTTCGCCTAAAAGACATGAAATAAGGTACTTAATGACACAATTCAATTCCGTAAAATCCCTGAAGAAATAACACTTGATAAATAAAAGTTCCTTGTAATTATTGGTGAAAGTGATTTCATCTGCTGCAGCCATGGAAGAAAGTCAACCATGACCGTTTTAAAAATTCACATCATGATCTTTAGATAAAACTACAATACTGACATGTTTAAAAATTCAACTTTTCTCACGATTTGTGAAGGAATTCATATGCAGAAAAGAAACTAGTAACTTTCCAGTTTATTAAATGTTGTGCTACATTTGCCAAAATGTCATTTTGATTGTTCCAGTATCCAAAGACCCCCTAGATACAGTCTATCAGTCCAACTGTCTGAACTACAAAAAGGCATTGGTGAAAAATTCCTAAACAAGGTTTGTTGTTTTAGAAAAAAAATCCTATTAGCTACACAGATGGTGAAGCTTCATGCATGTTGTAATCCTGAGGTAGTCAGTGTGCTTTATGTTTAGTCTCTGCAGCACTGATAACAACTGGGAAATATGGCCCGGGTGGGGTGGGGGGGGTTGTACTACCAAGATATGTCGGCTGGTTAGATGAAACATCCCACAGACACTTGGTTAATACTGGAATTCAATCCCATTCCCCAAGGACCTTACTAGCTATGCATAGCTATTAAGATCGTTGAACCTATGATATAGATGTCTGCTGAGCCATGATCCTATCATACACAGGTCTGTTGTATCAACTTCAGAACTGAGGTCTTCTTCTGCTTGATATATAATACTTTTACTGCTGTTTATAGACGAGATTAACCATGTAAACAATCAGATGTTTCACTTGTGTATAACCTATGTTGTGGATGGAAAACATATTGTGATTGCTTCCAGGTTGCAACACATCTACAGGTGTTTATAAATATTCCTGACAAACAGATAATCCAATAATCTAATCACTGATGGGGGCGCATCCGTGGTCTAGCGGTAGCGCGTTGGACCACAGATCACTACCACTCATGTTTGAATCTCGGTGTGGGAATATCTGAAGGGTGTTTCATCTTTGACTTCCCTTCATTACATTAGGAGGTCGCTCGCCCCATTTAGCCTACCATGTGTACAAAAGTGGTCATAAAACACCAATCATCATCATCCTCTAATCACAGAAGCTATCTTAGAGAAATTAATAGATATTTTCTTGACAAAATTATAGAGTAATTGTATTTCTATACGTCATCAGGACAAATCGTAACAGTAATACACTGTTATAGATCAATGCCAACCAGAATGGGTATAGAAATAATCTCTCTTATATTGTTAATATCTTTAAATAGAACATGGGTAAATAGTGGAAGTCTTGCTAACAGAAAGAATAACATATTACAATTTATTAATAAATTATATAAAGAGGGACTAATGTGTGCACTGATGGATTCACATTGGAAAGTTATCAGGGTCAAGATCATACATGAAGTAAAACTAAAAGAGTTAACAGTTTCACTATTCAACAAAGATGTTCAACCACTTCGAGTCAACGATGTGTCTAATTTTAGGGCCAGCAGATAGGTGTGTCTTGTTACAACAACAATTGACTGACTGACAAAAGTGGAGCATGGTTCTTGAGTAAACAATCTGTGTATGGGTACACGAAACACATGATATTAAAACCGGTGTTTATTTTTGTAAAAATTTCACAAGCCATAACAGAATGTGATAAATAAATAAAAAATGCCGAACAGATTACGAGCTATCGCTTCAGGGTGGACTGCAAACACATAAATATGGCAACCATTAATGCTTGAAAATTTGAACACACACACACAACAAGTGCTTTGTTTAGCCTTGACGACAGCTACATTTGGGACATAAAGTAACAAGGGTACTTGCTAGGGAAATCATCCAATCTAATAAAGGGAGCCTCCGTGGTCTAACTGGTAACGCGTTGGATCACAGATCACTACCATCTGAGTTTTAACCTCAGCGTAGGCATATCTGAAGGGTGCTACATCTTTGGCTTCGCTTCATAACTTTTGTGAAGAAAATAAATCCTGTCCACAAAGATGGTGTTGGAATGATCATCCTCCAAATCACACCCAATACAACAACCATTTTAAGTGCCAGTCCATTAAAACACTTAGACAGTGTCTATTACTGGATTATGATATGGAAAATAATACAATTCAAAACCTTATTACACAGACCAAAGTGTACGTTCATTGACTTTCTAATTGCTTCCTTCCCATGAAGAAACATTTATCACATGGAAGATTAGCTGTTCTCTGGTCAAGAAAACACAAATCTGAAATGATAGTTGCCGATCTTACTCTACAAACACACCAACTAACATACTGTGTATTAGTCTTGGTTGTGGCAAATCCAAGGAGTAATGTTTACGTACTGGCCAAGAATCTGAGATGAAGATCAGAACGTTGGGCACAAGATCTCAGCTTGTGTCAAGTAGCAATTCATGGACTCTGTTGACATAGTCAGCCTTTAACTAGCTACTGTAGTACACAAGGTGTAGGCAGGGATGACAGCCTGCTTGAAGCAATGTGAGCAACGGGGGGGGGGTCTAAATGCAGTATATCAAGTGTTTAGCAAATAGGACACAGCTGCCGTAGAAGATCATTGAACCAACCAGTCCTGTTATTTGTGGATGGATTAGATTCTATATTGGATTATTGATAATGTGCTCATTGACATTCTGTCCCGCTATCAACAGCCTTTCCTTAGGAATGTGTTAAAAACATCCAAATCAACAATTACGTTAAGTTTCTATGGAATTTATTTTATAACTATGCACTTAACTGAATGGCAACAATGGGAAACCATTGCTATTTAAAGATGAAAGGATTGTCACAAGTATGTGACAATGACAATCTATAGTGACAATTATTATATCAATCATTTGCTGCACATCTTTTTGTTGGCCAATAAAACATTAAATCTTTTGAAGCATTAAGTAATAGACCGATCCAGGCGAAATGCGTTGCATCGGTTACCAACTGCGGTCTCAGGTTAGAAATAGCTATGGTGCCTACTGTTAATAGGGGCTGGCAACTTTTGTAAACACTGGAAATCTTTCAGCAAATTATGTTATATTACATGGAGACTGAGACTTGCATTTCAGCAGAATGATTGTGTGTTTCCAAAGGATTTAACACAATATTTATCAGTATATAACCCAATGATTGAGCGGACCTATCTTTCCAGATGAATGACACAGCTATGCCTTTGTTATTCATGTTAACTCAAATGGGATTTTTTGGCATAGGTTTCAATGGATTTAAAATCACACTTTTAGCTTAATGTAAATTCATTTGAATGAAGATTTTTTAAATATTTAATATAGATGTAAAGGACAATTTGCAAGTTTTGAAAATATTATTTTTACTTGTACCAGAGAACCAATCATATATGTATCACCTGTATATTATTAAATAAAAAAATGTTAGTACATTAGAGTATTAACACCCTTGATAGGTTGGATAAATTCAGATAGCAGTGGCAAATTTCTTAGGGTAACTCAGTGAGTCATTTAGTATTGTATCAGTCGTAGAAGAGTGATCCAAGAGCAAAATAATAATTCTGTCATAAAAGCAGGGTTGGGTTGGGTTAAAAGGTATTGCTTCCTTTTCCATGGGAAGAAATGGTTTTTACCAGGAAGAAAACATTTCTTCCAAGGAAGAAACTCCCAATGGATAGAGTAACCTGATAATACAAACTGATATGATATTCACTACCTCCACCCCACTCTATAAACAATTCAATAACTGATGAAAATAGCTTACAAATAACAAATCATGTACTAATATTGGGTAAAACCTGAGGAATAGTTTGTCACTCTGGCTGTTGCCTATTGGGCACAAGCATTGAGGAATACAAATGTTGAGACTCTTTTTAAAGGGTCTAACACTTTGTGCAATTAACCAATCAATAAGTGGCTTCCGATAATCCACACAGATTAATCAATTAGCAATTATCTGTCTTCATTGTCAAATGATCTTCTTGATCTCAATAGTAGAGCTTAATGGTGAATTGTAATCATCATCATCATCATCATCAATAATAAGTAAAATTATTTTCAATATGATCTAGAAAACTAATCAATTTTAGTTTCTTCCATTTGTCCCCAAAGATATGAGAGCTATACCCATTATAATTTCAAATATAGCATACTTGTGTATGAATAGTATGAAAAGAATATTATTATATTTAATATTTGTCAAATTTCAAGTGGAAACTAAATTTGGATGATGATTTTGTGCTATTTATTATTGTGCTATTTCTTCCCAAAATGGAAGGGAAGAAAGTATTTCTTCCCTATCGGAAAACCCCTGGTTTTACCATAGTTATTACTGTACCAGGAGGAAGCAGGCCAACCCTGCATAAAAAGGGTATATTAAATCTGGAGGAGAAACAAAAACTTGTATCATGAATGACACATTTGTTGACATGTTATCAATGCTACGAAAAGTATGTGAAAACCTCCTGGTCTCATATAAACCTTTGGTTTGGCATGTGATCACAACCAGATCTTAAAATATAAAGGAAAAGTTCAGTATTTGGATGAGCATACCATATTAATTAATCATACCTGTAAACAGCATTATCCAGTGAATCTCAAAATACAAAAACAAATTAAGATGTAAATAATCTGTCACGTTCACAGCATTTTTTATGTTGACAGGAAATATTATGATACAAAAATTGTTAATACTGATAAAACCAAGTTCAAATATTGTATCATGATATGATTGTCGGTGTAATTAAATACGTTTTAAAATAATTTTGCTCACTTTGCGAAATATGTCATTTCTATTAATTAGACTAAATAATGACACAATTAGTCACTGATAACAGAAGGCAGTGTTAAAGTATGAGAAGAGATAATATAAATACTGATGTATTTATCATGTTACTGTTGACGCCAATAAAAGCAATTATCAAATATGAAGGACGTTGACAGCTGAAGACAACAACAACTACAAATTCCAGTTGATACACAAGCCATATATGTTAATCAGCAAAATGATGGCTTCTCTTTATGGAACATGTCACGATGATCCACAAAACTATTGATGTGTGAAATTACAACATGTTCATTGTTAGTTATTCGTTACATGCCGACATATCAGTTATTACTCATATATCACATGGTCATACATGACTAGTTCAGACATAAATTTCACTGGCACGTGGTACCACTTCAAACACAGCCATCTTCGATGTTAAGGTTATCAAGTTTGCGGAGTGATACAATTGGCACACGCTATTTTATCACACCAACATAGAAAACTGCGTTGTATACCAAATCAATGCAAAACGTCAATAAGATTTAATGAGCCCTCACACAGCAACCACCATGTGGACATGATGATTACATGGGCATCTATATATTTACTGGTAATCCCAAAGGACTGCTGTACCCCGTAAAATAGCATTTAAAACAAATCTGGGCCACAATTGTTCAATAAAATGATGAGATAATGACTTTTAATGCAGAGTTGATATTTATTAATAACCAGCTGTGCTCTGTGTTTGATGTTGGTACACGAGTAACTATGTTCCGTAATAACTGATGCTTTACAAGTTCAAATGCTTCAAAATAGTTTTAATTGTATAATACTAAATAAAATTGATAACCCAATCAAGTATAAATGCTGTTTGGTCATCTTTGCGGGCACCTACATGGTAAAATGCTAATCCTGGATGAAAGCAACATGTTCTCTCAGCGTTCATTCATAAGCTAGGGCCAGCAATATACACACTGACACCAAAAGGCTGTGACTAATGCATCATGGTATTGATGTACTATTTTAAACTGGCAATACATAAAGGTATATATATATATATATATATATATATGATATGATATAAGTTAGCCAATGACAAGAAACAATTTCAATTAATAAAGTATTCAAAACAAGATTTTCTTTGTGGATGCTTAGCAGCTGTTCTAGCCAGCGGCCAGTTAACTAGCTTTAAGCTTTACAAAATATATATACGTATGATTCCCTAACTAGCTCTGATTTATAACACAAGGCTAGTTCATGTTGGGTTCTGGGCGAAATAGACTTGGTTTTTCCATCACAACAAAAATGTCTCAAACTAAACCTTGTGACGAACATTGTCCAAAAATAACTAAAGAGCAAAACCGATGAAAAACACCATTTGTTATAGTATACCTTTTTTATTAATGGTAATCACCATGTCATAACGACACATGGAGAAATGTGGAGGAAGTGTTGATTATAGTGTGATTTGGGGGCAACATGGTGCTAGTGTCTCATAGTTTTCTCAGAGAAACACCAGGTATGTGACGTAATGAGTGTATTCTCATTCAGCCTTTGTCTTCCTACAGTTCCAATCCTCAGTGGTCAGAAGTGTATTTGTAGATAACAGTTATGTGGAGACATCTAGCCTGACACAACAGCTGTAGAGTGATTGAGTGAGAGTGGTTTTGTTTAGTCTAGGCACAGTCACACTTGGTACATATGCCCCACGGGTAAGCTTCCAACAAACCCAGCTACTTTGAGCTGATCTAGGACTAGAACCTGAACAACTGTAGTACTGAGTGTTCTAATCGATACATCGTAAGAGCACCCTCATAACAGTCGTAGATATAATAATCAGTGCTCATCATAATTTTTTTTCATTTCACTTAAGTAACTGTTCACTAGCAAAATAAATATTTAATCAACATAAGATTCTATCCCAGCAGAGTTTCATCCCGGTCTTGGAGACTACCCCTCCCCCATAATGATTTTAATAACTGGCCCTGGTTTTTTATAGAGCAAATATGATGCGTAAATGAAAAGTCACTGCAAACATTGATTTAAACAGATTTTTTTTTAAATATTGAAGGATCCTGGACACAGACTGAATAAAACCATGACTTATTTTTGATATTTCCAAAACTAAATATGTGAACATTATTTGATTATCAGTTCAGATTTGTAAACAAGATTCCATAAAATCAGACATGAGGTCCTTACCTTTGGAAAGCTAAAATATGAATTCTTAAAAATTCTTTACATAGTTTCAAATGCATTTGACCCCTTATCTGCATAAAACTAGAACCTTTCAGTTAAAAGTGGTTTGTTTAATCTTCAGGCAAGGGTTACGGATAATCCTAGGGAAACATCTCAAACACTGGTAACCATAGAATCATCCTTCAACTTGTCTGGAAAAAAAATCACAATAAAAGTGTTTGATGACCAAAATTATTATAAGCCATCTAAAGCAGTCCACATAAACAAAGGTGTAATTGAATGTCACAATCACAAAAATAACTGCACCAACCTAATCCAAACCTTCCCGAGTTTATTAAATTAGGAATACTGGAACTAATCCATTGATTGGCAATGCCATGCAACTGGGTCGACATTTGCACATAGTTTAACCCTTGGTAACTAATTTGTGACATTTTCAAATTGTAATTTCTCCAAAGAAGAAAATCATAAACACATGATCAAGACCAAACTAGTTGATTTGTTGGAAACATTCAAAGCCAAGCCAGCATACCAGAAACAGTATTCATCCTAGAACTACTATTATCGTAAAAGTCTTAATATTCACACAACATGAACTTCATGAGTTTCACAGGGTCTCAAAAGTTGGAAATTTAATTATATTTCTGTTAAACAGTTTCACCCTTTTCCACACAAGAATGATAAACAGCATAAAGCTGATAAAATTGTATATCAAGATTATTTAATAACTGGAGAAGAAAAACATATTCCAATCAAGCACTACCTTATCCTTACTATGAGGCTTTAAGTTTAACATTGCTTACTGTGAACTATTTCTACTTGTATCTATCACTTAACCAACTGTGTTAGTACTAAATTATTTTACCCTCATTGCATAGCATACATTATTAGTCAACAATTAGTTTCATATATACATTTTTAACTTGAAAATAATCCCAAAACAAAACTTCCTGTTTGGCCTGATCATAAATTGTTGCACAGCAGCACCATCTATCATCTCTACCCCAAATTTCTTCACTGATAAACACCTTTACAAGAAGTGTCATTCTTCGCTGAGAACAAGTTAACAATTTTTTTCTATTGCTAATACAGTCACCATTTAAGCATCAGAAAATGTGTATAAAAGGATCATATAAAAGACCTGCATGCATAAAATGATCTGTAAAAGAATAGTGACTGAAATATTCAAGGGTTTTTCTAATGTATCAAAACTTGTTCAGTCAGTGTTACATCAAGGCATACAAACCTTACCTGGAACTGCTAATTTTCCAACTAAACCCAACTAATGGGGTCAATTCCATTTTGTCAATTCCAAATCCAATTTTTTTTGTAGCAAACTTTATTCCAATTCCATAATTGACCCCATGCTTGCAACTAAATTATAATCAAGGTGGCCTCTTAAAATGGTTGACAAATTCCCCCCACCCCCAAAACACTTAAACAGGTGTTTAAACTGGATTGGATTATACCCCTATTTTAGGTTTAAACAGGGTTTTTTAATGTAAATGCGATGCAGAAATATAAAAAAGTGCTGTGAATCATTTATTGAATGATGATGATATTGCATGTATAGTATACATGTGTACAGTATATACACACAAACTTGCTTAGAGTTCAGAATTTCACAGTATAATCACACCAGTCTAAATCAATTGGATCTCAAAGCTCCCTGTAACATATTACCAGCTTTGCTGTTTTCTGTGTCCTAATCTGTTGCGTAGTCCAAACCAAAGTATGAGAAAATCCCCTCAACAGAAGAAGGAAGTTGTAGCAATGTAATAACCAAATCACATAGTTATGTTGCCGGGTTCTTGATTGCAAATCACACATTTGGGTTTAGAGCCATCTAACTTCAAGAAAAATGTTCTCACACTCACAGGATCAGAAGGTCGACCACCTTTTATAGTGGCCATGTCTCACTAATGTTGTCACTATTTGAGATACCTAATGCCACATATGGTTGTATATAATATCCAATGCCAACTTTGGCTATATCACAGGATTAAATAAGATTATAACAACAACTTGAGATGTATATTACTGGTAGAATTCTGATTTTATAGTCTTGCTGAACAGAAGCCATGAATATGTGTATTCATGAACTCCCAGATGTGTTTATTAGTCTGAACTGTGAAATCATTGTGGTACAACAATCCCCCCCGCCCCCGATTAGTGAATATTAATCTAGTCAATATAACTACTACATTATAATTGGGCAGTGAACAAACTATGGTGTAATGACAATTATATCATTTTAGTTGTAATCACACACCATTCAAACAATATTACTATATGGAACAGCAGTATCTCTTCAAAGTAATACATAGCTCATACTACAGACTACATGATGTTGCTCGGAGTGTTCAAGCATGATTAGACACATGACCACCCACCCCATACATGTAGTTGATTGAGTATTTCAAAGTGTTGTATTGCCTTGAAAGTGTTGCATAACAAATCAGTCATTATAATGACATATCTTTAATATAGTTTTTTCACCTGTTTGAATAGGTTAAACCCCAACTTAAAACCTCAAGAGAGGTTTAAACTGGTTTATACACTGATAAAACCCAACCCTGCCTCTCAAAAATAATGTTAATCAAAGAAACAAAGAAGCCAAATAAGACATGACAAAACTGTGTGATTATGCAATCACAAATAAGCACCAATAAACCACAGGGTTGACAAGTAACTACTACAATGCATAGTATAAACCAACTGGGCATTTACCCAGATTGTTTTCAATGGTAGAAAGAGATCTTATATTTAATACACTATTATTTACATGTATAATGACTGTGAATATAGCTCTGTTTACACTTGTTAAAGTATTTTCTTCTTCTTGAATATGACCTAAGTTAAATTCTATTAGTATTACAAAAACAGTTTTATCACATTAATTAATATTCACACCTTTCATTGCGATCACCCCAGGTGGCTCAATTTGTTTACAGCAATGACTCTATTGTGCTATCAGAAATAGTGACAAATGAAGGCTAATTAACATAGCTGCTAAACTGGTGATTACATTCCAGTATAGAAGTACTAGGTGATAACATATTTATACTGATACATTACATATATACTTATTATTATATACATCCTCAGAAACAAAACAGGTACATGTAACTACAAGTACAAACATGTATGTTTCTATCACCCAGATGATATAAAAACTTGACTGACCATATTAATATAATACTTCTAACTCTAAGTGTCTGCAACAGGTTGTACAATAAAATGTTGATGAGAAAAAGGCTGATGTCATTGATTCTGATACCATGATATCGGATATACAGAATATAGAGGCACTGCCTGATTATTTATTCCAGTTGAAATGATTAGTATTTTAATTTTAGATGGTTGATGATTGCATTTGATTTTGGTGTAACCCAATTAATGTCAAGTCCATGTTGGATAATTGCTAATTACCAGTATAAGAATAACATTTCAATGCATAGTTTTTAATGAGTTTACAGTCATCAAATGGATTACAATCAGTTTGAGAATGTTTTCATAAAGAGTAACATCACATAATTTTCTCCTATATTACATAACAACCAATACACAATGTTGTATTTATCTGACAGCCAACAGAATTAAGTAAAATTGCTCATTTGTAGGGGTCAAGCCATGTAATAAAACAATGAGGGATAAATCAATAAAGGTAAAAATTCTCCAAGTAAAGGACTACATTTTTAGTGACCACCATCATTATTTCAGATAAAAAACAGAGTGGACTATATCATCTGTTATTGGTATAAAATATTAAACCTTTTATTTTATAAATAAAAGCATACCTATATAAAACTAGGTACATCACTGTTACATACAAATGTAAGCAATGGGCATGGCATATGTGACTTTATTAATTATGGTATGTTATTTAAATGTATAAATAATATAGCTCATAATAAATGAGTATGGGTAAGTATCCAATAAAGATTGGTTTTAATAAATGGGAGGGGGGGGGGAATGGCCAGAGCCACTCTAAAGATGAGAATGGATTTTCAAAACAAACAAACCCTAGATTTTAATGAATAATGTATGTCGTTATCGTAGTCAAAGAATTGCAGACCACTGCTAGACGACACTACAGTCTACACGTATGCGAAAACGTATACTTAAATTTGTTATTACTGTTATGATTGTAAATATAATGATTGTAATCAGAAAGATCATATGATTTATGATAGACATGTCTGTCTCACAACTCACTCTCATACTTAGTCATAGATCTATTCTTAATGGTCTAGTGACTAGTCTGTAGTCATGTTAGTTGTTAGTCATACTTAGTGTTACGTCAACAAATTCACTTCTTTAAGTTTTCAATTAATTCAATATAATTCGGGAGTTTTTAAGAAAACATTGAATACCTACCCGTGAAAAATTGCGAGCAGATGAAGCGGGAACATGACACACCAATATATGAACATTACAACAGCTAGTCCAAAGACGAATGTATCCAAAGCTACTGCCATTCCATCCATACTACAACCGAGTGATACCACCACCGTGACATCACCAAACCGCCCAAAATGGGGCTAAATACCACCGGTCTTCGCTTCTTTGGCTGATTTAGAGTATTCTAATGGATATACAAATCGATGACAAAACACACTGTGTCATTGTGGTGGTTGTAGTTCATAAACAATCGAGATTTACAAGAAAACAACACAGAACCGTTCAGTATCCGTTCGCATAGGGAACTGAGCCTTCTCGCCACTGGCAGCCTTACGCCACTAGTCTCATCTCGTACCCGGACGCTTCGGGGTCACTTCGTCACAGCGCAACCGTGCACGCCTCGTGAAGTGCCAGATTAAACTGGAAATAAATGCAATTAACTCTGGTTTGTATTATACTTAGCATTCTTTGACATGCATTATAATTCTGTATTTAGATGTATATCTGTGTTTGGCAGCTGTACAAGGGAAATTCTACAGCTTAATTGTTAGAATTTGTTTGGTGTCAGTATGATGAAATTAGCCGTTATCACTCAACGGTTATGCTGATCTTTTATTGTCATAAGTTGGTTGATTAAAGGAACTTTTAAATAAATACAGTTATTTAGAGTACAAAACAGGCTTTTCTTCTGGTGAAAACAACCAAACTCATTGGCCGTTTTCGACATGAGGTTATTCATCGATAGAAAAAATCTCCACCTTTCACACTCGAACGAACACGGTGTCCCCTTGTTGGTGATGTCATGGTTTTGTTTGGATTACAACTTGAAATTGTGTGTGCACTCGAACGCGCGTGCGTACACACGCATGCATACAAACTCTTCGTTGATTTTTTTTCCTGAAGTTGGATGCTTCTTAATTACAATAGAGTAAACAATTGGATATATCATAAGTACTATAATTACGCGAGATTTGATTTGGAGAACTAATTATGTGATGGCAAAATTTGGTTTTTTGCTCATCTGATGTCCGGGGGCTTTATCTTTCGCACATATTGTACCAGCTATTATGGATCACCTATGTGGCAGTTAGATTCCAATGATGTTAAGCATTTTTATGTTTCATGGAGAAATTGTATCAGGAAGATATGGAATATCCCCGCTAGAACACATTGCAGACTTTTAAATCATTTATGTGAAGGATATAGCACTGATCTCGAACTGATGTCGCGATTTATGTCATTTTACCAATTATTATCAAAAAGTGAAAATATTTGTACTCATCTGTGTTATTTACTATGTAAGACATCCCTAACCACTGTATCGATTAATAGAAGACTATTGCTGTCCAAACTAAATGAAGATGAATATGGAAATAAGGAGAAGTGTGTAGCTAATAGTGTTTTGCTAAAGGAATTGTGTTTGTTAAGGGATGGAATATTGACTACAGACCTAAGCCGTAGCTTAATTGATTTTATATGCACTGGTTGATTCTATGCCTGTTCCGTTTCATTTTGTAGACATTGTTCATATTTCTACTACAAATTATTGTACTGCATACCATGTATAAAGTACGAAATAAATTATATATATATATATATATATATATATATATATATATATATAATTTTCATGCAATTTCTATTTTAAAACTATGTATTTATGACTCGTGACTTTCTCTACGTGTTATTTGTATTTCTATGTCATATATAAACTTTTGTTTTTCAAGTCTATGCAAATAATGTGGCTAGATCATCTAAATATGCGGCGCACCAGTATTATAATTTAACTTCAGATAAATAGAGGCCAGCAAAGCCCACTCTTTTAAACAGTATAGAGGCCCAACTCAAAAGTCTGTGGTAAGGGGAGTGTGATCAAATACCGTTATATTAAGAAGGCAAAATTCTGCCATAATTTTGGAACAAATTAAGTGCGTAGAGTGCAGTATTTGGATTCCCGACAGTAAACGTTAGGGGATCAGTGATCCCATAGACCCCCGCTAAATTCCAACCCCAGATAACTTACATTTAAATTATTCTACTGGTGGTCCTTGATGATCAGACTTGACTTGAGAGCCAGGGGTTTAACCCCCCCCCCCTCTTGTCAAGCGTACTAATACGGATGCTCTGCTATATTAGATCTGCCTGCAGTTCACATTAACCCCCTACGAATCAAATACTCATTATTAAACATATGGTAAGACTATCTATCGGTGGTCGAGGTAGTAGAGCGGTTAGTGAGCAACATTTTAATCCAGTACCGGGATTTAAATCCCGACGACCTATGTATGTCTAAGGGAAGTGTAATCCGATTCACTTGGCCCATTTAACAGAGTATGTCGGCAGTATTTGCTGCAAAACAACAATATTTAATTTCTGTGCGTTGCCGATAAAGCCAACAGGAGCGTAGGTGATTGATTGATTGATGTTTTACGGCCACTTTTGTGCACAAGGTAGGCTAAATGGGCCGAGCGACTTAAACATATGGTAATACTATCTATCGGTGGTCGAGGTAGTAGAGCGGTTAGTGAGCAACATTTTAATCCAGTACCGGGATTTAAATCCCGACGACCTATGTATGTCTAAGGGAAGTGTAATCCGATTCACTTGGCCCATTTAACAGAGTATGTCGGCAGTATTTGCTGCAAAACAACAATATTTAATTTCTGGCTAACTTCTGGATATCTCTGCCTGTTAAAAGACTCCATTTCTGTTTACCAAGTCTATTCGTATCATCACAATTACAAAATGATCGACACAAGGTTGTTGTTTCATGGAAGGTTACATAATAATCTAAATTGTCATTTTATGCTTTTCAATAATATTTAACATAAAAAACAGAATGTCTACACAACTCAGAATACTTAAATTTAATACATGTCATATCAACACCTGTTAATTAGTGTTTGCATTTGTTAAGAAAAACATAGCCCATTGAATGTAGTATTTATTAATTCCACTTTGAGCAAGGATTACAATAGTTGTTGATTTGTTTGTTGGTTAACTACGCCAAATAAACAAGAATGACGTCACTTTTGAGGTAGAACTTGGAATGTTAATTGTGTGTGTGTGTGTGTGTGTGCGAAAAATTATTGGCAATTGAGAAAAATTGTAATTACATAATCTGGCAAATTCTTTTCAGCGAAAGGAAACCAATCATATGACGTTTGTTAAGCTCTTTATAGTAATGGTAACGTTGATCATATATAGCTTTACTGGGATTATTTATTCTTATTGTTGACTTTTCATATCTGCTGAGACGTGTACGCTGGGTAGTGGCTCGTTCTTCAGGAAATAAAACGGCCTGACGATACATTATGCACATGTCTCACCATGAAAGGTCACTCCTTTTGATTCGGTCCCCAAAATGAATCGTCCAGAGTTTGAATATACGATTTGAAATTTGTTTGCCAGTTCCTTGTTCAACAGTGATAACACGTAGAATATACCAACAATTATATACGGCATACGCTAATACTCACACGTAAGACGTGTGCGCATTGACGCACGCAGGCACACGCGCATACGGACGACGAAGGGGGATAATTTAATTGTTACAACCTCATGTTCCGACAGTTTGTTCCACGAAATCTGTGCCTCATTTCTGACTGTGTTCTAACAGTCCAACATGGCGACACTGTCATTTTGATCCTAGATGTTAGATTTATGAAAGAGAACACGTCACAGGTTTAAAAAAAGTATATTCGGATGCATTGTTTTTAGTTAGTAATGCATTGGTGGTATATATATATATATACCTAATAAATCGGGCTACTCATCAGCATGTAGGGTTCAGCTAATCCGCTTTTCGTAATCGTAAGTGACTAATATGTCACACTCACAGGAAAGCGGCTGTCTGTAGACTACTTACAGAAAGCGGAAGCCTGTATAAAAAGTGCAGTAAACAGCACCTGCCTGTGGTTCAATGATAAACCAATAAATATACAAGATAACTGCTTTGACACTTCAAGTTACCTGAACACACATGAATTCATGCGTCCACACGCGCGTGCATGCAGCGATACACACGCACACACGTTATTAATAAGGTAGGAGAAACAAACATTATAAATAACAGCATAAATGCTGACATAAGCAACAAATTGAGATATAATAAAATGTATCTAAAAGTTATATTTACAGTTTAACGAGAAGATACGTTTATTTATAATGACAAAATATGGGGCCTAGTTCAGTAAAATGGAAATAGTTTATTCGTAAAATTTAAACTTAAACCACTATTGACGATAAGAGTAATGACTGTATTTAAAAAAAATCAGCAGCACGTTTTTGTATATGACACGTTCTGATTTGTTAGTGCGTTTCCACATTTTAGCTAAAATAAATTATATATACATTTGGGACTTTATTTCCTGTGACTTTTCTAGGCACAATTCAAATTTTTCTTCCATGACTTTTCTACCCAGTCAGATGAACAATCGATACAGGATAGAAGAGGGTGGACTAATAGTCTTACGAACCCCTAGTAACATGTTTAAATTATATCAGATAATATATATATATATATTACTTTATATGCATATCCGGACTTTATAAACGTTATGATATATATATATATATATATATATATATAGTTGATATTTATTTTGTTTTGAACATTATGATACAAATGTTGCGTCAAGGACTTCAAACGCACAAATATATTTAACTCTACCAACAACTCTTCTTTTTATTTTTGCACAATGGAATACACAAAGAAAAATTACCTTAGCTTTTTTAATAAGTTGGTATGACCCCAAAACATTACTATTATACAAGTAGATATTTATTTAAAACTTACTTAAGACTTTCGTTGTTTGTATCCCATGTGTCTGTTCGCCAAAAAAAAAATCACGGTGGTGAATACGACATTTGTTGGGAATATGATAGGGAGCATGATATTTACTCATTAAATTGTTTTTAAATTACCGGTATTTAAAGTGCCCACTTAAAACTTGTTATATGTAGGGAGACAGTTTGTAAAAAATAAAAATCAGGAAATTAAATAAAAATATTGCACTAACGAGTGTTTAGCTCCGTGTTATTTGAGTGTTGTCGATGGTTAGAGAAAGCGTGTTCGGGATCTCTGAGTTTCCTAACCAGAGAACTGATTCTCTGAGCTTTGAAATCCAGAAAAGTATTTGTTATTGAGGTTCCTAAGTGGGCTGCAAGAGTGCTTAGTTGTATATTTGTGAAGTGGAAAAATATTTTCGACACTTAAAACGAACTAACAGTCTTTTATATTGTGTTACCAGGATTCTACAGACAAGATTCCCGTGTTTGCTACGTTCGATATGTTATCCGTTTTATGACGAACGTTTCCCGCGCTAATCTCCGTAATAACCCGATCGTTTCCGACATTGAAATCCGATCATTTGCGAGACTTCGAGAGTAGGCACTCAGTTGGCCCTGATGGCTGGTTAAAGTATCACCTTGTTGAATGTCCCTAGCAAAAATCCACTCATTATCATGTAATTTGTCGACGCGGGTATTTTTCTGGCGGATAATGATTGGGTGTGTAACATGACAGAATAAAAAGAACGATTGGTTGATGGGTAAATCATTGTTAACGGTAGCTCTGTGTATATGAATATCTCTCTTGAAACAGTACGAGTTCAGTAGGATTAGTTTATAAAATTAATAATACAATAATATTTCTCACATGATTCGGACCTATCAGAAGAAACATTGATACTGATACTACTGCTACTACTACTACTACTACTAACGGTACTACCTTATTACTTGCTATATTAACGATCAAACTATTCCCATGACAGCAACAAATAAGGATATACATATATTTATAAGCTAATATTGCATTCACAGAATACATTTTTACTAATTCCCTGATACTGATCACACATAACACCAAATGGCGAAGCGTTGATCACCCGAATTGGTATAATTAACAAATAATCCTAATTACTGTTTGTGGCTGTGAGATTCCTTGTACGTGTTACAACGAATAAAACATTGAAGAATGTTGAGAGATCAAAGTGAAACAGGTAGACGTTAACAACACACACACACACACGCATAGTGTTGTGTATAATATATATATATATATATATATATATATATATATATTGTTGTGTGTCTGTGTGTTAAGTACTATAGTGCCGTGTTTGATTCTAAATTTTTATCAACCAAGGCACTCACCAACTTCATAAAATGGTAACGTATAATGATATTATATAACAATAATATATATATATATATATATATATATATATTAAAGTACTATAGATTAATTATAGGTGACAAGTCTGTGCCGTCTTTGATTTGACATTTTTACCAACCAAGGGACCCATCAGCTTCATGAAATGATAACACTTTTCTAAGCTAACAATGAAGAAGAAATCAGTATCCGCGATCGTCGAGTGTGTTCTTAGCTTCTGAGTTCTATATTGCAAATGTTCTACAGCAATAAAGACACCATGTGATCATGACACCATGATCACTATTTAGCAGTTAGTCGGGAATTAGAGTTTGCTTTCTTCGACCACACACAATGCCGCTGTCTTGTTCTTATTCACCGGACACCACTCATCAGTTGGTGCAGACAAACGAATGATACGCTGAAAGATAATCATTCCAATCATTTATATAATTTATGATCATAAAACAAAAATTATGAATGAGTAACTGAATAATTTAAGTGTCTCGGCGTTGGTCACGCTTGATACATATGGCTGACGGTTGACAACTCTCCCTCTCTCTCTCTCTCTCTCTATATATATATATATATATATATATATATATATTAGATGGAAAGATTACTTCGCAGTGGAATGTTTGAATAGTTTTTTTAATACAAATTATAGTTGGCAATTGACAACAATTCTCATTATATCATTACATAGAAAACCATTTGCCAAATGACAGTAAAATCATTTCATTACAAAATACTTTACAACGATTGTGTATAGTTCAACTGGAAAATGTCTACGTCCACGGCATTATTTAACACGATGTGTATATGGTAGTCGACTGGATATAACTGTTAGTACAAAGTTGGTCGTTTGAAAGCGACTATTCGAGATGTAGGATCAGAAATCGTGAAAATGGCCTTGCGCGTACACACACACACACACACACACACATACATATATATATATATTGTATTATATTGTATCTCAAAGCACACGGAAAATCTCGCCGGTCATTCTAAAAGCTAGTTTGAATATTTAAAAATTGTGCGTTAAAACCTGATGATCAACTGAGATCACCAACGACTGGACATTAAACATTGTTATATAATAAATTAAAATAGGAGTAAAAAAGAATAACAAATGCGCACCATCTTAAACATTTAACATCACATTGTTAATCAATTATCGCCAAATGGATCCGGTTGGTCTTCAATGCCTTTCTATGCCTATGGCATTACATCACAAATTTCGCTCACCGTATATAATATAATAAAACGTAGTAGAGTTTTTTTGGAATGAATCCGCTCACCGAGATACACCACCAAACAGATCCAGATAAAACCTAGTTTACACAGGGGAAAAAAACATACCTGCCACACTGTTCCTGTCCCCTTTAACAGGGTCAGCATCATGACAATTGGTATTGGTATTATGGAGCACAGAGCTAACATCCAACCAAAGGCTACAGCCCACCACGGGAAGATGTACTCCCCAACAACTGGAGCCGAGAATGTTGCCACCGTGAAAAGGAGAACGCACTGAAAAGGCATTGATAAACAAAAATATGTACTGCAGATTAACTCCCACTGATACAGCCTGGAATGAAAAATCTGATACATGTTTGGGAACATTTAATGATCAGGTGAGAAGGCCCTCCCGAATTCGTAACACAGCCATCAGTATATAAAGCACTATTGTAGATAAAGCTTCAACAGAAACTAATTCCAGTATATCCTCTACGAACTATATAATACTGATGATCTTGTGCGATGTTTAATAGATATGTCGATGTTATGCTTACAGCTAAGACGGCTGGAGTAATCATAGTCCAACATATTTTCCACCAAATTGTAGGTTTAAAGCCAATCATTAGCTGAATGTCACCATAGAGACGATTAACACCTGAAATAAAAAAAAAACAGAAACATCCGCAATAACGAAATGTAAACATATCAGAAACGTTTCTGATATTTTCTACAATATATTTTTATAACACGAAGAGCAACTTAGAGCAACTCAAGTTCATTAAGACGTTACGTATTATTATTATTATTATCTAAGCTGCCTCAAATATTTTACAAACATTCCTTAGAACTTTCCAAAATCAGACAATAAAGGGACCAGCTCATCCAATGCTGTAGTGATGACCATTTTTCTATTGACAAGTTAATGTTAGTAGAAGATGATCGGACGTCTGTAGTTGAGGGCTGTTGACAGTTACTACATACCGTATCTCCAAGCAATAACCAGACATTCAATTGTCGATATAGTCATAAGGGAAAAGGTAGCCGAGTACCAGTCCATGATCTGAAAGATGTACATTCCTCCCTGGAACAAGAAAGTAGTTTAATTAATTTTCATATTAAAACAATCTTCCATTATTTTCTTCAAGTAGGTCATATGAAAATTGAAAAAATATATAATTAAGGTTGCCTACTCGCACGTACGCACCCACATAGTGATAATCTGTTTCATTTAGTCTCCCAAAATAGTGTATGTACGCTATATTAATAAATTTAAAATTTCATTGATTTGAAATTGTAAATAAAATTACTTACTTATTTACAATTGTCAGTGAAAGATTATCATCAATTATCACATATTATTATGCTAGTATAATTTTTTTTAACAATTAACTTACTATATAGCTGCCGATAGTTTTATAAAATACTGTGGCAAAACAGAATATATTTCAACTTAGATCTAGTGTGAATTAATTAACACTATTATAGTAATATACTATGTACAATTGGCTAAATTATAAAATAAATATACTGCTTATTAAAATATGAATTCCAAACTCAATTATTTAATAGTATTTATAAAGTTTATACTAATCTAATCAGAATATTCATTAATCAATTAGACTGTGTTAAAAGTGTCAGTTAATACTTTGTTTTTAGTATTTTTAGGATAAAAGAGTGGCTTGATAACAAAACTAGTGGTAGCGTCAAGCCCGGTATGACCTGCCATCTAGCGGATAACTGCATCTTATGTATAGTCAGTCACTACATGTTATCGCATAGGATATGACTGGGTATTTTTAAAAAAAAATTAGTTTAGTTATTTATATGTTTGAACTGTATGCTCATAATTCAACGGAACTGAGGTGTGTGTGTGTGTGATTATAGTATATGCCTGTAACACTACCCATTGTCTAATTATAAATGAAGTTATACAAGTACAATAAAATAGGCTTACCTGTGTAACAATTGGTATTCCAAGTAGAAATTCAGCAAAGCACATCAATGCCGTGAATTGCATCTTTCTGCCTTTTAAAAACTTTGGAAATTCGTCAACAAAACCACTTGTCATTGTTTCAAACATACCAAACTGAAGAACAGTATTACAATCAATTGGTTTGCAAGTCCCGTTACTGAACAGCACAAAGAGCGAGAGTTTACATGAATTCAAACAAATTCCATTATGTAGAACTGCTTGGAATTTTGTTTTACATTGAACCAGTGCATTAATGATTACTTGTTTAAGCAATGTTAACGAATATAATTAATACTTTTTAATATTTAATCATATAAAATATGCCATGTGGTTCCATTTTCAGTTTGAAATTTATGCAGTAATGTTATTAGGAAGAACACAGGGTTTGTCCCAGAACATATCCGATGTATCATTAATATACCTGAGTGTCTAAGCCTATGATAACTAGCATGAAAAAGAAGATGACTGCCCACAAAGGTGAAAATGGCAGCAGTGCTAATGCCTCCGGATACACAATAAAGGCAAGACCTGGACCTGAAAAATAGAAATGTTGCTGTTTTACGACGGCCACTTTTCTGCACAAGATAGGTTAAATGGGCCGAGCAACCCCCATAGGTAATGAGGCGAAGTGAAAGATGAAACACCATTCCGATATAACCCGGCCGGGGTTTGAACCCAGATGCTATAGATCTGTGACTAACCGCGCTACCAGTTATGCCATTGAGGAGCCTCTAAGACGTGGACCCCAAATTAAGCTTTTATTTTATTTACTGTGTGTGTGTTTTAGCTGTGTATCTCAAACCGTGACGTTTCTTTAGAGGACTGTTTTTTATATTGTTTTACACTTCTGATTATATCCAAACTGACCTTCCTTTATCTATTGACGTAAGTCGAAGTCTGCTATGACGTAACATACGATGATATAATCCGATGGTCAACAAAAGACAGTCATATAAAGTGTCTATAGATTGTTGATAGATATTATTCAAACCTTGAGAATAATCAGCTATTAATAAACATGACTGGGGTACAATAAATAGCGTAACACGCTTAGTTGACAACACTAATAAACAGATATAAGTATCAGATGATGTCATACAGCTGTACACGATACCCGACAAAAACATAACAAACTTCATATTTAAATTATTAATGTAAATTTAATTTAAACGACTGCGGTTCAGTTGAGTGCTGTAACGACAGTATTATCTGGATGTCCATTTAAAGAGGTAAAAGTATATAATAAAATATATAAATTAGGATCTGGTTGATGAAGGTGGCCATGAGGTGATTGGATGGCTAGAAGGACATTTAGCCAACGGACACTTAGCCATTATTTGCAGGGGGGGGGGGTTTCGCCAACATTCAAAAATTTATATCTTACATGTACATGTATATTGCTATATTTTTGAGTTTATATATGCTCTACCAATATTGTGTTCTGTTCATGGATGTTGCAATTGTAGGCCTATCTTTAGATAAGATGTTAGCAACATAATAATTACTGCAGATTTGTTGTACAATCTGTATAATTATATTATTGTATATCGTTTTCTCCATTGTTATAAATAAACCTAAACATTAATATCCAAATGCAATATGTGCATGTATATTACATTAAGTGCAATTTGAGGATAATTCACGAATTGAAGTCGTGGCAATTAATGTATAATCAATTATTACTCAAATGATGAAGACACCAGTTTCAAATGGATTTTTATTTTGTGAGAGTCGTTCAGTGTGAAGCAATTAGCTCTGGCTTCATTTACAGTGCTTCTTCAAATTGACCAGATCACATGCTCTAGATCACCACCAACGACACTTAATTTAATTCACCTTGAACGCAAGGCTTCCAATGGCTAATGGGATAGAAACGGCCATCCAATATCAGAAATTAAGTTCAACCATGGATATTATAACTACTAACTGAGGGAACCAGAAAGGATGTCTGGACGGTTTTTTGTATGCCAGGCAGATAACTTTCAAAAATCAGATTAGATGGCAGTGTGTTAAAAGTCACAGGAAAAGGTTTCTCAAGTTAGTCAAAATGTCAGTGTTATTTATTAAAATCAATTCCAGTTAGAGATATTTTTTCCCCTAGAAATAAAGTTACAGTGCTTTTAAAACTTGCTTTTATCGAGAATCTTCAGAAAACTTCGGCATTTGATGTCATGTTTGACAAACACAGACGCCAAACACTCGCCGTGGCCTTTTTAAAACTTGTCTTGTCTAGTTAAGGGGAATTGACACCCCAGGCCGTCGCTGTAGGCCATGGCCTGCCTTGTTTAACCTGTGTTACGTGTTCTATATTGTCTTTGTTACATGTATTGTGCCGTATATAATTGTGCAAATGGGTCTGCCAGTGGATAGAGTATGCATTAATTCCACCAAAACAAGACTCGTTTGCGCGATTGACTGCGAAACATAAACAGAGTGCTGCGGAAGTCAACTTCCAACAGCAAGCTCTGTGGCAGACACTTCGAGAAAGAGATGTTCGTTATTTCGCCGTCTATTGGATATGACATGAAGAGTGTCAGGCGCACAGAAGATGCTATTCCAACCATATTCGAAAAACTGGGTGATGCCAAGACCAAACGAATTAGCAGGTTGATTCATGGAGAAACTGAATAAAAAATGGGTATGTATGAGCAATAATAGGGAAATCTTGGGAGCAAACGATTGGACATTCACCAGTTGACGCTACGTAAGTAAAATTTCACTTATTCGCCAAAAAATTAAACTTAGGCCTACTCAAAGTTTCTTATGGCTGTGTATTGTAGACACTACTAAACTGTTAAAATTTTAGGTGTCCCACCGAGGGTGGCATATTCTTGTATAGGCCACATATCATATGGGAGAGCTCCATGCATCCATATTCCCATTCAAGCCCAATGTCTCAAAGCCTCAATTAACCTTATACCAACACAAACAAATACACACCAATCCAACTCTTGTTGCGGGCCGGGGCGGGGTATCGCGGCACAGGTGGCTGCGCTGGGTCCATGTATGCACTTGCTGCAGGTAATTCCTCACAATTAATATTGTCTGTGACCCCTTTTCGCTAGTTGTTCGAAGTTGTAGGGCTTGATATCCCCGAGAGTGTCAAAACGTTTACTCGGAATCTGACATTCAACTGGTGAGAACGCTTGTAAACAAAACTGTGGCACTACGTGATGTTTGTCAAACATGACGTCACGCGTTAATCGTTAACGAGTGTTTGGTACACACCAGCAATGGCTCGTGAAAGTTCGGAAATTGAGGATTTAGGGAACATTTTAATGGCAAAATAATATATGGTGGTTAGAATTGTTTTGAGTTGTGTGGTAGTGCATCCGATAGGTAATAAAATAATTGTTTGTTACGTTATATTTACTTCGAATTGTGAAATTTCTTTTCCCGTCACCTTTAAAGCAACGATCATTGCAAAGGTGTCATATCTTCATCTCTTGGCCATAGTCAGCTATTTAACACTAAACTTCACAACCATGATGTAAATCCGATGGGAACTGCAATTGCCAAAACCAAAGTCGATATGAAACATTTAATAGCCAACAGGAGAGAACAACCAGCAATAGTGGTGTCTGCCAAACTTGCTGAACTTCCTGCTGCTGCCAGGCAGTTATTTGGTGAGGAAGATGCAATGAAAAGGATGATACGACGAATACACAAAGGTCAGGCCCCTCCAGTCATATGGCAGGCTAAATAGGCCGAGTGACCTCCAAAGGTTGTTAGGTGGGATACAATGTCACAACAACAATAAATAATGAACTATGACAGGAGTTAATACAATCGTTCTGTACATGTATTTACGACTGTGTTTTAACACACACACACACACACACACACACACACACACACACACACACACACACACACACACACACACACACACACACACACAATTACTAACCTGAAGTGATAACTTCACTAACTGGAAGATCAGCTGTATATGCCAAGAAGCCAACAACTGAGAAGACAACAAACCCAGCAAAAAAGCTCGTCATACAGTTAATAACGGGAATTAGTATAGCATCCCTGAAAGACGATAAAATCATTAATTAATTTGTTTATTTGTTACTTCTGATTTAAACTTAGCGATGTAAGAACTTTTAGTTAAAGGGCTGTTCCCGTTAACATCTGGATTAGAGATTGGCATAAAGAGACATCCTATTGTCACTATATTCTTTATTTCATATAACCATGATGATTGATGTTTTATGGCCACTTTTGTCCACATGGTAGGCTAAACGGACAGAGCGACCTCCAATGGTAATGATGATGATGATGATTGGTGTTTTGCGGCCACTTGTGTTCACGTGAAGTCAAAGATGAAACACTCTTTAGATATACCAACGCTCAGATTCGAAATGGGGTGGTAGTGACCTGTGATCCAACGCAGTACCAGTTAGACCACGGAGGCACTCAAGAAAGGGGAGCTACTCATTTCCGGATTAGTGACCCAGTTTATGCCCTAGTCAACAATGATTTAATATTCACAATAATTTTAGTCCCCCAAATGTAGTTTTTTTTTTGCATTTTATTTTTATGCATTCTCTAGTTTCTGGAAATTACCCAAGGAAATAGGTAGATTTGATAATACCTCATCTGACTCAGTTAAAATGTAAAATTCACAGAATTATATAATATAATAATAATGCGTTAGGAAAATATTCCGTTCATTTCGAATTATATTTTGCATGGGAACGACGGAGAAATTACAGTAAAATCAAGGTCCGCTGGGAAAATAGGTACTTACAGATGGATGGTAACAATACACGGTACTCTTAGGGATTGTGAAATGTTGATGTTTTACGGCCACATTTGTGCACATGGTAGGCTAAATCAGGAAAGCGATCACTGATGGGAGTACAATGAAACGAAAGATAGATCACTCTCTAATCATAGCAGGTGGGTTCTTGGATGCTGGTGTTAGAAGATTGTGGGCAACCACATTAGCAGTTTGACAACGGGGAGGCTCATAAAATACGGTTGCAGTGTTAGAGAATGTGTATGAAATCATAATGAAATATTTCGGATTTATGAGAATGCATTACCTGTAACAATTATTGTTAAATCTGTTATAACTTGACATCGTTATAAGACCTCCATAAGCTGGTCCCAGAGAATAGAATATCTGAGCACAAGCTTCTATCCAAACCTAAAAAAGAAAGATAATGGTATAACAATGTGACCACATCAGACATATATATATATATATATATATATATATATGATGTGTGTGTGTGTGTGTGTGTGTGTGTGTGTGTGTAATTTGTGATTATATGCATGTTTGGAAATTGTGAATATTAGCAATGTTACTATTGCGAACATCACTTCTGTGTGCGCGCGCTTGTGCAATTAAGTTTCAAAAAGAGCAAAAATACTTGTTCAGGTTCACAATTAATTAGAAAAAAGACTTGTTCAGGTTACGTACCTTAAAGTCAAGAAGACGAGAGAAGTCAGGAGTTAGATAATAGAGTATCCCAATCTGAGATCCAGGAAGTGTAACGCCACGTACAAGTAAGACTATCAACATCAGGTACGGCATTGTAGCAGTAATATATACAACCTATATATATATATATATATATATATATATATACCATAAACAAATAAATAAATAGACGAACAATAAATGCTACAAATTATATCACAATTCCTAGCTTACTACTGACCTTTCCAGAACTTTTGACACCTTTACAAAGACACGCAAAAACGATGATCCACGCCAGCAATAGGCACAGTAATAATGGCCATCTTATACTACCCAGATTATGAATGCCATCAGTCAACTGCAAGACGTGGTTTCTGGATAATGAGAAACATTTGTTTATCATTTGCCCTCATTACTCTCACTGGTCAACTTCAAACAAACTCTTCTGACATGCTATCTAACTAAAATGATTTATCTATGGACCACAGTGTATTCTTAATGTATTAACATTCACTGGGAAAAAAACTTGAAATGAAAGCATATTACAATATTTGTTCAGGGATAGTACTATTAATCATAATGTGAATAGTATCGTATAAACTGTAAAAAAATATACGCTACTCTGTCAAATGCTCTTTCAGATCAACACAATACATCACTTACTCCCAAAACTCAGTAGTTGGGGTGATCATTTTCAGTGTGACATTGGCAGTTGTGTTACGAGATTTCATGATGGATTTTCCGAGTGTCGAGTTAACAGCCTGAGTGTCATTCAAGCGTAACGTGGCGTTACTAGACTGGATTCTGGCAAGACAGGCGGCCGTGTTCCATTCATTATCGCAAGTGGTCCACGGTAAGATACCCGTACTGAAGCCAGTAAACGCTGCATACATATAGTACAGACTCCAGGCCATGATGACATTGTAATATACGCAAACAATACCCGATACCAATATCATGGCATAACCAAGACCTGAAAAACAAACAAAAAATATAAAGATGTGTACTGATTCTTTCTGATTAATTAATTTCAACGAAGGAATAGTAAACATTGCCACACTAGCTTAAACAATAAAAGCTAACTCCAATAAAACAAGTTCAACTCGGCTTCTTTGGAATAAGTCTTCTTAATTTATACTCTTATTAAGAAGAAAAAACGAAAGAGTCTAAGAACTTTGAAACACGATATCGTTTTGTTTATTGTAGTGACTATATGCAAATAATATTTTATTGTAGCTTCTCTACACGAACATTAAAACAATTTCTATGTGATCACTACTGTAAACAATATATATATATATATATATATATATATATATATATATTATTTTATGCAGTGTTTGTACGTGTAGCGGCATATGATGTCAGACGAATAATAGGCATTACTTAACCATCAGTGTTTAGCAAATATAATTTAATGTTCGCTATCGAGATCCTAAAGTGTTTTAGATAATTCATAAAAATGGTGCGTCTAAGAAGCATTCACCATTTGCACGTTTTATCGTTGTCAAACAACACATTTCTTACCTTTAAACATTGGACTAATAACCCATAATGACATAGGACTACGGCTTGAGAACTGGCCAAGACAAATCTCCATAAAATACAGAGGAATGCCACATAATGACAAAAACAGAACATACGGAATTAGGAAGGCTCCTAAAAAGAGACAAGACAATGTTTTATGACAATATTATGTAGGATCATAAAATATTTTCTAGGATTAATTATCTTCGGAGAGGTAAATATCAACAACGTTTGGGCTAAGGTAATTCCACATGGATCAAAATATAGGTGATAAACTTATTAAACATTAATGAAAATGACATATTGATATATTCATATAAACATATATATATTTATATATATATCTCAAAGAGTATGAGTGATATTATAAAGATACAACTGAAGTGTCAATTTATTGATAATGTTAAATAACATAAACCCAAACCTGTTTCTTTGTGTAGAATTTTAACTTTATAATTTTTACTAATATTTCATTTCTTGTTTTTAACTACATCATCAATAAGACGATGGTTACTGAGTATAAATTATTTATATTATTATCGACACTGACTGAATAACAATTGTTACTGATTAAACATGAAGCTCAGTGTAGCTAACGTTTGTGTGTTTCAAAAATATTAGTCCTTTCTCTCTCCCTCCAGAGAGAGAGAGAGAGAGAGAGAAACTATTAGTTGTACTGCTGACGTAATAACTGGATAGCTAATGTAAACAAACGAACGAACGAACAAACGCAACAAAAACAACAACAAGTTCACTGACCGCCACCATTCCTCATACAGAGATATGGAAACCTCCAGAGATTGCCCAATCCGACAGCATAACCGACACAGGAGAAGACAAAGTCTAACTGTCTGCTCCATGTACCCCGTTCATAGGCGACGGATCCAGTTTCTGTGTTTGTTGACGTCACTTCTTCGTGACATCCGCCGTTCTGTAACGCTATCATCGCCTTCTTGGATTCGGCCGACTCTGCTTCATTTGGTGACGTCATGCTTGATAGCTGTCAGCCTGTATCGGTCGAAAATATACATCTACTTGATTGAAAGTGAATACTTGTACTTGTTCAGCAAGTAATAGGGCGCATCTCCACATGGCTTAACAGATAGACACAGTAGAACCTGGTTTAAAACCCGGTCCGAGTTCTGTCTAAAGTGTTTCATTATTCACTTCGCTCTATTACCATACGATATCATCCGGCCCATTTAGCTACCATGTGCCCTAAAATAGCCACATTTAACTTTACATTGCGGAAATTAAGGTAAGAAAGACGCGCAAAACACCTCTCTCTCTCTCCCTCTCTCTTTCTCTCTCTGGGGGGGGATCAACACTTGTCTTGATTGTGCGCGTACGATTCTCTGGGGTGTGAGTATATAATTGTCTGTCTGAGGTGTGAGTGTACGGTTGTCTCGGTTTGAAGGTACAGTTATCTCGGTTTGAGTGTATGGTTGTCTGGGTGTGAGTGTACAATTGTCTGGGTGTGAGTGTACAATTATCTGGGTGTGAGTGTACAATCGTGTGGGTGCGGGTGGAAGCGAACTTCACGATTTATAACCTACGAGAGAGAGAGAGAGAAAGCACCAATAATACTGCACCCAATAAGAATTTATAAAATATGATTGTGTCAAACCTTGCCATGTCGAGGTACCAAGATTTGGGAGAACTGAAGACGACTAATACAATCAGATAAACGGGAACATAAGGGAAGAACCGGAATGTCAAAATGCCAGAATGACCACCTTGGCCCAATCAACCGAAAGAACAATAAAACTATTCCTCGAAGTACACCAAGAACTAGTCACAAGTGTACAGATCATCTGCTGAACGAGACACAGAAAATAATTCTAAAACGGAGGCGAGTTGTAATCGTCATAGTAACACGTCATGTTGCTCATTGATCCAGCCAAGATGTCAGCCAATAAAGTAGAAAAGGCCGACGCGGGTTACAGTATTCAGTCAATCAGTCAGTCAGTCAGTCAGTGAATGATTGTTTAGCCCAGGAGCTGGTTACGAGAGTTACTACCTCGGGAAAATCGTTGATCACATGAAAGCTTTTTCATTTCGGAACAAACACCCAATAACCCGAAGACTTCCAGAATGCTAAAGAATGGACCAACGTCTTAGTAAAGTTATTACAGAGTTTAACGCAATTTTATAACAAACAATGTCATCTTTTAAAATAACTGTTGAAAAATATTGATTAAATAGTTGTATTACAGGAGAAAGCACTTTTCAATTAAACTGTTCACGTTTACGTTCAATTTTGATTTTTAGATATACCTTATGTCAAAGTCCAACTTATCTAGGTGTGTGGGTGTGTTTTAGGACACAAACATATGGTGAAATTGGCTTACAACATCAACCCCCATAAACATCCTTTAAAACATACACTCCTATAAATCTATATATAAATATATATATACATAGTTCAAACTAAGCATAGAAAAACCTTCACCTCCAAACATACGTCGACCTATTTATTATGTCTCGGCTACTCATCAGCTTTTCGTAGGCTACGTGAGGAATGGGTCACGCCCACAGGGAAGCGGTAATATGTAGGCTACATACAGAAAACGGAAACACATACAAAACAAAAAAGTACCATTCGACACCACAGCTCGCAGTAAACAACAGGTCTGATTCAAGGATAAATTAATACACTTAGAATTTACATTCGGCGGTAATTTGCTGTGGTTCAAAAGAAACCTATACATTGCCGACCATAATGTATGCTGATGGCTGTAAAACAACATTTTACATTTGTTTGTCGTAATAATAGTAATAATAACAACAACAAAACACCAATAAATTAACAACAAAAACTAAATAGGTAGTCTATCAATCAGTTGTGCAAGATTCAAACTATGAATCAATTAAAACTTTATGAAATACGGAAATAACAATTACGGGAATAACAAAATACAGACTAATTTTATCATGGCTGCCCAATACTACGAGGGCTGACTAGACTAAAACAATAGTGTATAAATAGATGTTGGCTAATTCACCTCCACCTCTGAATAGCAAAACAGAATGTATAATAATGAATAAATTGTGCACCAGCAGCGTCCTTGGAATCCTGTAGATAATAATAATATTTAATGAAACAGCCTTACTAGTATGTGACATTCGAAGGCGTTCTACAGTGATAGCCCAAATAATTTGTAAAAATACGAAGATATCTGAACGATCATCTTCACTTATCTGTGAAAGCAACCCTGAACAGGTGTGTTTTTAGAACGGATTTAAACTTTTCAAGAGACGACGCATTTATAATTTCCACCGGCAACCTATTCCACAAAGTGTAGGGCTGCAACACTAAACGCACAATCACCACATTGAGCCGAGACAGAGGCACCTGCAATAGTATCTGACTGACTGATCTGAATTTGGAGATGACTTTCTGATGGACACCAGTTCCTACAGGTATCCAGGTGCCATGTCGCATTAAGTTGTTAGAAAATCTTGAAATGGATGCCCTCTCTAACAGGTAGTCAATATTGTTTTTGAAGAATTGGGGTGATATGATCACATTTTCGAGTATGTCACTGTGCGATCTTCACTATTGTGATGATGATGATGATTGATGTTTTACGGCCACATTTGTTCACATGGCAGGCTAATGGACCGAGCGACGTCCAAAGTTAATGAAGAGAAGTCAAAGATGAAACACCCTTCTGATATGCCGACGCCGAGTTTCGAACTCAGGTGGTAATGATCTGTGGTCCCACCTGCTACCAACTAGACGACGGAGGCGCCCCGATATGCCTATATGGGGGGGGGGGTTACAATAGTCCATACGAAATGTAACAAAGTGATTGATCACGAAAATGAATGCCATTTGTGTCAAGAATGTTGTTATACTGTGGATGTTCTTAATGTGGTAGTAGTAGCAGCTCAACATGCTGACGTGACACGTTCATGCATATTAATACATTTGCCAAACATAACTCGTAGATTTGCTTGCTGATTCATTAGGTGTAATAGAAGGTGCACCAATCTGTAATGCTGGTGTGTTTTTTGTATGGATTTAGCATAATGTGGTGAAATCGAATAGATAATATTTATTTTATTATCATTTAATTCTAGAAGATTTTGAGAAAGAGATGAAATTTAACTTATTGTCAGGATCCAGTGATATATATAGCTAGATAAGAGTACCGATGATATTCAGACACCATCCACTACTGTGATTGACAAAACATACATATCAGACATTGAAGACGTATGCTGGGAAATGATTTACCGGTCATCTATACAAAAGTCACTCATATACTATTTCCAGTATGTTCCATTTGTTGGTGAAAACCAAGATACATGATCAAGGAATATGACTAAAAATGTATACGCCTTACCTTCTCGTTGCCACCGAAATCATAGGCAGTGTGTCCCAGTCATCAATTATCTGTCAGTAATACTGTCAGCCCGTCTACATCAATGAAATGTAGAAGATAATCACTAGCCAGGTTAAATCTTTTCGCCTTTCTTACGCGCAACGGAAGCTCACAGCTTCTCCATATATATATATATATATATATATATATATATATATATATCTAATATCCAAATGGAGAGGTATAATGAGCTCCGGTGGCCTAGCGGTTAAGGACCCGACACTTGGTGCCAACGGTCACAGGTTCGATCCCAGCAAGAGGTCGAAACTTTTCCAGAGATTAATTTCTCGGCTCACAACATCATTGGTGGTTGACCACGTTAAATGGCGCTGCCGTCTCCACTCATCAGGGTATTTCGGCTCCATCCTATCTTATCCGTATTGCTCCCCTGTGAGTGGTGGACGCGGGGGGGGGGGTAATTTCTCAACCACTCCAACATAGAGGCTGTGCTGAATAAGCGACAGCCTGGGGATTCTCCCCGAAAAACAAAACAAACAACAACAAAACGGAGAGGTATACATCTTTGGCTGGCTCCATAGTTGTAAAACGGTTTGTGTTTATGCCTGCTCGCGTCTACGAGCGCGTGCTTGCGTAGTTGCTTGGAAACAACCCCCTCTGTCATGATATAATATGCATACACGTTCGGCTGTTACCGTCTTAGAATGAACAAACAGTTAGAAACTGTGTGCTATTTCTCGCTGTTACATTTCCTCGTCGTCTGTATACAATATTTCACACAGATGAGACACTGTTGGCTGATTGACTAAGGTTTTAACGACCACTTAGTGTACTGGACGAGATGATCACAGTTACGCAACTATTCAAAAAGTTCATCAATCATCGTCTAAACCCTTTCGTCTTCTTTAGCAGCGTATCTTGTTTGTTTTTGGTCGTTTCCCTGACAACATATTGTGGTCTCTGTAATGGGAAATTCTGCCAAAATCTGGAAGTCGGTTCACAGGTGGCATAGTTTAAGATTTTATCCCGTGGTTTATTCAATTACCGTCAGATTAGTCGTCCTTCAATAAATTTGAACAATGTTCGATATATATATATATATATATATATATATGAAACAAAATTCGTCTGTCGGAGAGTAAGATCTGGTGTGTGTGTTTGGGGGGGGGGGTCCGATAACGTGGTATCATATTATGCTGCAGATCTCCAGATCTGAGTTCTAATACGACTGTTACCCGTGTCAAGCACATGTTTTATTTATCCAGGGATTCATCTCTGGATCATATGTCAGAATTCCTCACCCACTGACTCACGTAGAAAACTTTCATTACATTACATTGTGTAAAATCTCCACCTCACTCACTCACTCACTCACTCACTCACTCACTCACTCACTCACTCACTCACTCACTCACTCACTCACTCACTCACTCACTCACTCTCTCACTCTCTCACTCACTCACTCACTCACTCACTCACAGAACAATATGATCTGACTGTTACAGAATATATTGTTTTAGCTGATGCCATGCATTATGCTGTCTTCTTCGTTTGACTTACATATATGAATAACACATATCGGAATATCGACTATCTTCTGGGAAGCGTTACTTTGAACTATTGTGTTGATGTACACTGCATCATGTTATCAAATGAGTTAACCCTGTGAGATCTGATGTCAAATTAACGTATGCAATACAGTATATAACACTCTTAGGTTACAGTTCCGCGCCGGCATTTACGAGTATTAAATGGGAAAAGAGGACAAATTGTTCATGGGGATAATAGGTCATAACTTTTTTAATTGAAAACTCTTAATTAAAATACACCAAAACAATGCGGAAGGTCCACAAATATCGTGGGAACAAGAATAACTGCAAAGGCAGCAGTGTGTTAGCGGACGTGGCTTCTGTGACCCAGGAATTGAAAGAAAATAATAGCGCATATGGAGGTGATCTAGACAGAAGAACCAAGAGACTTACTCATGATATGATATATAATATGATTTATCATGCGAAGGAGATACTTTTCTCTCCCGATTTACTCTTTGGTATTGGCTTGAAATAAACCACAAGCGATTTCAAGAAGGTCCTACAGTTTATTATTTAAGTCCGATTCATTATTGCTGTATTAATTGTAATTGTATGAAACAACCGCCTGCATGGTGGATTTATTATAACGTCTGTTCAGGTGAAGAGGTTTTGAAGATGAGTTTCGTATATACAAGGAGCGGTGTTGTTCGTTATTGTTTTCTTTTATTATTTGGTTACAGAAGGACATGGTCGCTGATAGTCTTTAAAAATAATAATAATACTAATAATACAAAATTTATATAGCGCCCTATATAACCTGTAAGAAGGTTACTCTAAGGCGCTTGACAATAACTAAATCTATGGATGTAAGAGATTTACATCTTTAAACATACATAATTCTTTCCAGCCAAATACATAATATATTCAGCTAGGAAAAGCTGAAACAAAAAGATTAGTTTTTATCTTCTTTTTGAAGGTATCAAGGGTCTTGCACTTTCTGGTGGTTACTGGAAGATTATTCCATAAGTTTGCAGCAGCCTTTCTGAAACATCTATTACCGTATGTCACTCCACGTGTTGTTGGTACGGCTAAGAATGCTCCAGACTCAGACCGTAGAGACCTTGTCGGCTGATACGGAACGACAAGTTCCTCTAAGTACCATGGGGAAGTGCCTTGAAGTGCCTTAAAAGTGTACATCAAAATCTTGTACTGCGACCTGTATATAACCGGAAGCCAATGCAGGGAGTTCAAGACTGGTGTTATATGTTCTCTTTTATGAGTGCGAGTGACTAACCAGGCAGAAGAATTCTGTACTTTCTGTAGCCGTGTCATCAGTGTGCTTGGAAGACCACACATGAGTTTTGCAAGCATCCAATGTGATGTACCGCCTGATATAACCAATATTACAAATTTGGTAATACCAGGCCTTGGATATTACATTTACTTGTCTCTCCATGGTCAGGGATGTATCAAAATATACTAGTTTTTCCCTGACGATGCTACAGAAACAGTAGTATTACCTACCTGAAGCCGTAATTCCTCATTCATCCTAACCTGATGTTTTGGGTTAAAGATAATGAGCTCTGTCTTTTCCTCGTTTAACTTAAGCATGTTTGCACTCATCCAAGTACTGATATCAGTCAAACAAGCTTCTAATTTCTTTGCAACGTCGGACCAAGTTGTTTTGGGCATGATCGCCATATAAACTTGGGTATCATCTGCATAACAGTGGTAGAGCAAATTATGTCGTCGGCTACATATCGCACCAATTGGTTTTGAATACAAACAGTATTTACGTGGTCCAAGTACCGATCCTTGTGGCACCCCAAAATTCAAGCACTTACCTTCTGATGTCGTCATTCCTATGGCAACACACTGAGATGTGTCACTCAGATAAGATTTGATCCAGGAGAGGGCACTTCCGGTTACTCCAAACGAATGCTCAAGGCGCGTTTGAAGGATCTTGTGATCTATGACATTGAAAGCAGCAGATACGTCAAGCAGAACTAATGCCGCCATACACTTCCTATCTAAAGCTTCAACAATGTCATGATGGACCTTCAGGATCGAGGTCTCTGTAGAGTGACCGGTACGGTAAGCTGACTGAAGATTATCATGCAGTCTGTGACTACTCAAATCGGTCTCCATCCGCTTAGCAACCAGCTTCTGCAGGATCTTCGACAAGAAAGGCAGATTAGACCCTGGGCGGTAATTTTTCAATTCCTCTTTATCCAGATTTGGCTTCTTCAGCAGTGGTCTAATATTGGCCTTTTTGAAAGAAAGCGGAACCTTGATCACCAGTGATTTGTTTATAATAGCCGTAATCAAAGGCAGTAGGTATTCCAGCACTTCTTTCAACAGGTATGTAGGTAATGGGTCTAGTACGCAATATTTTGAGGGAGACTTAATGATAATATCACGTACCTCGTCTTGAGTGGCAGGCCAAGTTTTGTCAGAGGCTGTCCTTCAAATTTGATATCAGCGCTCATCACGACAGCGTCGCTTATTGGAGATTTGTGATTATCAATGTCGTCTCTAATGTTTGTAATTTTCCTCATGAAGAAATCACTTAACTTGTTGGCCAAGTGCTCATCAGATGAACAGCTTGGCAGAATGATTTCTCCTTTATGTCACGTCAAATTCTTAGTGATTCTGAACAGACATTTTTGACTGTTCCCACATTCCGCTATCTTGTCTGAACAATAAGTCCTCTTGGATCTCATGAGAAGCTTTCCTACTTCTCTCATTCTCTCACTTAGTATTATTGCATGAAATGCGCGGATGTTCCGCTTTCATTATTCAGATTAACCTTAAATCAAGGTCCTTAATTAACATCCTAGCTAATTATAAGACCATCGACAGACTGGTCGTGTCATCTTATTAAATGAATTACTGAAATAGAGCGCTGAAGACGATCTGTAGCAGAATATAGTACTCACTCAGGTAGCGATGTATTCGGATAATTTCAGCTCCATTTCATTTGTACTATTCTTCTATGAAGAGAGCGGCGAGCTAGGTGATTATGTCAGATGTCAGCCGTTCATCATGATTTTCAATATCTTATGACTATTATACGTATTATCAAAACAAGTAAATAAATCCCCCATCAAAAACTTCAAATCTAGGTCTGGGGATACAGATAGTTCCCGCTATCTACTGCGCGTTAACCAGAATAGCAGTTGCCATGCTGACTAATATATATATATATATATATAGTTGTATTCAGAAGTCTCTCTCTCTCTCTCTCTCTCTCTCTGTGTGTGTATGTTTGATATATCAAAATTCTTCAATGAAAGAAATCCCACTATAATTCATAATCTTTCTTATACATCAAAACTTAACATTAATATGTATTATTACTGACATATTAAATATCTAATTCGCACACAATTCAAAATAGTTGTTTGATTAGACAATTTCCGCGACGACTGCGCCATCTAGCGAACGTCCGTTTGCAGGTCGCGTTTGACCGGGCCCGCTGAACCATATGATAAAAAACATTTTTTTACCAATCGTGAGATCACGGATATCACAATATGCTTTATATATTGATAACATTGATAAGATGTTTATTACAATACCTAACTTTATGATTTATTTTCAATAACATGTATTTTGTTCAGGCAAAAATAAACTGTCAAATTTCCTCATACAAATAATCTTATCTATTTGTAATAATTCTACGCTATATTTAATATTTAAATATTCAAGTAATAAAAATTCAACTGCTACAAGAACTTGTAGGTCGATTTAGTTCTGTGAATCCACCAAAATGTAAATTTACAAACAATAATTAGTGAATTACACGTTTTGTTCCATGCTACTACATGGGTTCACTGACCCACAAACCACAATAGTGGACTGCGCAGGTTCGCGGAAATTGTCTATTAATCATAATCGAAACAATACAAGTGTCAAGGTGAATCTCGACGTTTTGACCGGCGAAAATCTTAGCTCCACCCACTAGGACCGCTCTACACCAGATGGAGCCACTATCGGAAAAGAAAGCAGGTATCTGGGCTGTTTCATCTCTAGCCTAAACTTCTCACATTCACTGCGCACCGCATAAGTATTGTATCATGATGGAATTTGACGCAGTGATAACATATTTGGATGTCCATGGCATAAAATGTATTTCTTATCGCCACCTATGTTTTAAAAAGTTATATTAATCAATGTAATTACACAACTTGTTATTTTGAGTTTATATACCAGAGTTATCATTTATGTTCATTCGTGATCGTTGCTTTCAATACTGAAAAATCATTTAATTTTCAATAACCTGTACGTAATAATTAAGTTATTCTGTTATTATCCACATCACCAAAATACAACGAAACATTTATGTTATCATTACGGTATGTGTTAACTGGATAATGATAAATCATGTATTTTATTTTACTTATATTGTATGTTTAGACAATTTTAATAACAGAATCCCAAACTTCATTTATGAAATGTTAAACAATAACCGCCCTTCGAGTTTCCTGTCAATATGAATAAAATGCAGATGTGTTGCCTCGATATCCATGAAATGTGAGTTAAAAAACACTTGACAACGAAAACAAGACAACACAAAACGACGCACTATCCTACCCGCTCAAAACTAGGACAGAGCATTTTTCTATGCAACGTTAATATCGTCTGGTCTCGAACAAAACGAGATATCCGGGTTATATTCATGTAAACATGTCAGGTCTTTATAACTGAAAATTGTCGCCTGCTCATTTAAAGGTCTCCCTATTCAACGACGTGACTATCATATATGATGATTGAATAAAAGTGAGTATTGGCGTACAGCCGTGTTGTGATTTTATTTTGGATTTCTACGTCGTAGTATTTTCGTTTCGACCACAACACAGATACTCCGAGCCTGCGTGCTTTCCAACCAACTCGGCAAGTGGCAGTGGCACTGCCAGCACTCGAGTTCTGATGGTCAGTCGTCCACTTTATTCCGTTATTGATTTGACATGAACGTTGATCGTATGAGTTATTTTACTTTCATGTGATGCCATTTATTTAAAGCTATGTCTTGTGACATGTCTGTTTTCACTTAGACTGGCCAGTCCCAGAGACGGCAATAGTTGACTAGACTAGTCACTAGATCTAAATTAGTTTGAAGTTTCTGTACCGATTCGACATTGGTGAGTGCCAGAATCTGTAACCCACTAACCCTCCCTTTCACTCTGTTTGTGACATGCAGAAGTAGGGTAACTGTTGACAGTCCCAGACAAACAGACAACTAATGCCATATGGATGGCTCTGTCAGTGTGTGGCTGTTTAAGACATTATCAAATCATTGTACAGTGTCAGTGTGATTAATGGTTACTTCAGTACTTTTTTGTTTGCTTTATCAGGTAAAACATGTACGTGTAATGTGTATACAGTACAAATAGAGTACATAATACATATTACCAGGATTTTGTTAAACACCAGGATTGCACACAAAAATATGACTAAATTAAATTTGACTTAGCATAACAAGAATATAGCATAGACCAGATTTAATATGAAAGTAAATTATAAATACATAAAATGATTGAAATAAGAATTTCCTATACTATAGAGCTAACCATTGCAAATAAATTTTTACATCACAGATTATTACACCATATTGTATGAATCTGGTATTAAAATCATATTGGTCCCTTAACATGGAAATTTTATGATAATTAGAAGCTTGATTATTTATGATTTTGAACATGTGGTTTAATTTAATTAATTTATCTTTACTTGAACAAGAATGATTTTAGGAACTGTCTACACTATGTGTAGCATTCTTTTAGACCCCATGTCTAAATGTACCTGAGGATGCACACACATATGTTTTTGTGCGAGGATGTGCCTGCATCTCTTTTTGAAATGATAATGGCAGAGTTCGTTCTAGGTTGATAGAATTGCACATGAATCGCTGCCCTAATGTTTTCTTAAACTACAGGTTTAATCAATTAAACGTCTAGTTGTAGAGTTTATGTATATCAACATGCATGTACATTTAAACCCCAGTACTATAGATATGGCAGTTAGAGTAATGCATTAACCTGAAGCGTTTTCTTTCAGGTCACTGGATAATGCCATTAAAACTACAACTTGTGTAACTGGAAATAAAAACATGCGCATAATAGTACACATAGTTACTGCCATGATTTTAACCATTTAACAGATACCAAATTACTTTTGGGAATTTGGGATTTAAGCTGTTTTGTTAGACCAGAATAAAAAAGGTTTAATCATATTCAAAGTGGCATTGAATGAGGGCAGATATCAAAAGTTTAAAATTTTTTAATATGGTTTCCACACATCCCTGAAAACCTATCAGTTAGTACCCTGTAACATGACTTCATGGACCAATAAATATTTTTAACATGAAGATGACCCCTGAAAGATTCTTATTTCATGATTTTATATAATCTTCTCTTTCATATCAAATATGAGAGGAAATAACAATTGCCTATTAACTGAAAACGCTCTTGATTCTTACACTTAACGTAACTTAAAAAAACAGAACTATGCATAAGAGGTTTTCAATTTAGCGCTCTAACCACTGCCCTATAGAGTACTCTTTATGCCTATTTGACTACCGATCATGTGAGTGATGTTAGTATTTGGGAGACATGGAGTCAATTTTGGAAAAATGGAATTCATGAATTGAAGTTTGTTACAAAACATTTTATCCACAGATTAATTTACCATTTAATTTTTATTTTGGAAATATTTCTTCCATGACAATCCTACTTGGAACATAAACTACTAGAAGTAGGTACTCTGAGTACCTACTCTAATCAGTGATTGGAGTATCTAAAAAATGGAATTTATCAATTTGGAACTGGAATTGATAAATCTGATTTGGAATTGACCAAATGGAAATGTCTGGTACTTGGAACATGAAGAGCACACTTAATTTTATACTGAATCATTCCATTTAGAAGCCATCATGATTTATTTTAGGGGGTTATATTTATGTTCTGCTAATTGGTTTAGGAAATTAGAAATCTATTCTATCCTAGTAATGACTTGATGGTATTTTGCTGCACAGAATTTAATTCTGAATAGTTTTATATGTAAAATGTTCACATCTACTCAGGTTGTACATAAATCATAACATAGTATATGTGCCAATGCTACTAATGTGTGAAATAGAATTTGTTACTGCACCCACAGGACTTCTTTAAGTTTCCAGAGATCCAATTTTGCCACTAAGTCCTCAGTATGTCAATAATCCCTAAACACTAGTAATCAGTCACTTACTCTGTTGGCATAAGTTTACACAGTTTTAGTATGGTCAAGGAAATATCTTTGATGTTCACAGTAATCATATACTCATGTCAAAGTTTCAACTGAATTAATTCCAATTTCTTAAAAATTATCGATATATAGATAGTTCTTTTCAGATAATCATAATTATACACAAGTGTGTGTGTGTGAGATAGTTAATTTGTAATGAATTACTTAGCATTTATAATTATGAAGACCTAGTTCCTACTTTTATGTGTATCATTAACAAATGCAAATTTCTTTTTTCCTGAAACCTACTGAATTTGCGAGGATATCTATATGGAGTATATACCATTTACGCTAAATCAAAACTCACCTGAACTGAAATAAACTTTTTGTGACATCTAAGTTGTAAGTGATATAAGCACAATTTAAACCATGTCAGTTCTTTGTTGCTGAAATAAATGATGCTCCTCTATATACTTTAATTCTTTAAAAACATTGCAGTCTATGTCTGGATTAAGCTGTTATCTTAAAACTATCCGCAGGGAATTTTGATGAATTTTTATTTGCTGAAGTTTCCTATTTGTGGTTATATTTTTGTCTAGAGTCTATTTTTGATATTCAGGTGATAAGTTTAAAAATACAAATATATGAGCTAGGTTAAATGATAGCCAGCCAGTGTTCAATTATTTGAATTTAGGCAAGTAACCAGAATAATCTATTGTGCCTGTGAATATTAAGGATAATATTACTGCTTACTGTTAATAATAAGCTGAAATAGATGGATGGCTAATTTGTTTGTACGTTTTTTAGTACTAAATGTTGGTGTTAAGCTGAACCCTTCATAGAGTGTCACTACAGTAAAAAATATACATAAATGACACAACAGATGTATGTAGTAGCTGTTTGGTTAGGATGAGGCATTTTCTACATGAAGTTACTGAAACTATATTCTTCACTCTTTAGATTCAGCTTAATTTTTATGTGGGCACACATGCATACCTAGTGGTATCTTTTCATTTGAATTTTTTGTTGAAAAGAAAAGCATTAAAAGCTATTTTTGACAATTTTTGGAACCTCTGTGATTTTAGCAAATATACTATTTAGTACCAGTATTATTATAATATGTGGGTCATTTATCTATGTGTAAGAACCTTATAAGCATTGTTCATATTTGATGTAAAGACCCCTAACTGTCACCCATTGGGCACAGCCTTCTGTTGTGTTGTTACGATGTTATTGTTGCTGGTGGTGTGAGCTCTTTAGCACATGATTTCTAACAATATAAAACACTCATGTGTTATTGGATTTGTTATTATATCTTAAGCTTCTCTCAATTGTTCTTCCATGTTTCATTCCGAATGTGTTCCAGGTAACCTACATTACACATATTGAAATCTGGTATAGGAGGATCATTTTAGTATTTTAGTTATCAGACCATAAGTGTCATTTTAGGTAGGTTGACACAGGAGATTATATACTATACTTAGCATTGAGATATATTTTTAAAACTAAATAAAATGATGTTGAATCAACATCATTTCATTTGTTGATATAAGTGTTAACTCATGTCTGATTCTGTTTCACCTGATGAACAGATTTTCTCACTTAGGAGACAGCAACCACCAGATGAATAATGAAGCTAGCCTATGTCACTTTCAAGTCCACCAGATCTAAACAGACTCTTGTCATCACTATTTTTCTTCACTGAGAAATCCTTCTTTATAATTAAATTTCCTCTTCATTGGTTGGGTTAGACAGAATCAGCCGACTGCAGAAGTCCATCACGTGGCATCCTTAACTTCATTTCCTTTGGCTTCCAGTCAAATGAAGCTGACTCATTTGTCACAATGAAGTGTTTTCCATTATCAAATAACAAACAAAGCAATGGTAACAGTTTAAATTTGGTACAATTATGTTTGGACCAGATGACGTTTTTATGTTGTTTAGAAATTGTTAAGTTTTGACATTTTCATTATAATGCTCATCAAAGTGTCAAACTTAAACCTTGTTCCAGTCAGTGAACCAGACATGAGATTGATTCCAGTGTGAAGATGGCAATTATTTTTTTAATTATAAAAATTGATTTTATAGATGTAAAACTGGAATTGATCAATTTCACTAAATATTTTGTGATTTTTTTTAGTCATCTATGTTGACATAACATTTAAAGCCATACTTGTCAATAATGACATGAGTTATTATTTACTGAATGTACAAGTATAACTCTTGTTAAGCAAGTGGCTTATTCCATATCAGCTATCAAACTGGTTAAATATTTGTTATCACTATCTGTATTTGAATAAGGAAACAGCGTATGTGTTTGCTCAAATACAAAAGGGGAGTGAGAACAGTTAGTGATCAGTGTACAGTAACAGATTGATATTGATTACTGTGTACCAACTAATACCTTTTTTTGTTAATGAATCTTTTTGTTAGAGATGATTAACAGCTGTTGTGAACCAGTTTTCTTATGGTATCTGATTTTCTGGATGGTACCTACAGCTAATTAGAATAGGTATTACTATCAGTCCAGTAGGAATTAGTAATCTTAGAAGTCCTATGTAGATTATAGCTAGCTTAGAGAAGATAATCATGACTGTGTTTATGTTTAAAGTTCACAGATGTCAGTTGTGAGATTCCTGTGGTAGTTTTTCTACCAGTTCCTCCTAAGTGGTGTTATCTAGGTTGTTTTGTTTACTTCTGACAGAATGTCTGCTGTGATCATAAACATCTTGTAGGCCGGTAAAGTTTGTTTCGCCACCATAGCTTATAATGAAGGTGGTATGCAAATATTTTTTGTGGGTCAGACATCTAATTCTAGAGCAGTCACAGCGGATTTCATAAAATTAAATCCAGCTTTGTATGGACACTTTGGGTTCCTGAAGTGCTTTAGTTTTAATGTCAGTACCTATGTGACAGATGACATATTTGGTAATAGATTATTATTTCAATACTGAGCAGTGAAGGTGTATACCATTTTTGTTTATACCCAGTGAGATCCAGCACTGTGATGAAACCACACAACATAGCATTTTGGTGAAAAGTGTTAGTAGTCATGTGTTCGGCTTTTTGAAGGGGGGCATACAATGATACATGTGCTTAATGATACAACAGTCAACCTTTTCAAAACAATACTGTGAATACATCTACAATATTAAATCGTACACTCCTAACACTAACCTTTGTTCTGTTGTATTCCTCAAAATGTTTAGATCTAGTATGAGGAGCTCATTAAGTAGACTATCACCTACAGTGCATACTGTATTAGTTTCATTAATTGTTGTCCTACAGTTCAGCGTTTCAAAGATTCACTGCGCTTTCCTTGGTCACTAAAAATCACTGTCCTCTTTGTTATGCCATGCTATACATGAAAGCTCACATACATGCTAATTGCAAGGCCCTTGCAACAAGGGATATGATAGTGTCAGCAATAAGTCAGAGGTAAAGAAGTCAGTGTTGTTATCAGCCAACTGGTTAATAGTGTGTTAACAGTGTTTGCATAAATTAGACACAGAATCAGATAGATTGTATTATCCAGTCGTTATCTGTCAGCTGACCAATTTGCCCAGAATGAAGACCACATCTCCTTGAATCTATCCACCGGCTAACCCTGCCAATATACAGTCATGAATATAACAGATAGCGTGCTCCGAGTTGGCTGCGGTGGTATCTTCCCAGTGCTTAAAATGACAGAACAACAAGCCATCTTCCCATTGTCTGTCGACTTGCTAGCTACCGCAGACAGGGTTGGTATTTGACTGAACATTTCTATCAAGACCAGTTCTAAATTTGTGTAGCTCACAGACCGCAGGCATCTTTCCTCACTCCTAAGTGTCTCATCCCTGACTCACCCCACTCCGACCCACTGCTTTTGTGTATGAATTCAAAATAGCTTATCCCACGCCGAGATTGGACCACAATGTAGACCGCTCCACCCCCACAGGCTGCACACGTGCCAAGAGCTAGATAGAAATACTAGCGGATGTGATGGTTACCACTTGGTGACTTGGACAGGAGGACTTCTGTCATGGCTTGTTATTTTCTGTTGGTTTTATACGGATTGGTCATTGTTGTGATAAGACAGGTGCGTGTATTTGTGGAGAGATGGTGGTTGTATCTGATGTGGAGAGTAATTAGTATCTGGTTGTAGTTGTTGGTGTGTCATATTAATGTAGCTGTTTGGTATTTGATATTGTATAAACCAAGATCATGTGACAGTGTAGCCAGACACCTGGGTTTGGCGGTGGTCGTGATGATGTAATATGGTCATGGTGATGTAAGACTGTAAGCGGTCATTAAAGGTATGATGCATCGTTTATTGATTATTTAATGAGTTATCTGTTCACATTCTCATCTTCTGTCTGCCTTCAGAATAACTGTTATCAGATCTAGTCTATCACTCTGTCCAACCACACACACATAGGCTCATGTAGAGAAAGGTGGATGGACACACGCACTCACGCACAGCTGTTTTCTGGCTGCATTAATCAGTTGGATTGTGCCATACATTCTTGTATTTTAATCTAAGATCTTATTCCACTAATCAGTTATTTGTGTGTGTAGATCATAGATGTTATCTGGTTATCATAATAGATTATTCCTAGAGTGACACCCTGTGTGTCTGTGTACTTGAGCCCACGCCTATATACACGAAAACACTCATAACACAGTATACTGGGCTCCGGTGGCCTAGCGGTCAAGCACCCGCCACTTGATGCCAACGGTCACAGATTCCGAACCCTGTAAGAGGTCGAAACTTTTTCAGAGATTAATTTCAGAGATTAATGAATGACCACGTTAAATGGCGCTGCCGTCTCCACTGATTATTTAAAATAAAGGGGGACGTTAAAAAAACCCTGGGGATGTAAAACACTCTGGCAGTGACCACCCTCATAGTATTTCGGCTTCATCTTTCCGTACTGCTCCCCTGTGAGTGGTGGGGGAGGTGTTTCTCAACCACTCCAACATTGAGGCTGTGCAAGAAATAAAGTATATCTATGCTAAATTGACACTTATCACAGGATAATTAGACATTGTTATTTAAAACTAATTCTATTTTTAACCTTGGTTCTGCAGAATATAGCATATAGACTATACACAGTTTTTGTACTTGGAAATCAGTACTTGACATTTTCCCTGAGGTTTATATTTGGGTCTGTTAATGATGGTATTGGTGTGTTGTTGTAATCTGTCACTTAATGCCAATGAATTCAGCAGAAATCTTGCTATGTGATAACAAAATATCATATCATTCACAGAGCTGGTTATTTGTCCATGTTTGTTTTAATATTTGTGCAGCTATATCCAGAGAGGTCAGGCAGAACTCTAATCATTCCAGGATGGACTTTGTACACGTTCTTTGTTTTAATGCATGCCAACTCTATCCTTGGTTTCATCTGCTTGACTTATCTGTCTGTTGACAGAGTGTAAGATTGGGAGTACTTTTGGTAAATATAACATAATGGCTAATTTTTGTCTGATATTAGAATTTACACACGCGCGCGCGCGCGTGTGTGTGTAAGATAGGCAGATTTAAGGGAATGAAAGTAGACTGGCAAGGAGAATATTAATAAAATAGGAACCCCCTGATGCAGGCTTCTTTGCTTTGTCTTTTGTTTAGAAAAAAGTAACAAGAAATGTCCAGTTTGTGTTTGTCTCATATCATAATTAGACTTGGCAAACTGGCTATTAGTATTAGAGAGAGTGTGTGTGTCTATCCTAGGTTGTATGTATTTTGTGATATCTCAAAGTGATATAATAGTAGTTAGTTTTATACATATGGGTAATGTTCATACTCCCCATAGAGTTTAGTGGTATAGAGTGAGAGTTGCGAATATCAGACAGTAGACTGTACTAGGAAGAGTCTGGATAATCTTCTGGGAGGTTAGTGATGTATGACTGTTTAGATGAATCAAGTGTTACTAGCATCACTCCCAGGAAGATCAATCCTTAGAGTCTACCGTTTTTGTACCAAGTGTATTAACAAGTACTTTATATGGTTCTGAAGAAGTAATCCTATGCCTAAATTTATCTTCATTTATCTATCTAAATTTAACTATCAGCTGAAGAACACAGGAACAGATTTAGACAGAGATTAACATTTAAAACTTTCTTTTTCTATATAAATTATTTCAAAAACAATATTATTATGATGGTCTTATAACTGTTCATGTTATTATTCAATATTTTATATTTCTTATCTGTAATTTGCTCATGCTGATAATGTTGGGATGTGGTCAATAGCCCCTAGGTTTTTTGCCTCTTTGGTCTGTTGCCTCTTTAAGTTACTTTGTCCCATTAGTGTGACTTTGGTGACTGTGAGTATAAATTAAACAAAATAAACTTGCACACTTTAATCGTACATTTTTATTGTTTCTAATGATTGTATAAACACTTTTCTGTATTAACTGTACCAGATTGAGAAAAGAAATTTATTTAAACCGAATTGTGTGTCCAGTGGTATCTGAGTGACAGTGATCTGGTGCCAGCAAGATGTGAGGAGCACAAAGAAATATCTATCTACATGAATATATTATGGCTTTAAATCAGTGGCTTCTTTTAAATCTGTAATCATTATTTCTTTATAATTGTTCTCCTTATTCTTTGTCTGTGATTAATAATTGCAATTATGATGTTCCCTTGACCAGAAAGATGAAATGGAACAGACCTGAGTTTAATAACATAAGAATAGATTTTCAGTTCCAGTGAGTGTGTCTTTAATTACAATTCATTTGATATATGTACAATGAAATATTGGTTATATTGCATCTTAAGTATTGCATTAAAATGATCTTGTAAAAGACATTTACCAATTTAGTTATTATCATTATTACTTTTAATAATCATATACCTACCAGTATTTATTTTTCTTTATATTTTTTTATGAACCCTAGAAAATGAAAAATATAACACAACAATACAAGTTTATTGTACTTTGAACAAAATATCAATTGTAGAAATATTTTTTTTTAACTTTATGTGGCAAAGAGTTGAAAGACCAAGGAGAGAAAGACCAGTTGAGCAATTAATGAAGGGGTAAAAGACCAGAGGGTCAAAAGGGCTGGACCCGATAATGTTAGCCTTTTCGGCTTATTATTACCTGTGTTGCAAGTGATGTATATTTAGTAAAATTGTTAAATTCCTACACTGTATAAGTTATATTTCATTTGGTTATGGTTAATGATCCACCTCTTATTTTATACACATTTTGATAGGAAGTTTGAACAGTAAATTGAAGTTTTGGAATGTATTTCCTTAGATGTGCTTGTTTAGCCTACCATGTGCAAAAAAGGTGGCCGTAAAATATCAAACATCACCTCTTATGTGCTGCAGCAACCGTGTAAATGATACCTGTTAAAAAGACCCCCACTATACTGCTTCAGCTTGAGTGTCATCAAAAACTATACAGACTTTTAGTAGCCTAAATGAGTAGTTACAGCAACAATAGGTGTAGTATTTTACTTATATTATTATTATTATAGATATTTCAAACATGTTTTTTCCCATCTGTTGACATTGGTGAATTTTCCAAATCTTTAAGACAATTTGGCTTTGCAATGTTTTTATATTCCTGTTTGACATTCTTGATAATTGTATAGTCTTTAGCCTCAGTCATATGGGACATATAATTGAGGGGAGACTCTCTAAAGAAATTAGATGATCAGATGAAACTTCCATAGATGATGATTGTATAAAAATTATGGTTATTTACAGATACAGATTTTATTACAAGAAATCAAACGTTTCACTTTCAGGAACATAAAATGATGTTTCCTTTTTTTAATATAGTAATTTTATGAATGAGCTGTCCCTTTAATCTATCATCTTTAGCTTTGTGTCCCATTATTTCCAGACAATAGGATAATATATTGTCTCTATCTGCTACCGTCTTTACTCTAGATATGTGGAGGAGCTGTGAGGTTATGTGAAGAGCCCAGTGCAAGACAGTCATAGTCATGTCTGCTGCTGAGGAATCACAAAAACCTGATACACCAAAGAAATCGAAGAATAAAGTAAAAGGTAAGTAAATCTGGTTTAAATGATCGTTTGCTTAGTGTCGTTGTCACTTAATAGAGTAGTACATCCTATGTCATCCGTAGCTAGTCTGATGATTATATATATATATATATATATATATATATATATATATATATATATATATTGACTTAGATTTTAGATGATATAATTATATGAATTGTGTTCTGAACTGTTTTTGTCTGCACAGTCTATATTATTTGTATCTTACATTAAGTAAGCAGCAGCTATTGTGATTACTAAAAGATTTGTTTAGATCCTGATCAGTTACCTGGGTGTGACTATAGTATAGACAATGATCATTGGTGGACACTAGGTTAGTACTGAAAGTGCATCATTATAAATTACATGTATTTGAGATACATTTGTATTGACACTATATACATTATCTTCCACATCATCATCAATCCAGTTTTTAAATGAGATGTGTTGCACATTTAGCAGACATACACACAGACAGACAAAAAGTGTATTATTACCTTGGCCTGGATTGGCCTTCACAATTGTGTTGCAACATAAGTCCAGGTTGGTTTGTCATGAAGCATAATCTCATTCTAAAAAAGAGCCTGAATTTAACCTGCATAGTTCCTGAATTAGTGATACAACTGGTTTATGTATCCTTTGTCTATATAATATATGTGTTTATAGTGCCGGCTGTTTGTTGACTTGTGTGTTATTGGTTGTACTATCTGCCAGTTTCATCAGTCTGTTAGCCAGGTATCTAATGCCCACTGTCTTCCAGTTGTTGGCTTTACTAACAGACCCTTAAGTTCCCACTTTTAGCCCCTCATCCTTTCTTTTCTCTCATTTCCACTATATATCTGTCTTGCTTCAGTTAATTTTTGGTAAACATTCAGCTCTCAGAAGCAATGTTGGATGATTTATTCATGATTCGTTGACTAAGGTCAGATGATTTTCGTTGGTTAGTGTTTACATTTAATACCACATCTGATCTGACATCTGATAGTCTGTTTTGTATGTTAGAAGATGAGATATTCTGCATCCTATTGATTCTGGTGTGATTTACTGATGATGTTATATAAAACAGTGGCATTTATTCGTTGGCCTGTTGTGTTTTATTTCTTATATGGTGATTTATGATACATGAATTTCTGAAGCAAGCTCCAGTAGCAGTATTGTTTAATATGATATGTGCATTGGTATAACAAGTGGTACTTTCATCAATAAAATATATGGTACTTGTATTATAGGTTGTACTGTATTGGTAAACCATTTGGTACTGATATTAGTAAATGGCATAGTACTAGGAATGATGAAAATATATATTTTGTGCAATATCATTGTTAAGATGTTAATACTTAAATGTTAATAGTAAGATAAGTATGTCGGGCATTGGTCAGATATGTGGTGTTGATATTTGTATGGTATATGTGTTATTCATATTGGTACAACATGATACAGATATTGTTAAGAGATGAGAAACTGGGATTTGCAAGAACTGTAAAATACTGATATTAATATACCATATAATATTATCTTAAATACTAACATTAGATAAGGCATATGTTGTAGTCATTAGTCAGAGCTGTATTAGTTACGAACATTCATATTATAAATTGAGTTAAAATTTATGAAATATAATGAGCTGTGATCAGTTGTCACTCTATTTAGGTCATCTTCTACTGTATAAATGAGTGTTATTCTATGGTGTTAATTAAATTGTCGGCCTGTGAGGGATATTGGCAACTATTTGCCCAAAAGTTTTGTTGATATGCATTAAGACCTAAAAATAGATATTCAGTTTGCTTCCGTGTTTAGAAACCAGGAAGCTCTTATCCCAGAAGTACAGGTTGGGTTTGACCTAATAGCAATACCCACTTAGCAGGTATGAGTGTGTGTGTGCATGCACCTGTGTGTTTCCTGTATTAAGTATATGAAGGCATTGGCACAGGTTTTTGATGTAACTACATCTTACAGGATTTTGACAGAACAAAAACAATTTGAGTGGGAATTTTTCAAAATATGTAATAAAATTAATGTTATATTATGAAATGTTAGCAATGATCTGACAAACTTTGTTGATCAAGAGGTTTTGCTGATATCTATAAATTATTAAGTACATCATCTATGCAATATGAAGTTACTGCTAATTATTTGTTTTACAATCCTGTTGAATGAATTACCATAACTTGTAAATTATCCAATATAAATAGTTTTCCTACTAAGGATGTCTTGACTGTAACTAGCAAGTTTATCAAAAATTTAATTCTCTTCTAGTGTATTTATAATTATTGTATTGAATACAAATGAAAATATATTTGGTGATTTATGCATTTTATTTCAAGTTAAAATCTTTGTCAATGCATATCATCATTGCAATATTTAAAAAAAATTCTGTGACTGTTTTGTAATGTTGTAATTAATATTCCTTAAATATCACCCTCCTTAAGAATCCAAGTAATGATGCAAACTGAATTTAATAACATAATACAATTTTCCAAATTGTTTTCATCTGTAACCTTATTAAGTCAATTGACTGGATAGCTTTGTCAAAATAAGGGATTTGTTGTTGATTAGATCAAAATAAACTACTCATTAATATCTTTTAAGAGTTGGATTCTGTTTAAATGTCTAAAGGATGATAAGTTTTTGGCTGCCTTCCTGGTCATCATGATGTTTTGCCTATCTGTGTTTTTTTGTTTGTCTAACAACCTAATCTTTGTGAAATAAGGTATTCTGGTCCTGAATACCATTTCATCCTTATTATATCCACAGTCTGCCATGTTTAGTGGATGAAATTGTGATTTGGCAGAGAAACCCTATAGTTCTGAATAAAAATATCTAAAAGAATAATTTAATTGAATCATTCAAAAGATTTCAAAGTCAGTAAAATAAAATAAAAAAAGATTATTTGGTGTCTGGATATTTTCTTAAAATTATGTCAGATGAAACCAGGTGATTGTCACTGGCTATATCCAAGTAAGCAATTCACTTTAATTACCCAAAAGGTAAGGTCAAGGTTACTGTTTTGGGTTTCCATTGTTATGGTTGAATTTGTTTTTTAGTTTGTGGGTCTCTCAGGTCACCTTTGCAAAAGTATTCACATTTTTATTTGATATAAGTTAAGTTTTCTGATTCTTGAATATTATAATAATATTACCTTTGAAATTTTAGCTGTAGCTTTGTGTCATTGCACAAATCATTGTAGAATTTTAGGTCTAGGATTGAAACCTGTGTTACTTGGGCCTTTGAGTTATTTCAGGATTTAATAAAATGTTTTGGCCTAATGATATGACCCAGATGTGATAGTTGATGATGCTAAACAAATAAAAACATTCACTTAGTTACTCAATCACTACAGACATAAATATATGCATGGCATTATTACTTGCACATAGTATGTTGAAAATATTTTGAGTAATTGGATATAGAATCTCATTTGATAGATGATTATCATGTCATTCAATATATTTTTAAGTGTTTGTATTAATATTCAAATACTTCATGATATAGATGAGAATAGTTAGTTTGAATTTTCTCTGTGATGGGCAGCTATAGCTTAAATTATGAATGGGGACATTTTAGACGTTTTATATACAGTTGTAATGCGATGGAAATGTCTAATAAAAGTGTGTTTTATAATATTTTCCATGACTTGTAATGGCCACCCCATGTCACCCTTAAGAGTACCAGCTAGACGTCTCATACATATTCATATGCTGTCCCTTTTGTTAATCCATTCCCACTATTTAAAATATGATTGTATTACTATTATGTGTCAGTAATTTAATGAAACTGTGTATCATTTGGCTATTTCTTCTGTCTTCAAGAGATCAACACTATTCTTCTGGTTGTTTATCTTTTCCATATGTGTTTCTAATTTAATATGTAGAGTGTGTGTGTGTGTGTGTTAATGTATGTATACTATTTGTTTCATATTCTAAGCACTCCGAGCAACTTTACTGACACACGTCAACACCTGTATACAATCTGCCTGAGGGTCAACCCTTGTTCATCAGCTAACGCTGTTGTTTGTCTTCTAACCATATCGTGTGTGCGTGCATGCGTGCGTGAATGGAGTTGTATAGCCGTGTTTTAGAATATTTGAGCCACGTGTACATTAGAAACAAATGGAATCATTCCGTGTTCAGTTTATTAATTCAATCCATCACTGGCAATCTTGAACGTCTTAGATTTGTTCCATCCATTGGTGACGTCACCTTCTCTGGGCAATGTATTGTCTTTGGGTACCAATTATAGTTGGATAATTCAGAGTCATCCTAGTCGATGACGGAGTCAACAGATGGGCACATTTGTTATTGGTTTTGAACCGAAACTCTACATTCTGGTTGAGCACAATAACACTGAACTATTACCACTACTCTGACTGCTACTAGGACGTCATCACCACGATCATGTCCGTCCTACAGACTGTCCGTCCCTCCGTCCTCAGGCGACACATCTGTCTGTTGTCAGCACTGTTCTGGTAATACTGTTAGCCAGGGTTGGACGTCTGCCAAGTGGATAGACATGATGAAGTGTTAACACAAAGTCATATCCACGTTTGGTAGCGCTATTCCTCAACTTCATCCTTAGTGCTAGGAGAGTCCATCGACTTTTGTGTTAAATTTACGTCTCTGGAGGATATCTTGACCTATATGTGGCCTTCAGGAATCGGGTCCTTTACGGTGACAAGTGTTGTTGTTAGAGTACCTATAATCCAGTTATGTTGCTGGGATACGGCGTCTAACCGTTACTCAGTATGATTAAGGTGTGGATGACTTACTTAATAATTCACACCTGAATACCCTAACCCATTCACCTGGAAGTAGGCGTACGGGTCTACTATTGTCTGGGCTTATTTGTAACAATGAAGAATAAGTTTTGACATGAATATTAGTTTTGAAGCAGGCCTGGCCTGAATTAGAGTAAGTTTACTATCAAAATGATCACATACACCGGTACTAAACAATAACATCTATAACATATAGTTTAATATCTGTAGTATTGATAAAAGTTAGTATCTATGATAAAAGTTATTATCTATTATTTTACTGTAGTATTAAAGGTAGCATTACCATTATGACATCTAGATGTATTTGCCACACATTTTCTTTTTGCCACATTGTTAGCCTGAGGTTAGCTCAGATCAGTTAGTGTTTAGAAAGAGAGAGGGGGGGGGAATGGTTGGGTTATGTATACTTAGGGACGATCCAGTACTCCGTTTGTGCACAACCTTAGCCACACTGTGGATACCTAGTGACTAGTAAATAATCAATTTTTTTTTCTTTCTGAAACAACGGAATTCCCCATACATTAGTCTGTAGTTATAAGCACAGTGAAAAAGAACTGGAGTTATTATTCCATTCTACACAAGGCACTGTTTAATATATGACGTTTCATCATTAAGACGTACTCCTTTATTAAGGCCATTACATCCCATCAGTGTGTGTGTGTGTGTGTGTGTGTGTGTGTACTATTAATGTTTGTAATGTAACTTGCTTGTTGTTATTTCTGTGTGCCTAGCCTACCAATGAGATTCCACAAGAAGAAAGATATGTTTATTCAGTTGGCCGATGGTAAGTTATCTGTGTGATGGTATAGGTTACGTGTAGGCCACTAGTCATATCACCTGACCTGAGCTTATTTTTATTTTGTTCACTTTGAGGTGGGTATGGGTTTGTATTGATTTTTGGGCTATTCGGCTTATTTATTTTATTAGGTGTATGGAAACATAAACACACGCACACAGACACACACACACACACACACACACACAAGCGATGTGAAGCATGGGTCCGTCAGTGGTGTCTTACAATGAATGTTGCCTGATATTTTTCAGTGTAAAGATGGCCACCTGTGTCCTAGACTTTTACATGTTCCACAAAAGCTGTTGTTTATTGTTATTCTCAGGTACCACACATTAGTCAAGTAAAATAATTGAATATCACTGTGCTTTAGACTGGCATCACTGGCTAATAAATATCTTTTTTTATTACATATGTAATAGTTGTTGTTGTTATTATTTATTTTTTTACTTTATCTAGGGAATCTTTCTTGTTTGTTTTTATTGTATACTTTAAAACTGATGTATAAAACAAAATGACTGATCACAACACCAATATCATCATATAACTGACTTATATTTTCAAATATATATTTATAAATCAGAACTACAAATAAAAGAATAGAAATTTTTGAGGATGTTGTCTCCCCTCACACATATTTATGTTTAACTTACTGAACTTGGAAAAGAGAATACCTGTGATCTAGTCACTCAATCAACCAGTCAGCTCATCAGTGGGTAGGTGAAATATTCAGTGAGTGAGTTATTTAATAAGTTTTAGTCTATTTCATTTTGTAGTGTTATAGGTTCATTTTTATCCAAGGAAATGCATTTGTTGTTTTAACATTTTATAAAATACTGTGTACATTTTGTATGTAGTCACCACCTCAAACAACCTGTTGATTAATGCTTCAGTGTTTAAATGTTAAAGTGTGTTGAGTAAAAGTTTTAAAACTTTTTATGTTGTGATGAGAACAAATACACCAATTTTTTAACCCACTTCTGCATTTAGAGGTGCACAATGATAATAAAAACCCTTTGTAAAGTATGATGGTATGTTGTGACTGTATGCTGCAGTGGTTTGTGATTGGATTATATGGCACATTATGACTGTATGGTGTGGTATTTTGTGATTGTATTGTATGGTAATTGTTCTGATTGTTTGTTAGGTACACTCTGATTCGATTATATGGTATGTTGTGACTATATCAGTATATGGTATGCTACTTTGTGACTGGATGGTATTGTATATTGTAACTGGATTGTGTAGTATACTGTGGGTGCCTGCATGGTCCAGATCACTACCACCGTGTTTGAATCTCCATCGGGGCATATCTGAAGGTTGTTTCATCTTTGACTTCACTTCATTACCTTTGGAGGTTGCTCGGCCCATTTAGCTTACCATGTGCACAAAAGTGGCTGTAAAACATCAATCATCATCATTATCGTAGAGTATACTGTGCCAAGGTGATTTGGTATGTTGTGACTCCATAAATATCAAAAATGAAATTGCGTCGAATGATTTAACAGTTTTTCAAGATTTAACATATTTCAAGGTTATAAAGATTAAAATTAGTATTGCCAACTTTTTTCTGACTTGCTCAAATGAAACATAAAGGATGGATGGTTTCATTT